>VZTU01033320.1:0-10543 GCA_013400835.1 Zapornia atra
GGGAGCGGGAGATGACACACAAATTAATTAATGCAAATAGAACTAGAAAGGAAGCTGAAGAGCAGGGAAAAAGGCATTGCCCACAGGCACATGAGACTGGGGCTGACCATCAGCTATTTGTTCCCTACCTGAAAGGAATTGTTTTGTTTATTTCAGGGCAAAGAACATGGTTTGCTCTACCAAACATATTTCTTGTTCAAAATAGGAAAAACTACTCCTGAAGGCCTGTTTTCCTTTTTGTTAACAAAGAAAATAAAAGCACACACTTTCAGAAATCCTATCTCCTTGTTCCGGGTTGGTTGTTTGGATGGAAGTATTTGCCAAACATAACCTGAATTTACCAAGCGCTTTACCCTACTTATAACTGAGTGGTTGTTTTAGCATTATGGCTGAAGGACAGTCCCAGTTTATCTTACCAGACTTGCACAAGACCTGGACCTGGCCATCTCCCACAACAGCATAAGTCCAGGGCACTTGTCCCTCCTGCTGGGCCAGGCAGTAATTTTAATTTCCCAGCAGCCCAGGAAGCCAGAAGCGCTTTTTGCAGCACCTCTGCACATATTTGCACCCCGTGCAGGGACAAGGCACAGCACCTGCAGAGGACACATGGGCAGTGATGTCAGGGCAGAAGCCAAACTACATACCCTCAGGCTGCATACTGTGCTGGCTGGCTATGTAACATGCATTTGGGTGTCTGTAGTGGGAATGGCAGAAGAACAAGGGAGCAGGCCGCAAGCAAGCACTTGGCCTTGATAAATGACAAGGGGGAAATTTAGAGGTCAGGAAGTGCTTGAAAAGTTGTGATCAAAAAGTATGTCAACTGCTGTTTACTTCCACCAGAGCTGAGGGTGGCAGGAGTGTAGTGAACAAAGTGATGGGAATGGGTGTCTCGTGGTGTTATTTATTGGGCTAAACATGCCAAGTTGTGCAAAGAGGCTTACACACTCAGGTCAGTTGTATTGTTATTGCACCTTGTATCATGCAAACACCTCCCCATGCACCACTTCAAACATTACCTGGCCCTGCCACATGACTTCCAACTAAGTGAGCCAAGGTTTTTAACAATATCTTTTTTCCTCCTTTTCACAGGTCAGTGCTCATTATAAACTGCCAGTGTTCTCCAAAAAGATTTATGGGGAATGGCAGCATAGAAAACATGTATGCAAAACTAAGGACAAGCACATTGCTTCTGTTTAGGATGGTCTCTCCATGTGATGTAGGTACAAAAAGAATTTGCCTGCTTCAAAACGCCCATTTTATCTATGCGGGATCATGGTCCCATAATTCCTTGAAGCACTTCAATGGTACTTATGCAGGAAATAGTTTGTTCACTCCCAGAACAAGCAGGACCGGGAGGCTGACTGCACTGATTCCAGGCAGTATTTTGCCAGTGCAAACTTGTGAACTTTTAGCAGCCAAATACTCTAAAGATTTATTCAAGCCAGAGAACTACTACCTAACATTTCAGGTCATATTTCTTCTGTTCCTCTTTAAATTATGAGCTTCCACAGGGCCAAGTTGCTTGCTTGTTTATTTTCTTTAACCCAGCAAGTCTGCAGCTGGCAATAACTTTTTGGGCTGTCTGGCTGTGAACTTCACATTTCAGCTCCTTCCATGTTGCCCACTTTTTTCTGGTGGATGTCAGTAAAAACCCCAAACCACGTTTCCCCCATCTTAGACCAGAACTTTTCTTATGCAGACCTCTACCAGTACAAACAATGCAGCAATAATAGTTTAAAAAAAAAAAAAAAAGGAGTACTGCTATAAATACTTTTATTGCTGGCATAGATGATTTACGGCCCACTTAGTTAATCCCTATAAAATAGCACAGCTGAACGCCTTTAAGTTGCATGCATACAGATGACTAATTAAATACACAGTTAAATGGCTTGACCTGGCACGATTCTGACCATTAAAATCATTAAAGAAATAGAGCTTGCAGTTCCCTCAAGGCAAAGTCTTCCAATGAATAATTTTGGTGTGGCAAATGGCTTGGGGCACTTTGGGATGAACAGGGTACTCACAAGCCAGAGGGACAGCCAGCATCTCAGGAACTGGCTATCTGACCCCATGTCTCAGCCCACAACCCAAGCTCCTTGTTCAGTGCCATGGAGACTGGAGTAGCAGGACACTGTCAACCCTGAGACCAGGGAAAAAGCTGTAAGAATTAAGCCAGAAGTACAATTCAATTTTGACAAGGCTTCAGCTGAATTCAAGACTTCTTGAATAATGAGCAGGAGCTCGGGGTGAGGTCGAGGGCACGATGTGACCACAGCTCACCACTCAGGACTCCCCCCCACCAGCACTTAACATCACCCTTGTAGGACAAGACATGGGCCTTCCTGAGCTGAACCTTCACCCTGGCTTGGACTATTTGAATAACTACATTCTGATGACAAGAAGGAGAGCTTCACTAAAACAGGAGCATCTCTGAAAGGATGTCAGTCCATGTTTTCATTAAAAGGTTTCTATGCAGTTTGCCTCCTGAAGAGCCTGCTGCTCAACCTCACATTCACTGCTGCTGCATGTGCTAGGCTGAAGTAGGCATCTTGTTGTCACTAAGTGCAGTTTAGCCAGGGAAATTACTGTACTTCTACTTACTTAAGCAGATCTACTTCTTCAATAGAAGTAGTATTTCAATACAAGCAATTAAAAAGCTCTGCCATTGTGGCAAGGCACCTGCTCCTACCAAAACTTCATTTAGCTTATCATTCTGCTTGACTTTATGAAGTAATTTTTAAACAGGCAAGGTTTTTTTGTTCTACTGAGAACATTTCTCTTTGAGAAATAACAGTGTTAATTAGAAATGTTCTTGCGCCCTACAGGTTGTAAAACTAAGCTACCAAGAAATTTGTGACTTTTTTCCAGGGTACAGTAAGGTGAAGCTCTCTCAGTTTCACCCACCGGTTACAAGGAGAAAAGTAGTATGTAAAAGATGTAAAAATGTCACTGAACTTATAAATGAGAAAGCAAACCATGAGAAGTCTGTGAGGGTGATAGTGGCACTCATAGAGCCTAAGCCAAATATCTTAACAAAGCTATTGTAGCTGTAGGCTATATATAGAATGGGCACCCGGGGAAAACAAAGGCAAATGTGAGCCCAATTTATGTTACTGAACTCAGCATGAAATTCACTCTTTTTGTGAATAATTACACTATTAAGTGAGGCAATGGTTGGAGGTTTGACTGACAGCTGGGCTTCTTGTAAATGGAAGACATGGGGAAATATGAAAATATGTTTAGTCGCACACAGTTCTGTTTATACACCTGCCTGCAAGGCTCAGGGGTGAAGCCCTGGTGGATATGCTGTTCACCAACACCATCCAATATCTCAGCTGCTGAGGAAGATGCACAGAGTGGATGTACCCCTGGTACTGCTCCAACGCAAGTAGAGGCAGTAGATGGTTTTCATGGAGATTTGGCCAATAAAAACCTCCCAACACACTTCTGAAACCAGAACTTGTGTGAACGTTGATATTTGGTGAAGTTCCACGCGGAGCCACCACCAGCAAACATTTTTCTCCACTTTCTCATCTCAGGATAAGCCCAGTATTTCTCTTCGGTGGCAGAGTAGCTGCTCTAGCCAGCCCAATGGCTGGGCCAGGCATCGCCATATGGGCAAGAAGCACAAGGAGCTTCTCTAAAATGCTTAGCAGTGACATGTCAGATGCGTACAGCCCACAGCAGTGGTGTCTCTGTGCACGGGTAGAGCAACAGAAGCTGCAGCAGCAGTCACCTGACACCGAAAGCACTGGGTCTGTCACAGACTGCGTGCAGCTTTTTGTGTTACATCCTGATGTGAGCTGGCATCCAGTATAAAGTATCTGGAGCCTTTATACTTTCATGGGTCTGCCATTTTTACAAGCATCCACCCTTTTCTTTCAACAGAAAATGCTGTCCTTGATGTTCTAGGCACTGCTCGGCCAAAACACTTATTCCTGCCAGCTTTACTGCTGCTCTGATAGCTCCAGAGACATTTTTTTTCTGAATGTGCTTAGTCTTTTCTCAGAAACATAATTAAAAGTACTTCAGAGAAAATATTTACCTCCAAAATAGCCTGGGCTAATGTGAATAACAGAAGAGCTGAGAATGAGGAGGCAAAAGAAAGCTTTTCCCAACCTCATGTGAGGCCACCAGAAGATGGCCTTGGAACTGGCATTGATCTTCTCCCAGCTCCATGACCAATCCTCAGTTTATGAGGAGAAATTAAGGACCCCATGAGAGGCTTTCCCTGGGCACAGGAGGGTCTTGGAGCAGAGTTGGGGAAGACCCCAGTGTCTGCAGGTAGTAACCATCCTCTGCATCTTCCCAAATAAGACAATGATATTACTGACTTGCCAGGGAACAGGAGCAATACCTCATTAGTTATATGGCCAACGCAGCTATATAACACATCTCAAATGCATGCCTTGCTAAAGACCAGAGGTGTTTGCATGCAAGACCTTGTGATTCACCATTTTGGTATCAGTCCTTCCTTTCATCAGAATGGTTGAAAATATGCACATAAATGAATTATATTTGCAGGGATGTTCACAAAATGTTGATGAAGAGCAGTCAGTAAATTTTTGCAGGGGCATTTGCACAAAAAATGGCCTTCTATTTATTGTCTGAATTGTAAATTAATTGAAAGTTTATGAGTATTAACTTATAATCCATGAATGTAAACAGGCTGTATGTGATGCTCATCATCTGCTCAGGAAGAGACGTAGTGCCATGCTGCTGAAATGGGAAGAAATGAATGCCAAATATTCACGCTTCCCTTTCTTTGGTGGCCCTTCTTGGTTCTGTCTGTTTGTATGCATGGTTTGTAGGACGTGAAACATAAGCGACCCCTCAAAAACCTGACTTCACTAGAGAGAACTTGCAAACAAGAAATTAGACTGCATTTTTAAAATAAGTTGTGTCTAGTTCAACTGTGAATAGTTGCTGGCCTCTAATAATAACTGGCCAACAGCGATCAAATAGCATGTATCAAATTCAGTCATTAATCCAGTCTAAAAATAATACCCTTAAAGCATTTTGAGAATAAACTCCAATATATCTGAAGGAATCACAATTGCCTCCTGAACAATCTGGGAACAGAAAATGAGACAAAATGTGATGAATAAATTATTCACTGTGAATTGTCCCTTTGACTCTAACTTAGAAAAGATGGTTTTTAGGGAAGTCCCTTTTTAAATAGATAATGTAGAGCTACATATCAGAAAAAAAGGGAGTCTGTTAAGACCCTTCTTTTAACAACAATGAACCCTGAATTTTCTGCAGAGGTGAAGTTTATTTAACGACTGTTTCAAGGAATGAGGGAGAGAAATCAGTACTGGAAAAAAAACCCAAAGTTTTGTTTCACTGCATCTTTTTTCACCTTTTAATCTCTCCTTTTTCTCTTCTCACACCCCACAGTGAGACCCCCATAGTACTGCATACAAGTTTGGGATAGTTCCAAGTCAGAATTTCTGTTTGGTGTTTTTGTTTTTCCCTGCTTGCATAATTTTGCTGATTGCCCTCTCTTGCTTTGGGCTTCTTCCAGAGTATTTATATCTTCCAAGGTTTTTTTTCCTACCAGTTAAATTTTGGTTTGGTCTCACAAGCAGAATCACAAAGACCAAGAAACGTCACAATTTATTGTAGTACATTTTACAATTCCTGCTATAAAGTTTTAATTCCATTTGAAAATTCAGAATTTATGTGTGCATCAGGTTGAATACAGATTGGAAAATACAACACAGCAAGGAGCTGGCATGGAGGTGTGCCTCATTAACAGGTCTCCTTATAGCTACGTGTGCCTTCATGCCGCTCACAAGGCTCTGGGGCTCCATGAGAGGGAGGCTGCAGCAGAGGAAGAACCCCCGCCGCAAACACGGAGCGAGGGTTATGGCATTCGTCGCGCTCGCCGCCGGAGTGAAAGGCATCTCGCGCACCTGCTCCGCAGCCGCAGCGTGCTGCAAGCTGGCGGTGGCATGGTCCGACTTGCGGCATACCGCAGGGCGAGGGCAGGCATGTGAGACACCGCGTCCCCGGCCACGCACATGCCGCCGGCCGGGGCCCCGAGCCTCCTTGCTTTCCCAGCCCTGCCAGCTGCTGACAAGCAGCAGGGTCAGATGGAAAGTTCAAGGGAGATGTTTTGTGATCTTTCACCTACTTGTCAGCTATAACTTTAGGAAAAGGAAGGCAGAAGACTGTTAATCTAGACCGTAAAGTAATATTCCACATTATAAATATGAGATAGGCTACTGAGGATGCTATTTCAGTTTAATATTTTATGGCTGCAATGCAGGTACTTCAGCCTTTGTTGGGTGAACAGTGTGGTTGGTGGACAACCCCACTAAAGTCACGTTAACTATACAGAAATTCCTGTAGTTGGTCATAAGATGAAGCAGCCCAATATACCTAGACCTCATGCCCCCACATTTGGTGATGATGTGGAAAAGTCTCCCACAGGAGAAAACGACAGGAAAAGACTGCTTGTTCATAAAGATATGGCCAACTGCAGGAGGAAGATAGCAGTCAAAGCACTCTTCAAACTGAACTTCTGGTACCACTCCCACAGGAGCACCAGTTCACCTGCCTGCATCCTCCTGAAGAACATCAAACAGCATATTTTCTGCAATGCTGATTTGTAGGTCAAAAGGGATACAGGAGCTTCCTACATTGATAGAGACCATTATGAACACAGTCACTGTCTGATCTCATTCCTGCACTCTCAGCAAGGAGAAGAGTGGTCCTGGCCGGAGTCTGGCAGCCAGGAGCTGCATCCTCTGCTGGAGATAACATCCAAAGCAGGTGTCAGAAGTGTCATGATTTCATCATGTGATTTCATCTCGGCAATTGCCTGTCTAGCTTTCATTTCCGGGGGTGTGTCAGAGCTCAGTAGATGCCGAACTGGAGTGGGGGGTGGGGAGGAATTGCTTTTTGCCTAGAAAATCAAGAAGAATGAGAAGGGTCGTTATGAGTGATGGGGAGGTAGACACTACGGAGTTGCACACATTTCACGGAAGGAAAGGCCCATTCTGTGCGTTACTGACTAATAGTGTGGTGTCTCCCACATCTGAACTTGAGACCCCAGCACACAGCAGGTCTTTAATAAACCTGGTTTCTTCTTTACTGCAGTACTGAGCTTTCTGGAGCAACCACTGGTGAACTGAGCTGGCCCAGGCTTCCCTGGCCAGCCCTGCATTGAATGCCTCGACATTTTTCTCAGTTAACTCTTGTTTTCAGCTAATGTTGTTTCCACCTCTGCCATTCAGGGACTCCTCTTGCACAGAGCAGGACACACCATGTAGTTAACCAGAGGGGAAGAACAGGCTGGGTTTGGTCCCTGCTTGTGGTTGTGCCCTGTGAAGGTAGGGGAGGCAAAGTATGAGCTCAGCTTCTCTCAAAACAACTGTGATTGTTTCATACTC
Source organism: Zapornia atra (assembly GCA_013400835.1). Classification (NCBI taxonomy): domain Eukaryota; kingdom Metazoa; phylum Chordata; class Aves; order Gruiformes; family Rallidae; genus Zapornia; species Zapornia atra. Next base: position 7,401 of record VZTU01033320.1, read on the forward strand.
TGCTTCAGAGCCATGAATTTTCCCACATGCTGGTGACAATAGGATCGTGCACTGGGTTTTCAATGCCATTTGGTTGCTAGAGCTTGCTATTCTGGTGTCTCATCTAAATCCTCACTCAAGTCAAGCCTGCAGATCCTCCCTCTGAATAGCACAGCTAAATGGGGAGCCATTTTTAATGCAGCGAGAGCTATGACGGCTGTGACGTGGGAGGAAGCAGTTATATATATTTATTTTCCCAAAACAGTCCAAAAGGACAAGCTGCTCAAGCCAATGCTGCTCTGATCTGTAAAGGATGCAATTACACCCAAATCCCCTTTGGCACCAACAGAACAGGAGCGTTTCCAACCCTGCATCTTCCCACATGGAATTACCTGAGGAGGTACCAGAGGAGTGCCCTCAGCCACCACTCTGTCACCCCTGGCAGCAGTGCCAGGTCCTTCCAGCATGCAGTCTGTCTACCGATGGGAATGTGCTGGTATAAACTGGAAATCCAAGCCCTGTTGCATACAACCAGCAACCCTACAAAATTTAAAGTACCTGGGAAGGCAAGAAGCAGGGTCAGCGGAATGCTGCTCAGCAGACACTGGTGCTGCTCAGACGTGAGAAGTTGGCTGCATGGCAGCAGCCCAGCTTAATTTAGTGCCTCCAATGTCTTTTCCACCTCTCTGTGACCAGAGCAGGCTGGATCTGACCCCAGCTACCAGTGCTGACATCCCCCTTCAATCCTCACAGTTTCATCCCAGACCCATCAGTGCCAGCAGCAGCACCAGCCACTGCTTGTAAGCTAACGCCTCCTGCCCTTGCATATTTAATACTGCATATTTAATACATATCCTGCCCTTGCAGGGCAGGACTCCTAACTTTCTCTCCCTTCTCTTCCATGGTAGCATACACTTCCTATGAAATCTAATGATTATTATAATCCAATAACCACTCACTTGCCTGTGAGCTCTATGCTACCACAGAGACATTACCTTTCTTCACTGCATTTCATAGCCATGCTTTCCTGGATCACAATCTCTGTTTCTTAACCCAAAAGCAAAACCTCAAAGTTAGCACTTGAAATACGGCAAAACATGGTGCCTTGGCTGTTCACAGCTCCTGACGAGCAAGAGGGAGAGAGAAGGCAGAGAGATTTCACTTGGAAAGGCAAGGAAGTGTTGCTAAAATCTCAGTCTTTTATATGCACCTCATCTCCCTGGAGCAGCTGGTATAATTTGTCATGCTGTCTTTAACAGCCCAAACAACATGTATCTGGGTGACCTCCACGGGTCCCTACAGAGGGGTCCCTTCCTGCAACACTCCTATCCCCATACTCTGGCTAGAAAGAAAGGTCTTGAAAACAGGGGAGCCCCAAACTTAGGGTTGCAGCTGCTGGGTGGCTTCATGGAGTCCCAGGTAGTGTGCTTGCTCTCCCACAATCAGTTGGAAGGGAAAGAAAATGGAGTGTCTTTTTTTTCCCCATTGATGTGGGATCTCCTGTGATGAGAAAGCAACATGGCATGTGGAAAACAGTGTTGTCTTGCTCCACAGGTCAAATGGCCATGGAGGTCATATTATATCCCAGGAAAGAGCTGAGACAAAGAGTCACGTGAGTATTAAAGAATAAATAAAATGAAGACAAGATTGAAATAACAAAATAACATACTTAGATTCTTCATCTCCTTCCTCTCTTCCCCTCCCACATCTTACTGCTCTATTAGGTTTTCCAATAAGATCAGATATTTTTTGTCCCCTGCAGCTCAGATCTCCAGACACAACACTCAGCGTTTCTGATGATCTCATAGCAGTCTCCAGAGCAGATGATAATTGCCACAGAATTCACCAGTTATTGCTAGAAGCATTCCCTTGTCATTCAGCATCTGGAGAATCAAATCATTGCTCTGAGGCACCATAAGGACCACAGAGATGTCCACTTTGTCTTCCACAAATGCAGCTCCATCACCAGAAGGGCAGGGCCCTTTTTCTTTGTCCATCCCTGTTTATGGCATCCCCTCCCTCCCAGTTCCACCTAGCTGCAAGCAGGGGCTGCAAAAATCTTTTTAATATTTTAATGATACAGAACCAAGTCAGGGACCTGCCACCTTTGAACTCTGTGGGAATGCTGGCATGAATCTGGGGATATGAATCCAGGTTAAGGGTGCCTGTCCATCCTGACTGTCAGTCTATGAGAAAATCAGATCTTCAGGAAAAGTAAAGAACTTAAACTAAAGCTTCTCCTCCACATGTCTCAGCTTCCAATGACTGTTTCCTGAGACAAGAGAGCAGTATGTTGATATGCTTAAAATGTCATTAATTTAGTTAAAATTTTCATTAATTAGTAAAATAAATTTTATGTGCCCCAGGATGTGCATTATTCAATCAATGTCAAATAAGTCTGAGAAACTCTTCCAGCTCATTGACACATTAATTATACCTTTTCAGACTGCAACAATTTAAATTGAAATTTTTTTTCAAAATTAAGAGTTTTTTTCAAAATGGATATTTCTGATCACCTTGTTTGTCTGATATTCAGTAGAACAGTAGGAATCCCAGGTCAGATCCTAGTGTTTCATCCCTCTTCAGCCACAGGCAATAAAGGACTGAATAAAGGAAGAAATACTGATCACAGGGAAGCTACGCTTGGGGCGTAAGCCAAGTCTTTAAGTATGTTAGAGTTAGTATTAGATGAACAATTTTTTTGGTTCATTGGGAAAGACAAGCAATTACATCTGGCTTGACCAAAGTATATTTATATTTTTTCCCACTGAAATTAACATGTAAAAGGATGATTTCTCCTGGACAAAGCAATGACTTTGATATAGAGCATGTTGACATTTTTGTGGTTTACTTGGAGTTTTACAAGTCAACAGGAAGTGGAATTCAGTGTTTCTGTCCCATGGGAGCGGTTGATGATGCGTCCTCAGTGATGTCCTCGGCTCCAGCCGTCTCTGCCCTGCTGTGGCACACAGACCTTGCCACGCTTCCCTATGGAAGGCACAAGCAAACAGACCTAATTTTCATTTCTCCTCATGAAACAGAGCTAAATTTCATTTTCTCTTCCAGGTGAACTTGGTGTTTTCATCAGGTCAAGTATACTGCTTTTTAGGGGTGGAAAGCGGTGTTCCCCAGAGGTCTGTTTCAGGACCGGTGCTCTTTAACAT
>VZTU01033338.1:0-16810 GCA_013400835.1 Zapornia atra
ACGTACAGCTTTACAATACTGTAGAATTTGCACACTTCTGAAAGCTGTTTAAAGCATTTATATGCTTATTTGGATAATTTGAACTAAAGGAGGGTTAAAAAACAGCTAGAGTTGCTACTGCAAGATGCTTTATAATATACAAGACATATATTGGGTTTTGTTGTAAGAGTCTGTCTGGGGGGGAGGGGGAATTCTCAAGTTGCATCTTGCATAAATACAGAAATGTTTGATCATGTAAATTTTGGGATTTCACTTGTGGAATGTTCTGGCATAAACCCCTAACTTTTAAACCACAAAATCAGTATTTAACAGATAAGTCTGAAATTTGGGTTTTACTAGTAGCAATGCTGAAAAACTGATTGCTGTATGGTGTTAAATTGTACAAACCTAACACATGGTTGGGACAGATAGCTTACACGAGCTGGAGGCAGATGGAAAACAGCATTGCCAAGAAGTACTGACTAGAGACTTAATCCTTTTTTACTATATTATTTTAAAGTTGTTTCTTACTTCAATATTCTACTTGCTTGTAGAATACTGAAAAGGGCTGAGCATGAAGGTATAATCCATACGGATTTATTTCTTCTTTCTGGAACCACAAAGGTTTCTGGTTTTGCCAAGATACAGTGGCAGAATATTTGGAACTAAAATGTACATGACTTTGGATTTTAGCCGGTCATGTTTTTTAAACTAAAGGTTCAGCGTGGTGCTGACCTTCTTAACAGTCCTATAATGAAAAGTATTAATCCTAAATCCAGTTTATCATGCATTCTTCAAAGTTCCTGTAGTTCCATAAGTACTCTTAACAAATCTACCTACTTATTCCCAGGAACGGAAGCTTTCTAAGGCTAGTATTATAAAGCACATAGACGGTACTTTGGATCTGTTATAACTGTCGCCACAGAAGTGATAAAGATCCATGATTCTTGCCACAGCAATTGTACGATGAGAGCAGCAAATTCTGACATGCAGTCTCACAGCTGTCATATACTTACTCTCCCCACTAAAAACCTGAGACTCTCCTGCCTACTTGTGCTAATGGAGCTTGCAACTTCTTGTGGAGGCAGCACTCTTGTCACTTTGCCACTAATCGATTTTAAAAGTATGTCACACCTATGGACATGTTGGTATCGGGGGAGCAGGCTTCCCCAAAAGTAGTTTCTAGTTGATATGTTTGTGACCTGGGAACAAAGTTTGCAAATAAGAAATTCCAGTGGATTTGGATCAGTTTATGTGCATACAGCAGTGTATAGAGCCTACTTGGTTGTGTGGTTTTAAAAAGCTATTATTAACAGTCACTTTGAGGAAAGAAAGGAGAAACGTGTCAATTGTTCACACAGACATTGAGTATTTTGTTTTTCCAACTGCTTTGAAATTACTATAAGAGTAGAAGAATATTTGACAGCTGTGTACTGGTGCACGTTCATGAAATTGCTCCTCTGAATGTCTTGTTTTTCAAATGAACAGTTTAATGTGTTGGTTTTTTGAACAATTTTATTTAAATTATTTTGAAATTATTGAATGTTGAAATTGTGACTTATTAAATAAAATGAAGACAGTAATTGTTTTGTAATGGAATTCAAGTGAAATCCGGTGTATGGAATTATACCATGCCAAGTATTTTGTGAACTCTTACAGTAATTAACGATGAACGGTGTGAAGCGTGGTTCCTTACTTGCTAAAATAGATGAGAGTAGGAAGTAGGGCTTGGGGTTTTTGGTTTGGTTTGGTTTTTTTCCTCTAGGGCAAGGAGGTGGGGAAACCTGCAGCTCTCTATTGTATTACTTGAGAAGCGGGTTCTTGTCACTTTACTGCAAGCCTGTGTGTTTCGATGTGTCAAGCCCATCCTGCTTGCCACTAGTCTGAAAACTTTGAAGTACTGGTGTTGGATTCTGTGCAATTCTAAATGTTACTGAGCTGTGAGCCATCCACCTCATTACACAATTAGTGCATTACTTAAATGTAACGCTGGGTAACGATCCCACTTCTGGGATGACAAAATCAGTTTAAAAATTCTGTAAGTGAGCAGGTAAAAATGTAAAAATCTAGATGTGGGCAAAGTTACTTCACATGCTTGTTCATTTACTGGTGCAGAATGCATACGTTAGGAGATGCTCTATATAAATTTTTCCCTCAGTCACAGGAACAGTAGCTATTTCTCCCTTTATCATTCTATACTCCAGCTGTGAAATTTATATTCCTTCAACATTGTTGTACAACAACATTAGTTTAATTTTTAACTATTGTATTAGAAAACAATTTCGTGCACAAACAAGTAGCTACTGCTTCTGGGTATTTTGTGTTAGCTTACATTATGGTGAAGTAGATGCACGACTTGCATATGTATAGATAAGCCAACAGTTTTCTGTGCATTATGGGGACTAGCAAAATCTACATCACAAATTTTGACACATTACAGCTGAAGGAAGAGGAACAGCGTGCAAGACAAGATACATTCTTCAAGGAAAGATGCTTGTCCAGCAGTTTGCTTCATGTGATTGAACTGAGCCTGTAAGGATTCATGGATAAAATGAACAGGAATAGATCTGAATAAAGCAAATCTGCATACATGGTAACCAGTAGCTCTTTTACTTTTTTATGTTGCTTAACTGTTTTATTTGAGGGAAACCTGTGTGATTTAAACCTTATAGCTTTTTGCAACTTTATTACTGGTTATATACATTTGGCAATTATAATGTGCAAGCAATTGGAAAAAGTCAAGTAAATGCTTGTTTTTATAGTAGTTTGTTCATGTTAAACTGTTCATATGATAATGTCTGTACACAGCACCACTTTGATTACAGTAGATGTAGTGTTGTAATAAACTGTTTAATGGGGCTGATGTGTAAAGCTGTTCAAGTTATTTTATGTTTACACCTCAGGGAAAGTCTTGTGTTCAGCAATATTTAAAGATAATGTTACAATGAAAACATTGATGCTGTCTTTAAAAACATCGCAATAGTTCTTGCATATGCCTCGACCTAATCTTGCATTCAGTGGGTTAAACATACTAATGTTGCTCTCACACATTCAACTTTGATCTGAAAATAGGTGGTTACATAAAACCTTTAATGCTATTTTGCTTTCTAGGAGTGTTTTACCTAGGTGGCTTGTGAATTTGCTCATTGACACGTAAAACTGTAAAAACTGCAGTTCTTTGTGGTCTGTTGTTTGGAAAAGAGGTGGTCCCAGGCTTGTGTTTGGTTTTTTTTTAGCACACTGAAAATTTCCCCTCTCACACAGCCTTGATCCTGATTGACACTACAGTGGGCATAAACTGAAACTGTTCACATGAACTGTCCATAACAAGGGGTGGAAAGGTTAGCTTTAAAAAATAAAACCCAACCCTGCAGTTGTTTACAGTTTTATAGTAATAGTGCTTGTGTGTGTTCCCCCTCCGCCCCCAAGGCCGTAGCAGTCTGTACATAGTTGTATATTAGAAATGTGCCAGAAGAGACCAGATGTTCCCATTTTTCAGACTTTATGGGTTTGGTATTTTCTTAATACTTTGGGGTTTATTCACACATGCATATAAAAGAGAAGGTACACTTGTATGTCCTTGTTCAGGTGGGCAGTATTTAAATGTCTTAGCGAAAAGCAGCGCTGATTCAACCTGTCAGATGAGGTTTTGTAAATTTACCTAAAAACAAATTATTGGAGCTCACTGTGAAAGTTGACTACGAATTCTAAGAATTTGTTTTAAATTTCAAGTGTGAAACGCAAGTGAAGAGAAAGTTCATGTAAGTTGCAAAAACTTATTTCCTGGCAGCCTTGCACAAAGGCTTGCTTTTAGTCTGTTGTAAATTGTTACATAACTGATTTATTCTTCACTTTTTCACTTACTCAGTAGTTGCACTTAATGTTTTAAGTTAAGTTTCAAGACCTCAGATGGCTTTAAGAGGCAACTCTTGGACAATTCTTTCTTTTTTTTTCTTCTTACAAGTTTGAAGACTTTTACAGCTGACCTAAAATATTACCCTGTTCAGGAAAGCACTAAATCCATTTCATTTTCCAGAACATTTAAAGCATGTGCTTACATTCCATACATTTCAAGGAAAGTAAACATATGCCTTAAGTACCTTATTTGCATCCATGAGTGATTTTTATGCTTTACTGAGTTGGGACCAGCAGCCTGTGCAATGGCACAAGTCTTGCATAATGCTCTCATATTTTTGTCACCTACCACTTAGCCAGGTTTCGTGCAGCCAGGTTGATGCTGTTGGACTTGGCTACAGCTTCAGACTCTCCCCTTCCTCGCCCTCCCCATTTTTTTAAATCTTAAAATATGTACTTCAGTTCCTCATGCATGGGATCACCGGTGCTTATTGAACTATTTGCTACTGAGAAGACATTTGACATGTTTGTTTAATCCTGTTTGAAAATGAGAACTTGCCTTTTAAAATTTTGTAAAACTGAAAGTTGTATCAAACAAGTCATGACTCACTTCCTGCTTTTTGTGAATAGGTGTTGGTTACAAACAGTACTGTTTACTGTTGTAATTTTTTCTTTACTTAAAAAACATTGTTTACTGCTGTGTGTAATAAGTTTAAGGAAGAAATAACCTGCCTGTAGCTGTTACATGGGGAATAGCTAATACTGGAGAGGCAGCAGGTAAGTAATGTTCCATTGCATAGATATATCAAATCTTAAAATAAAAAGTTAAATTTACAAGCATTTAATGCAGGAACTGATATTTTGCTCCATGTTGAAATAGATTTAAGGCGACTGTCGCTCTTTTTTCACAGAGTGTAATTTCTCACTCACATACAGATTTCCATTGCTGGCAATGGAAATAGCAGGGAGGGAATAGGAGGGGGAAAATAATGTTAATAAGTTAAACTGAGCAATCATTGTTACCTGAGCGATGAGGTCCTTGTGTGAAGCCCCTTATTTCTGCCTGTTCTCCAAATACTTGGTTTTAACTGGTAGATGTACTGTGTTGCAATTTAGAGAATACTCTCCTGTTATTGTAAGTTTAATTTGTTAGATTATTTTTTTTAATGAAACAAAAAATGTACAGAAAAAAAATCCAAAGACCCTGATAGACACCAAAAAAAAAAAAAAGGAAGAATATGCCTAATGCACATCATGTATATCTGGATCTGTAGTTGAATTTTTACTGGGTTTTGGTTTATTAAATGCTACTGGCAATTTCCTGGGCATGCTCAGGAAATAGCAGTTTGGTAGTTTACTGACTGCTGCTGATGCCACGATGGCTACTGCTGTGCTCTTTGATATTCATCCAGTTGTATTTCATCTCCTTTTGCTCATGAAAGGAGAAGTAGTCTATGAGGAAGTACTTTATTTCTTTCAAATATTGATTTTTATAAGTAATGTTGAAAATAATTTCTTAAGGCTGTGTCCTTTATCTTGAAAGACAAAACCAACAAGTAGTGACTGAGGGTTGGAGTGATTGCTTTAGCAATGGAAGCTATTTTACGAGAGGTTTGTTTTTAGAAGTAGAGGGGGTTTTTTTAAGTAACATTTCTACTGGACTGTATGTTTTGACAGGTCAAAAACACTTCAAAATAAGAACAGCATTTTGGAAACTGTACAGTCTTGTTTTCCTCGTTCCTTTTTTGCTTTCTGTGCCAATAATTTTAGTTCTGATTGCATTTTGAAAAACATTTGTCGGAACTTCAGATTTTTATTACAGTGTGGCTTATAAGCTTGGATATCTTCTGGTTTTATGTTAAACAAAATTATCTTATTAAATTTAGGCATTAGCTTGTTTTTTGTTGGTTTTTTTTTTTAAAGGAGTGAGTGTTTTCTATTTTTATTCCTTTGAAATTGGTGAGGCTTAGTTTTTCTAACTATTTTTTACCCGATTGTTTAGTTGCATACCCAAACCGTTGTAAATGTTTTCCTAGTTGTATGTGGATACTTGGAGGTTGAAATGTTGTATATATACTTGTCATCTGTGTTTCTAGTAAAAAAATACATGGCATTCTTTATAGAAATACTTAACTCCTGATTTTGTTTTCTTACCCACTTGCTGTCTGTGTACAGGCTAAGCAGAACTTGCTCCTATTTTTATTTATAGAATTTTATATGTAGCCTCTTGAAGTTATCATTGGTTCTTGTATAAACTAAGATACAGCCTTAAATTTCTTGTCATAATGCTCATTAGGATGTTCTTAATCATGTAGATTCAAATATATAAAAAAATCAAGTTTAAGACAGATGGTTGTTGGAGATCCAAGACACTAAACTGCTTGTGCATTGAAATATAAACCCTTCAACATCTTAGAGAAGGAAAGCGCAGGTCATTACGTTGGTCATTGATTGCACAAGTCTTAAACATAACAGTTGAAGTCTTAAACACAATGGTTGCAGCATGCTAAGTAGTCATGATGTATATGCAGAAATACTGTCTCTTGCAACTGTTTACTATGATGCCCTGCAATTAATATTGCAGGTGGGTGGGGGGGGTTGAGGTTGTCTTTTGGTTTTCTTCCCCCTCCACACCCCGATGTTAAAATCTGACGTGCTGTGTACTTTTAGATTAATTTTAGCTTTAGATGATGTAGTTTAGAGCACAGAAGTTCCTCAATTTGTTCTCGTGGGATTTTATTTCTTTTCTTTGCCCATGTTGGACAAAATATGCTAAAGCATCCCATTCTGTTTGGATAATGTGGGGCTTTGGGCAACCTGGTCTAGTGGAGGGTGTCCCTGCCCATGGCAGGGAGGGTGGAACTAGATGGTCTTTGAGGTGTTCTCCAACCCAAACCAGTCTGTGATTCTTCACTTGTTAGTTCTTGAATCCTTTCTATAGCCTCAGTTACTGCAGTGGGGTTTAGGTTCTGGTATGACCTGTGTCTGTGCTTAAACCTTGAAAAGCTGCTTTGGAAATGGACAAGTTTCCCTGAGGTATCTTGGGAATAGGGAGTGGGGTCTGTACCTCTGATCCCGATGGAATGGAGCCGCTTCACTTGTAGAGATTCCCATCCGTTCATACCGTGTAACCTGATTTTACATGATTCAGTGCTAACACTTTGGAGTATATTCAAGTCATAGACTTTGGCCTCACCCTCTTGTATACTGTATTTTGTAATAGAAAATATTTTAAACTGTGCATATTATTACTAGATTATGAAACAGACATTCCCTTGATGTAAGAAAAGGAGGAATGTGTGTGCTTTTATAAATACAAGTGATTGCAAATTCCTTACTACTGCAGATGTCCTTTTTTAAAATAAAAAAAAAAAAGTTAAAAAAACCAAACAAAACACCACCAAGTGTTTTAAAGGTGAAATACATTCCTTAAGGCTTTTCTGATGATTACCAGCACTGCTGACTTTCTAAACAAAAGGCTGTATTGTCTTCCTGTACCGTTCCATTTCCTGATTCCCATTTTGCACAAGGATGTATGCCTAAACTTATTTGAGAAATGGTTTTTGAAAAAAGCAGCGGGGCTTGTCTGAGTTGGAATGCAGGATTGCAGAGCAAAATGTAAGGAAATGGTTGCCTGTCAGAATGCCTGACTCCAAAGGATTTTATATATATATATAAAAATATATATAGTAAACAGGTTCCTGATACTGGCAGGCCAAAGAGTCTGTTGAATACTTGAGTTTCTGGAGACCTATATTTCTCAACAAGGTAAGATGGTATCTTAGCAAATGCAGATTTTAATACATTTTCAGCAGAGGTACTTAAGTTTAGGGATCACTTAATCTTTTTTAGATGTTATACTTGAAATATTGCATAACTTTTAGCTTTCACGGGTTTCTTTTTTTTCCAGCCTTTAGGAGACTGTTAAGCAATTTGCTGTCCAACTTTTGTGTTGGTCTTAAACTGCAATAGTAGTTTACCTTGTATTGAAGAAATAAAGACCGTTTTTATATTAAAAAATACTTTTGTCTGTCTTCATTTCAGCTGGTGTAACATCTTTGCAGTGCTCATGAGGTTCGGAGTCTTTTTCAGTGTTCAGACATTAATACTTAAAGCGTGGACATTCTGGTGTAGTCATAGCTAGATTCTGTGCTAAAATTATTTCTGAATCCAGAAATAGTTCTCTTTGTACTAGTTCTTGTTCTTCTCTGGCCCTTAAAGACTTTTTGCAGAGTTTAAAATCAATGAGAAGTACAGACTTTTTAGCCACCTTTTTTTTGGTCAATTACTTTTCTGTAAAATGCAGTGACCCACCTGTAGTGCATCAACAGAAGGAAAAAAACCAACCCAAAAACCAGCCCTGTAAAGCAATTTCAGTCACTTATCACTCATTTTCAGCATCAAATGCATACTCATGCGCGAGGCTGTGAGCTTGCTATACAGGATGCATTGAACCAGTGATGATAAATCTTTTTATTTCAGTCTTAACTTCTTGAGTTGACTGAGTCTGGCAAATGTTAAATCATTACAGAGCACCTGTGTGTTAAAAGCACAGCAGTGGCCAAACAGCTCTACGGCAGCTTGAGCAGGTGTCAGCTCATCTCATGCAGACCCACAGCATCCATCCTGTAACGAGTTAAAACTACTTTTGGGGCACTGTGGTTTCATGGCCCAATGTTTTACTCCATGGCTACACCAGAACACTGTCTATGTAAAAAACACATCTCTGTGTTATGTACAAAAAGCTGTCAGTGTTGCCATAATCCATAATACCTGTTGAAGCTCACTTACCATAGCACCAGATGAGCTGTGCCCACAGTACCTAGGTTACTGATACCATTTTGCAGTGTCGTCTGTGATGAGCCTCCAGCATTTGGCAGTGAGAAGATTGTGTGAGAAGGCTGAGGTTCCTTTGGGAAATAATTTTTTTCCCCTAATATTTATTAGCTTCAAAAAGAAGTCTGAAATGTGATCAGATTGGCTTAGAAAATCACAGCACTTCATGAGTTTTATTTAAATGTGATTTGTTTACCAAAGGTGCGCGATTGTATAGAGGAAACATCAAGCTCATTACAGAAAATCAACCTGAGTTTCTTTGGCTGGTGCTCTAAACCTGAAATAACCAAAATGCCATTTGATTACTGTACAGGGCTCAAATTTAACTTGGCCCCTTACATTTACTGCACTGTGTCTGAATTTCACTGTTGAGCTGGGTTTTGACTGTGAGTATGGGCTGTAGCTTGGCTTCATTGAGAGCATGAAGGTTTGGACAGAGGTGGGAGGAGTGTTGGGCTGTGGCTGGTGGGGCTCAGGGGACTCTGGGCTGCCTTCTGGGTGGAGATCACAGGGGAAAATCATTGCTACCTTGATTTTAAAGTACCTTGTTGCAATTTTCCTCCAGGTTAGGGTGTTCAGCAGTTCCCATTGCTCAATGGGAGAGAATTGTAAAGCATCCTGTCCCCAAAAACACAGGGTGTGTCCGGTGAGGATAAACACAGTGAGGAATCAGTAGTACATGGAAGAGTTTGTTGTGGAAGCATCCAAGCATAGGTCAGCTAGCCAGGATGCCAGGTCATCAAGGCATGATTTGAAAGGGTTTCAGAAGAACAAGGAAAGGTAAGCGCTCTGGAGTGTGGGGTTTTTCATCTTCCACCTAAGTTTTCTGGGAAAATACCATCCCTAGAGACAAATAATTTTATATTACTAGGGAAGCTGGTTTTTGCTCACTTGAGCTTGCAAGACCCTTGCCTCCAGCCTCCTTCAGCGTCCCCTTCATAGCTGCTGCAGATCGAAAGGTCTTTGTGATGAGCTGGAGGGAGAGATCCTGCTAGAGCCCGGGTTTCGGCAGAAGATTATTGTCCATGTTTGTACCCCCCTTCCATTGCCCAATAATGTGAAACTAGGGCAGAAGGCACCTCTCTGCCACCTCTTGTTTCAGGCAGACCAACCTCAGAAGAGCTAACCCTTCCCCTCTGACCTATCCTCAGGGCTGCAAACCACAACAAACCCACACCACCCCCACCAGGACAAGCCTGTTTCTGAGCACAGCTGTCCTGGCTGAGTGGCATCCTTCCGTGGCTCTCAATGCTGACTGGCAGGTTTTTGGGAGGGGAGGGAGGTGGAAGGACTTTGGAAAGTTTAGCAGGGGGGCCCAATTTAATCACTTATGTGAGCTGTGGGTTCTTAATGCAGATTCTTGTGCCAGCTGCAGGTGAAGGCTCATTTCTGCACTGCAGGAGAGGAGAGCTGCTCCAGGTCAGAGTGTTAGTGCTGTTCTCAGGCTTTTTATTCTCCCCAAGTTCATCCTTCAAAACTTTCTATAATCCTGCAGCTGGTCCAGGAGGAGGTAAGCTGCAAAAGAGAAGAGCAGCAGAGAGCAAATCAAACTCCAAAATTCTTGGAAGCTGTGAGAGGTAAGTTTGTGCAGGCTGAGTAAGGGAAGATAAGAGGTTGCAGCAGCTGTACAGCTCGTGGTCTCAAAGGTACCTCTCCTACAAACATTGTCACAGGAAAATCAGGCGCAGACACCCAAATGGCTTTATTCCCCTTACCCTGAAATGCTGGCTTCACCAATCACATCAGGCAAGGAAACACCAGTTTAATCGTGTTGGGGCCAGAACCTCTGTTCTGTGTTGGAAACACTCTGAGTCCTCTTGGAGCCCTGCAGCATCACACTCTCAGGCAGTCACTGAGAAAGATGTTTGCCAAATTAACCTCTGTGTTTTTTCCAGGGAGAACCCTGGTAGCAGCATGTTTTTTAAAGGAACATAGTCTGTGTTCAACACCTCAGTGTGTTTGGCACATCCTAAAGTGTGACACATCTACCTGACTTTCCAAAGTCATCTGGGCTGCCAACAAAGGATAACTCTTAAGCATTGTGAAGACTTTGATTTTAAAGAGTTGATGCTTGTTCGTGTTCTGTGAGAGTGGGTGAGGCTGCTGATGCTCAGCAGTTTGCTGTGTAAGAGATGGATAGTTAACTGGGAGCGTGAGAGGAAGAAAGTGTATCAGTCACACTGGATTTTTACCCATTTTACTTCTTAGAAGAAGCAAAAGCAAGTGATTGCTTCTGGAAAATGTGAGTAAATGCCTGAGAATGGGGAGATAGCCCACACCCCAGGAAAGTAACTTGTTGGGAGATGTGGAGGAAGAGAGCCTTTGGGAGAGGGAGTGAAGTGGGAACATCCCTTCAGCTGGTGACAGAAGGAGGGTTTGTGAGGGGCACAGAAGCAGCCTGATGAGGCAGCAGCATGTTTGTTCCCCACATGTCAGGCTGGGAGGTGTGGAGCTGTCCCTGGGCCCAGGGGTGGAGACAGACTGGTGCTAAACAGCCGCAATTTCCCCTATTGAGTCAAAAGTGAACAAAAATTTTCTGCTGTTCTTACCCTACTCCTTTACTGCTTTGAGAGAACGTGAAAAACTATTTTGAACCATTTTTACTTGTAGAAAGGTAGGTCTCTGCTGCTGCAGAAGACTGATAATCCCTTTTCATTATCTGAATCTGTTCATCTCCCCTGAACGATTTGCAGAAAACCATGTTAGCGCTCTGCTCCCCATCAGACTGCAGCAGCTGTGAGTCTTGCAAACCTTGTGCCCTTTGTACAAGCAGCAAATGGAATGAATATATACGTGGCAAATAGGATTAATTTCTCCTCTAATAGGATTGCCCAATTTTACAGAAATTACCTGGTGTAAACATGTGTTTGTAAAAATATATACACGTATTGCTGAGTGGGGTTTTTTCTTCCAAAACACTTGAATCTATTTGGCATTGAAGCTCACTGAGAAGATTTTCTTTCTTTATCCTATGTGTTAATGGTGAAGTTGGGCCCCTAGGTGCCGAGTCAAACAAGGAAGGATGGCTTCCAGATGGTGCAGATGTGCACCAATGATGGGAAGGGGTCTTCTGCTATCTAGTGGCATGGAAAACCTCTGTGCTCTACATCTACCACCCTTGTTTGTCTAATTACTGTGACGTCCACTCATCATTTATCCCTCACATCGACCTCCTAAGGAGTTAGGAGCTTTGTCAGCAGAACTAGATTTGATAATCCTCGAGTGCCCTAAATTTAAGGGCATGATGATGACAGTTGCTTCTTCCCCCTTTTCCACAAAATAAGCTGTGTTTTTGCTTTCCTTGCCACCTCATGAGAAACCCTGTGTTTCTTGCCTTAGTTTCTGCATATTGACTGCGTTTTGAGTGTGCTGCTGTTAAACTCCTGTACATGTTCTCCTGTGTAATATCCTTGGAGTGAAAGAGCTGCTGTAATGCTCAGAAGCCTTTCTTTGGCATTGAACACGCTGGAAGATGGTGTCCACACAGGCGGAGAAAATGTTAGCTGTAGTTGAAGGCATCTCCACAGCCCTGCAGAAGGTAGGGGGGGTTCTTGTGCAGTAGGGGTGAGGAGCTCTACAGAGTTACTTGTAGTTCAGAGTGGTTAAATTGATGCTTAAAACTCCTTTCTAAAGCTCACTGGTATCCTCTTTCCCTGTGTAGCCTCCTACTTTTTGACAGGCAGGCAGCTGCCCTCACCACCGTTCACAATCTGCAGACTGTGCTTCGCTTAAATACATGGCTCTGCCTGGATGTGTTGCTGCTCCACACTGGTGGGAGGGCAGGAAAACAGAGACCATTCATCCCAAACAGAATCCTTATTCATGGGTCAAACTGTAAGGGACTTGGGCTCCCACCTCAAAAAGTTAATTGGAGCCTGTAGGTAATTAAAATGGCAGTTCTCACTTTCCTGAGTGATTCAGCCTGGAATCCTTGCAAGATGCAGGTCCACAGCCCTCATTTTCTCAAAGACCTGTAGTGTAAGGCTAACAAAAATGGTGAATGGCATGGAATGGCCAGCAGAGCCCTGATGCAGAAGAAACTTGAGAATAATGTCTAAATTGTGTGGGGTGTTTTTTTGGGTTGTGGTTTTTTTTTTAAATACATAAACTACTTTGAATGAGAAGGGTCAGAGAAGCCAGTGTTTTATTAGTGGCTCTAAAACCAGATGAGAGCGATTAGCCTTTTTCACTACAAGAAAATCTGTATTTTGAGCTGCTCTGTAGAAGTATAAATTCTCCATAATGATTAAAGCTATCTGCTGGCTGGCTTCCATCTCAGCTGGAGTCCAGGAAAATTTTCTTGGTGTTTTTTTTTCACAGTGGTAACAGTATGACACTTCAGAAAAATACTTTTTTCTTTCTTTTTCTCTCCTGATGTGGGATCCCTACTGTGCCCTCATAATTTTAACTTAGCCCCTGACTGTTCCATTCAGTTATTTATAATAATAAAAAAAAGTTATGCCTTTTGCTCAAAATTCAGAAACAAAACTCTTAACCTCTACATTATCACCTCCTTCAGCTTTTTTTCCCTATAATTACAGTGGTAACCAACATGGATTTTGAACTGTGAGGGGCTTGGGTGCCTTACTGAAAAAAAGGTTTCTAAAAATCCAAGTCTTTATTTAGAAAATTGGCAAGTTGCCAAAGCAAAAAAAAAGCATTACCACCAAATTAAATTAATAGTCTGTTAAAACCATGGGGCTGGCTAGGGGGGGGGGACAGTGGTATAGGGTTCACTGCCACGGCCAGATTTGTGCTGCCTCCAGCCACGCCGGGTCCTTGGAGCAGGCGGCCTCTTCCCCTGCTCACTCACGTTTGTCTTTTCCAAGACTGGAAGCACTGTGAGGAAAGTCTTACAGGACACATGTGCAGGGTCAGCTCCTGTGAGATCGTATGTAACGCCCTAAGGAGAGTAAAAATGTCCCCACCTCTTTTTAACTTGGGGGGGGGAAACCAAAAAAAATTGGCACATTTCAAAGCCCAGTTCCAGAATGAAACCTTGGGCTGATAGAACGTGCGCAGGGGCGCTGCGGCACGCGCTGGTGTTGGTCTGGAGTTGGAAGTTCTTTATCGGATACACCAGTATCTGTGTGCCACCTGAGGGAGCTGTGAGATGTAGAGGCTGGAAGGGGTGTTGAGGAGCAGCTCCATGTGGCTCACTTCCACAACAGCTGCATGTGATAAGGCTTCACCTAATCTGCATGCTTGGGTGGAAGCTGGGCTCACCAGTTACCTCATGGTGGCAGAGCACCCAGAAAGCTGCTGGCGGAAGCAGGTTCAGCACCTGTGTTCTTCAGGGTGTTCCCAGCTCTTTGCTGCAGGCAGGAACCTGGGTGACAAGAGTCTCAGTCTACCATTTTCACGTCATCTTGTTGCCCAGATTTGTTCATTCCCCTTTTGCTCCTAGAGGCTTCCAATGTAGCTGTGTGCCCCAGCCTACTCAGGGCAGTCTTCAAAGCAGTTAAGAGTCACATTTGAGGTGATTTCCTTTATTTCAGTAGGTGGAGCATGTGTCTGGTGCCAGTTTCTCCAGTTCTGCCTCTCCCTTTACCCCTTCTCCTTTTTTCTTTCTTTTTTAAACATGAGCAACATTCAAGCCCGTGAATCACTCAGTGAATCCTTTCATCTCTTGGTGATTTTTCTTTCTCCTGTATCAGTCTTCTCTCTGACAAGTTGTGACCAACATGGCAGATTAAAGGTAAGGGGGGGTGGGTGTCTTGTAGCCTTACATACTTCCTTGGAAGGCTGCAGGAGAAAGTCAAGTAGCAACACAGGACTGGAAAATGCCGCCTGGGGTATGAAGTTCAGTCCCCTCCTGGAGCAGCTAACCACATCTGAGAACCCCTTCTGGGACTCATCTTCAAGCAAGACAGGGTCTGCCTGGGGATTTTGTTCCAGCTGTTCCTCTGGGAAAGCTGTCCCACTGTTCCCTGCTCCAGTGGTTACAAACCTTCTAAATTGCTGCCAGAATTTCTTCTTGTCCAGATTATAGTCATTTGATCTTGTGCTGATGTTGTTCTTGATACAGTTATTTCCCTTTCCATTGTACTTAACCCTTAAGGCTTTCCCAACAACTAGTTGACGCTTCCTGTGCCTTTATCTTGGTAAACTTGTTTAAAGATGCTTCTTCCTCCTTCAGGGCAGACTTGTGTCCCCATGCCCCATCCTTGCCTGTTTGCCTTTTGGTTCCTTTTTCCTTGAACATGAGAGGATGTATATTCCAGTAACAGGAGAGGAGGCATGTTCCTCTAACAGAAACAGGCATGTTATTCCATAGGGGCCCTAGCAGGGCTGGTACAGTGGCATTAGCCTTTAGGGCATTTACCGAAGTTACCGTCTCTGCTGCAGCCTCCTGTAGATCCTGTCACATCAGACCTTTATCCTAGATAACTTTTTTGTCTCAGCAGAGCCCCCAGCTGCTTTACTGCTTATAAATTCTGTCCCTACTACACCATTACCTGTATCATTCAGTTGTTCCTGCTTAAAATCCTTGCTGTCCTTTATTCCATCTAAGTTTGTGTCTTCATAGAATCACCTGGGTTGGAAGAGACCCTTTAGATCATTGAGTTCAACCACAGCCTAACCCTGCCTAGCCCACCTCTAGATCATGTCCTGAAGCACTTCATCTACACACCTTTTAAATACCTGCAGCAATGGTGACTCCACCACCTCCCTGGGCAGCCTGTTCCAGTGCCTGACAACGCTTTCAGTAAGGGAATTCTTCCTGATCTCTAACCTAAATCTCCCCTGGTGCCGTTTCAAGCCATTCCCTTGCAGGTGGTTGTAAAGAGCGGTAAGGTCTCCCCTCGGCTTCCTTTTCTCCAGACTAAAGAGCCCCAGCTCCCTCAGCTGTTCCTTGTAGGACTTGTGCTCCAGACCTTTCACCAGCTTTGTTTCCCTCCTCTGGACACACTCCAGCATCTCAACATCCTTCCTGTAGTGAGGGGCCCAAAACTGAACACAGTACTCAAGGTTCAGCCTCACCAGAGCTGAGTACAGCGGAACCATCACTTCCCTGCTCCTGCTGGTTTCACTGTTCCTGATACAGGCCAGGATGCTGTTGGCCTTCTTGGCCACCTGGGCACACTGCTGGCTCATGTTCAGCTGGCTGTCAACTAACACCCCCAGGTTCTTCACCTCCAGGGAGCTCTCCAGCCACTCTGCCCCAAGCCTGTAGCAGTGCCTGGGGTTATTGTGACCAAAGTGCAGTACCCAGCACTTGGCCTTGTTGAACCCCATAAAATTAAAACAAAAACTTATTTTTTTATGTTGTCCCTTAGCAGCCATTTAATTCTTGGATCTCTCTTCTTCCCTCCTGTGTGGACGAGGTGATCAGGGGGTGTCACCCTGAAGAATCCAAACAAGAACATGCTTCATGGACACCTTGCAAAACTTCCTGCAACTGTTTTGGCAGACTTTATAGGAATTTTCAGTATTAGATCAAGCAGGAATCAGATTCCTGCTGGGGCTGGGCATGTTCAACTTGGCAGTGGGTGTTCCTGTCATCCCCCCCAGCCCAGGTCCTGCTGTGGGCTGGTTGACAGGCATTCATCCCTGGTTGTGCCCATAGGATGAGAAGCGAAGCAATCTATCTGATTAAGCAGGTTTGCAGGGTGACAGGACCAGAAGTCATAGGCACAAACTGAAACATGGGATGTTCCCTCTGAACATCAGGAAACACTTTTTAACTGTAAGGGTGACCCAGCGCTGGCACAGGCTGCCCAAGGAGGTGGTGGCCTCCATCCTTGGAGATACTCAGACTTCTGAATGTTTCTGGTAGACCAGCAGCCAGTCACACGTTTCTGACCTGGTTATTTAGAAATACTAACTGTGGATTGCAAGGGAGGAGCTGCTTAAGATTTTTGTTTCTTCCCTGTTGGTGACAGCGTGGTTCTGGTTATTCGAGTCAACTCACAAATAAGAGGATAAAATAATGAGGATAACAGATGTAAGTCTGAAGACTAAGGAGGTTTTAGCTGCATTGACCATGAAGAAATCATAGAATCATAGAATGGTCTGGATTGGAAGGGACCCCAAGGATCATAGAGCTCCAACCCCCCTGCCTCAGGCAGGGCCACCAACCTCCAGGCCTGGATCTACACAAGGTTGCCCAGGGCCCCATCCAACCTGGCCTTGAACA
>VZTU01033339.1:0-73308 GCA_013400835.1 Zapornia atra
AAAGGCCTGGAAAGTATTACCACTTAAATAGAGCAGAACACAGACTTTAGGATACGTAATTCCTGGAGAACAAATATTTAATCACTCACACACTTCACCAGGAATTCTACAAACCCCTTCAAGGAAAACACATAAAAAGGGACTAAATCCTTTAGTACTAAAGCCAACTCCTCTTCACAGTTTTGTAAGATGGTTCCTCCCATGGTTTGGAGTGAGTGAATTGGAAAAAGCTATGGTTAATAAATCTGCCAGCATGGAGTTATTCCAGAATGACACAAGAGATGCTATCCATAGATTATAAATAGAGGTTTCTTCCTTAAGTGACATAGTTAGATAAAATCAGATAGCATCAGATCTGCTGCTTACCAAAGAAGGAGGGGTGTGTATGGTAATAAATCAAAGCTGTTGTGCATACATAAATCAAGAAAAGGAAATTGAAACAGATTTAGATAATATGTGGAAAGAAACAATGCTACCTTAAAGAAGGTCAACAGCATCCTGGCGGTCTGTGAGAAATAGTGTGGCCAGTCAAGCCTTGAAAAGCCAGAATCAAAACTCAATAGCCTTGATGACTAGCAAGCAAGTATTCTTTTCTAAGAAAAGGCAGGTTTATGCAAATTATTTCCAAGGAATTATTTACATTAACTCCTCCCAGATAGAGCTTGCTCAGTGACACCCAGGTGGTCTTCAAGGATGAAGGCTGGACATCTTCCTCTCAGTGAATTTTCTATCTTTTCCTTCTGCGTCTGCTCTTTACGGTTTTCTCCATAGTCTCAAAAACACATTCCTGTGTTCAAAAACACATTCCTGCATAAACTAGTTAGGAAACCCTTTTAGTTGAAAACAAAATATATTCTGTCTCTTAATCAGTAGTTGGTCTCATTATTTATTACTTCCCTATCTTCACTTTCTTGATCTTCAAGGCTTTTCCACTGTTATGGTTAAATTTTGTAGCTACTCTAGCAAAACTGCTCAAACATCTATAGCCATACTGCACTAAAATCCAAAACATGCAAATACTTTCTATTCTCAAAACATGCAAATTCTCCTTATGTTAAAGCTGTATTAATTATTTATCTCTTAAGCTACACCTATATCAATCTATCCGTTATTATTACATATCATTCAATCAATCCACTCTCCCCTTTTCATTACCTTTACAAATTCTTTTTGGAATCTCAAATGATACTATTCTGTTTTCATGATTTTGAAAATTATTTGCCTGTCTCTACTTGATGCCTTATTTTATTTCTCCTCCAATCCTCATAAATTATAGTGGATTGTTTACAATACCACAAAGAACATTGCATTATCACACAAGACACTAAAACTAAAATACCTATCATAATAATAAATGCAAAAAGTTGCTTGAGCCAAGCAAAGTTTGGGAGCCAGGAAGAAAGCTTATTCCAAACCTCTTTAAATCTCCACGATGTATCATCTTTAGCTACTTGGCTAACTAATGGCAAACAATAATGTATATCCTTGGGACCAAATGGAGTAGGCAGTGTTGTGATTTGCACCAGGGGAAGGGATGCCAACTACGTTTGCTCCACGCAAACAACAAAAATATTAAAAGCAGGAATAAGAAGGTGGCCAAGCCCCTGTGCCTGAAGGTAGCCAGTCAGACATTTACCCTGTGTACCCTCTTCTGGATGGAACATGATCAGCAAATGGTCCGAGCTTTAGTAGACACGGGAGCAGAGGTCACAATTATACATGGGAACCCAGAGAGATGCAAGGGCAAAGTGACACCTGTGTGAGGCTTAGGGGATCAGCCAGTCCAAGGGAAACTCACAAAGATAAGGCTACAGATAGCTGACTGGCAGCCACGATCATTCCATGTCATGATTGCACTGATGTATTAATATATTATTGGAATCGGCATTCTGCAAGGCCAGTTGTGGATTGAGGAGAAGTTATGGGCATTTGGGACCATGCAGTGGGTGTCGGTATGAGCAATTCAGGTTGGGCGGGTCATGCAAGAAGTTGACATTCCCGTGCCGACCCAAGTTGTGAACTTGAAACAGTACCATGTTCCTGGGGGTGATGAAGTGATTCAAACCACAATCAATGATTTATTAGCCAGCAGGTAATTAGATATGCACACTCTCCATTTTACTCACCTATTTGGCCCGAAAGAAAACATATGGCAGCTAATGCATGAGGGTAGACGATAGGGGCATCAATAGAGTCACATCTCCAATCACTGCAGCAGTACCAGAAGTGATAACCTTAGTCCAAAGAGTTTAACAACAGCATGGGCCACTGTATGCAGTCACTGGTACAGCAAATGCATTTTTTTACCATTCCCATTCCACCACAGACACAGGACCATTTCACCTTTACATGGGGCAGTAATCAGTACACCTTTACTAGGTTACCACAGGGCTATAAAAATAGCCCCACATACTGCCACCAAGCAATACACATAATGTTAGAGAAAGCCAGAATAAAACAACCGCAACAGGTAGAAGTTGTGCAGTACATTGATGACATTTTAATTCAGGGGTCCACCAAAGAAGTTGTGGATGAGCAATTAACTCACATAGTACAGGTGTTGAAAGAAGATGGCTGGGCCATCAATCCTAAAAAGATCCAAGGACCCACCACAGGTGTAAAGTACCTTGGGATTATATGACATGCTAGCAAACAAGAGATCCCAGAGGATGTACACACCTCTATTTGAGATTGGCCAAACCGAGAGACAAAAAAGAAAGTACAGCAGTTTTGGGGAATGATAGGTTTTTGGAATTCCTACCTACCCAGATTAGCAGCTACATTAAGACACTTATATGAATGTACAAGAAAGAAGGCCCAATGTGAATGGACTAAATAGGAGGCTTTTGACAAAGCAAAGCTGTTAATCCAAGGACATATGTAACTTCATCCCATACTGCCTGGACCAGCAGAGGTACACATGTCATTAGAGGCAGATGTTGCTCTATGGAACATCTGGCAACTTCAGGATGGCTGTCGATGGCCTTTAGGTTTCTGGTCGCAACACCTTACTAATGTGGAAACACAATATACTACCTTCGAAAAACAGCTTCTGAGTGTTTATTGGGTCTTGTTGGACACAGAGGGCTGCACCCTAAGCCATGAAATTATAGTGTGTACCCCATCACCTGTGGTGTCCTGGATCACTGGTCCCATAGTCACTCACAAAATAGGCCACGCCTAAGAAGCGGCGATTATGAAAATGAGATGGTGTATCCAAGAATGAGCTAAGCTCGGATCACATTTCACTCATGCGTTACATGAGCGGGTGTCACAAGAAGTACAGGGACACTCTGTAGCAATGCATTTTGAGAGGAATGGGTTTTGTGGCCCCCCCAGATTTATTGCTGACCCCTATGTAATCAGGCCTGGGGAGGCTAGCGGAGACATGTTGGTGTGCAGTAACAGGAGAGCGGATCTCTGTGAGAACAGGAGCTTGTCAGAAATTCCATGAGATAAGAAACTGCAAGAATGTTAACAACTGCCTTAAAAAGGAACGACATGACTGTGTAGCCTCAACCAATTATTAGCAATAGTGAGACGCATGTAAGGCGGGTGAACGGAGCATATAACCAATGGCAATGTGATGTAACTTGTGTACTGATATAGAAACCTATATAAGCTCGTGTGTGTATTTCAATGAATGAGCTCAGCACTTGATCACATTGATCCGAGTTGAGTCCGCAAAACTTCGGCTCCGGCAACACCCTACTGATTTTTCACATGCACGAGAAAATTTCCAGATGGGAAGATGGGGAGTAACATATGAACAATTAATTGTAGAACAACCTAAGAGTCCATGGTTTACTGATGGCAGCAGTCTCGCAAGGCAAATGGAAAGCAGTGGCTATAATCCAGCCACGTAAACCCAGTTAGTTACAACAGGACAAAATGGCAGTAGCCAACTTGCCAAATGAGTAGCAGTCTGGCACGCTATGGATGCCACCTCACCTAATCATATATGTAACATCTATACTGATTCATGGGCAATGCCCTAGGGACTGATACCTTGGCTCTCCAACTGGAAGAGGGATAATTGGAAAATCAGATCAAAAGAGGTATGGGGGAAGGACTTTTGAGGAAAAAATTGAGCAAGCCTTGCAGGATAGGGCCATCTGGGTATTCACGTCAATGCCCAAACCAACCAAAATACAGAAATGGCTACTGGAAATGTGATGGCAGATAAACTCACAAAAATTCAAACAGCGCAGACTGACTGAAGAACATGGCATGGCATGGCGGGCACATGAAAATTGGGCATAAAGGTCGGGGCGCCGTTCTCTCGTGGATCCGACAAAGAGGTATCCACTTGTACCAAGCAGTTACTCATTCAGTGATCGACACTTGTGAGACTTGTACACTGCTGAAGTAGCGAGAAGTGTTTTCACAGCCATTAGATTGGATAAAGAAGGGAGCAGTGGGGGGACAAGTGTGGCAAATAGATTATATTGGACCACTCCCAGAACCCAGGCAACAGCAGTATGTGTGTGTGGCGGTAGATAAGTATTCAGGCCTTGTAGTTGCTGTAGTTAATTGTTATGCTAATGCATACACAGCAATCCGATGCCTTGAAGCTATTGAATTGCATTACGGTAACTCTGTTGACATACAGTCAGACAATGGATTCCACTTTAAAAACAAACAGGTATTACAGTGTACAACCAATAAACATATTACATGTATATGGCACCTACCCTACCACCCACAGGGGGCTGGGTTAGTAGAGTGCACCAATGGATTGCTGAAGCAACAGTTACTCATGCTATACCCAGTGGGTAGACAACCTCACAGAAGCAGTGTGAGTGTTGAAAAATAGGGGGTTGACCAATAGCATGACTCCATTAACACTGATGAAGGGGTTAACACACATAAACCAGGCAGTAGCAACTTCAACACTAACCTATAAGTCCGGCACAGCCTGTACCATACATCCAAATTATAACGGACTCTTCATAAATAACATGAATAGAGCGCTGGCAGGGTAAAGTGGCTACAGCTGGATGTCCACATTACAGTAAACCCAACTAACAGTGTCTTCTGGTTAGCCTATCTAACTTCACAGGATATGGGGCAATACCTACTTTTGTTAAATATGGTCCAGAGTGCAGAAAAAGCTGTGCTTGTAGGACTGAAAAATCCCACATATTGACAAATAACCTTACTATCAGGACCACTGGTGACACTAATCTATGTCTGCAGTGTATTGTCTGTATTGTCTGTATTGTATTGCCATTTCACGGATTTTCCTGTGGAAGGTTGTAGTATATCCTGCCTGAGACACCTACCCTCATACAGGCCAAAGTCATAGCAGCTGATGATACCCACACTGTAACCATACCTGGGGAACTCACTATGGAGATCGGTTCTGATGGGGCACCTGAAGCGCCAATAACAGGTAGGGCATGGGGGGAGAATAACTCTCGCTCTTCTCTGTTTTCACAGAAACTGCGTATATAGTGCTACAACCAAAGCAGAACGTATATATCACATTGGCCAATGCAACCAGACAGGACGACATCTGCCTTAGTGTAGCAACACCAGACAACTCATCTTTCCACCTGTCTGGTGGATACGCTGCTCAGTAAAAAAGAGATCAATGCTTTCACCAATGCCTTGCTATCTCTGAATAACCCTGGGCTCATACCACAGTGGCAAACATGGATACTGACAGGACCCCAGCAAATAGACCTCCAGGAAATTTAATTATATGGATCCCTTCCAGAACAAAACTGCACCTATTTTAATTATACTTCATGCAACACAAGCACTGGCTGGTGTTGAAATGCTACAAATACTCTACGGCAAAACACTACTGCCTAGTCTAATGGTACACAGATGATCTGGATGCTGTCAGGACACATAACCCTACAGTTCCCCTGAGGTAATTTCCTGATATCCAGTAAGCAGGCTTGGGCAGGTGTCCCAAGAGGAATAAAAGGTGAACTGTGTACCATAGGGAAACTCACCATCCTCCAACCTAACATCTCGATGCTAGGCTGAGCCCCCCTGCTGGTCCCTGCACACGCATGGTCCAGCAGTGGCTGTATAACATAGGAGGCAGAGTTTGTCTGCGCAGTGATTCACCTTCTGGCACTTACTGGCCCTAGGTGGCAGAATGCTCCAGGCATAAATGAAACAGGAGTGAGACTGAGACACAGACCATTGAGACCTACGTGGTCTCTGCAGGGACGCCTGCTAAGCCTGTGACTGTCAGCTCAACCTAGATCCTCAGACACCAATGGGGCTTCTCAGCATCCTGGGCGGGTTGGCAAGTATAACTCTGTAAGTATATATACCTCTGTGTAGGGGTTTTGTAATGGTAATATAACTTGTTACTAGTTTTGCTTTGTTATTAGGGAAATAAAGTTTTATTTTGTTTAACATTATTAGGTTTTTTGTTAAGTGTGTGTGTTATTGCCAAATCCCAAACCTAACGAGAACAAAAACTGACAAGGCTACAAAAAGACAGCAGTGAATTCTTCTGAAATTCCATGAAGACGTCTGACCAGCTCTATATAGGATACAGCAATTGCAGCTCTATCATTCATACATCTAATCATCATTGTGTTTCACCCTTCTACTGTTCTCAACACACAGACTAATGGAGAAAATGAGGCTCTCATCAAAACATTGCAGAACAGCTCCCAGCAGTTTCTTATCTCCCCTGGAGAGCACATAAGCATAGAAAAGATTAAAGCCACTTGCACTAACCTAGCGCAGAGTGCATCTCCACCAGACAGTAGTGGGACTTCTCATCTTACTCTGTTTTTTTTTTTCCCTGAGAGCTTTTCTTTACACTGTGGACAGAAGCTTATCATCCAGTGGCAAATTAATACAAGACAAAAGCATTCTGGGACTAGTGTTCACAAATAAGTCTAGCACAAGTATTCTCATAATACAGTTATTACTAAACATCTCTTTCATCTTGCTTATTATACCAGGGTGAAGTTTTTTCAAAATACGACCATGTGAGAGACAGCAGTGACTTACCTAGACTATATATTGCTTTACCTGAGTGTAATGATGTCTTTCAACATTAGTACCACAAAAATCAACAAACTTCTCAGAGCCATCAAACCCTTAGGACTAACCTTATTTATATATATAATTGCCTACAAATATTAAATGATGTCATTTTGTGCTTCATTTGTGCTCTCTTTCCCATACTCTTTCTATAAAGAGAGTATCTTTTTGTTCTAAAAGCATTTTATAATTCAAGATTTGGGGATTCATGTATGTTTTAAGTCTTGTCTGTAGCTATTTAAGGTCTTATCATACAAGAAATTTGCTTTGAATGTACTTGTACCTCAAAACAGATTAAACCATACCTTCATGTGCTGCAGAGTGACATCAGGTTTCTCTATGGAAAAGCTTTTCTTGGCTCTTCCGCTGAGCTGCTCATTTATATTGTAGTTGCTGGAGATGTCTATAAGTGAAGCAGGCGGTACAAAAGAAAGTTATGATTGGTCCTCTGCTATGCAGGTTTGTGCAAAACCAGCACAGCCATGGTAAGAGGATTAATATTAACATGTGACATTTATGTGCATATCCAGACTGCTGCTTCTATGGAGCAGATGGTCTTCAGGCTTTTTATGCTGCTTCCTGTAGATC
Source organism: Zapornia atra (assembly GCA_013400835.1). Classification (NCBI taxonomy): domain Eukaryota; kingdom Metazoa; phylum Chordata; class Aves; order Gruiformes; family Rallidae; genus Zapornia; species Zapornia atra. The sequence goes on from VZTU01033339.1 coordinate 7,612, forward strand.
CTACTTGTAGCCATAATGCTGCTCCTTGCAGGCATTTTCCTCTCAGCAGGTGTCTGAATGGACAGTGGACAATTTATCAGTCACAACAATTTATCAAAGAGATTACAATATTGGCAAAATTACTATGAAGTTAATACACTGCAGACTGGAACTTCATAGAGGGGTTTAAAATAACAGCAACCTGCTGAATATGACATCATTGAACCCAAACTGCAAATCACATTACAAGACATTTGCTCACAGAACTGGACAAATTACAAGTGTATGACAGCCTCTCATGATGCTGTGAAAAGCTGAAATCAAAACTCAATAGTCTTGGTGACTATTAAGCAAGTATTCTTTATTGCAACACTGGACACACAGGGGATCACATGTGAGTTTGTTGCACAGCTTATAAGCCGGTTATACATACATACTCACGACATCTATGAGAAAAAATTAACATATTCATTACTTTTCTGGGAACTCATTATCATAGGTTTCCACCCTTTCCTGCATGCGTATTACAGTCTTTAGGTGGTCTTCAAAGATGCTGGTGGTTGTTTACTTCATCCACTCATTTTCATCACTGTTTTCTTGCCATGAACTGTAACCTTTATCTTCCTCTTTTTGTTGCGCAGGACTAGTCCTAACTGATCTTGAGGCCCCTCACAGCCTTGAGCTGTCCTGTTCCAGGAGATACACACATTTCATACATTCCACAATACTCTTGGGGATCCTTGCAATCTTGAGCTAACCTGTTCTGGGAGGTCATCCCACTTAAAAGTTTACAATTTGCTGCATAATATGTTGCTGATATTTACAAAATTCTAGACAGTACGTCTCCATTAGATTCACCTTTCTCTTCACTGACATATCCTGAGGATTACTGCCACTGAACTAATTATTCCATGTTGCTAAGATCAGACAATTTTCCCTTTATCAGTATGCCTTAGCAAGACAGTTGTGATAATGAACAGAAAAAACCCTGGTCTTTTTTATATGGATATGGCTTTTGCAGTCTTGCTGTCATCTTTTTCCTTAGTGTGTTGATACCTGCTCATATTTGGAAATAGATGGGGTTTTTGCTGTTTTACTGGCATGGGAATTCCTAACATCAGTATGATGATTCCATTTGTCTTTTCTTCCTGCACTAAGGACTGGGAACAGCAAGGAATGTAAATCCCTTACACATTATATTTATGGACAGTTTTGCAGAAATTTCCTGTAAAGCATGTGGCCAGATCCAGTTAGGATTCTGTAGATAACTCTTTAAAGGAAAATGTCTGTTCTATCAGCTAAAAAACTGTTGTTGTGGTCCTACCGGTTTGTATGGAAAACTTCCATCCACCTACAGAATGTCTGCTATGCCTATCAAATATTTTTTACTTTTTTTTGTTGTTGCTTCAATTAAACGTCCTAGAAGATGAATTTGCATGATAGACCACAATCTATCTTCTGCTGGCATCTAAGAGCATTCTTTTTTCTTGTTACTTGCAGAACAATTTCATACACAGGTATTATTCTTAGTCTTCATCCATATCGATTGTATTTATAACCTGTTATTTGTAACCTATGGTGTTTTGTCTGACCTCAAAGTACTCTTGAAAGAACACTTTGGATTAAACAACATCTTTTAGGTTTGTATCGGTACTGATCTTTCTAGTTCCTCGTGTCTTTGAGCATGAACAAGCACTTCTCTATGCCAAACAATTCTGGTTCAGTTTCAAGGTTTAAAGGTGAATCCTGACAGAATCACTAGGTCAGAAAAGACCTTTGAGATCATCTAGGCCAACCATACTTATCCTCTACTAAGCTATATCCCCAAGCACCTTGTCTACCCATCTTTTAAATACATCCAGGGATGGTGACTCAACCCCCTCCCTGGGCAGCCTGTTCCAATGCCTGATAACCCTTTCAGCGAAGAACTTTTTCCTAATAGATAATCCACACCTGCCCTGGCGCCGTTTGAGGCCATTCCTCTTGGTCCTATCACCTGTCACTTGGGTGAAGAGACCAACACCCACCCCTCTACAACCTCCTTTCAGGTAATTGCAGGCAGTGATACGGTCTCCCCTCAGCGTCCTCTTCTTCAGGCTAAACACCCCAGTTCCCTCAGACACTCCTTGTAATATTTGTTCTCCAGCCCCTTCACAACCTTGGTTGCCCTTCTCCAGACACGCCCAAGGACCTTAATGTCTTTTTTGTAGTGAGAGGCCTAAAACTGGACACAGTACTCAAGGTGCGGCCTCACCAATACCAAGTATAGGGGCACAATCACTTCCTTGGACCTTCTGACCACACTGTTTTTGATACAAGCCAGGGTGCCATTAGCCGTCGTGGCCACCTGGGTGCACTGCTGGCTCATATTCAGTCGGCAATAAATTCTTGTCTAGGTTTCTTTTAGTCATTCCAGCAGCACTGTTTGGTTTTGCAGTCCTGAGATTCAGGACAGTCTCTGTATTTCTAAAGCACAAGAGAGATGTTTTTTAAATGAATGTAGTTAAATCATTAAAGAACCAGACAGGCAGAGGATTGAGGTTAACAAAGGGAATCTGACATCTCCAAAGAGATGGTCCCCCACTGCTGCCATCAGCAACCTCTCTACAGCATCCCCTGTTCAGACCCATATTTTCCCGTGCCCTAAGAGCATGGCATTGTGTGGGTATATTAGCCTCCAATCATGCACCAGCCTCCAGGAAAAAATAACGGTATAATGGGCTGCTAAGACTGAAGTGTCTCAGGTGGACTTGGACTGGCAACATAAAGGTGAACTATTTATAGCTTGATGGGCCCATAACACCTCAGGCCATCAAGGAAGAGATGCAACATATAGAAGATGGGCTGGTGATCAAGGGGTGGACTTGACCATGGACACTATCTTGGTCGCCCATGAATGTGAAACACACGCTGAAGTAAAGCAAGCCAAGCTGTTAAAGCCTCTGTAGTATGGAGGACAGTGGCTGAAATATAAATATAAGGAGGTCTGGCAGGCTGATGACAACACACACACAGAAACCTGCCAAGGCAAGTGGTATGCGCTTACAGTGGTGGAAGCAACCACTGGATGGCTGGAAAACATCCTGTGCCCCATGACACTGCCTGGAACACCATTGTGGGCCTTGAAAAAGACCTGTGATGACATGACAACATCCCACATTGTTTTCTGGAGGGACACAAGTCAGCAACTCTTCTGGCTATCTGGGAACCCCACATATGCTAATTTGTGGTCTAACCTGAGGGCAAAGTTCTTGCATATACCACAATGTTGGGGGAAGGAAGAGCTCATCATTTTTCTCATCTCAACTAGCCATCAATGCTATCTTCTACAGGTTTTGCTTGATATTGGTCCACAGCGTCCAAAGTTACGGAGTGAGAGCACAGTGGCAGACTAATTTCTTTCTGAAAAATATCAAATGGGATCTAATGGAAAGGGTCTATGAGCCAATTAACATAGAGAGTGTTTTTTCACTCCTTAGTAGCTATATCTCCACATTTTATTCTGAAGAGCTGCTTCTGCAATGATACACTGTGGGATTATTTTCTTCTTTTCAAGCCAGTTTCTGGCTTTCATGGTCTATTGAACAAGTGTTATTATGGCAAAAGGACTTTATTTTTTAATTTTAGTTTTAAGGAGAATGCTATTTATGACTTTGTTAATACCACTGATAACTGGAGGAAAGAGGATAGTCCCCTAGGGAACATAGGAGGGCTTGAGGTACATGATGGTGCAGGCTCAGTTTTACAGCTGGAAGACACAGGTTTACCAAGCGCTTGAATTAGTGCCACAGCAACATAAAACTGGAACAGAAGCAAGAAACCTCTGATATTTTACACTGATGCACCTCAGTCATTTTAAGACTGAAATAATTTTATTTATTATAAGCTATCTTTATATGATTAAAACAGTGATACTCATCAGTTAGCACTGCATAGAGAAATACAAGGTGTAAAATGAACTAATTAGTACTGCAAAATGCTATATATGAAATCATAGAAAGCAACATTACAGCAAACACAAACCTTGGCAAGGTCCACCATTACACTGCTTGAATGTCTTTCACTTTATGACATGATATAACCATAAAGGTAAGAATCTTTATCTCCTTACTGTTCATTAAATAAAAACCCTGAGGTCAATTTTACCTCCAACATTGAAGACTGCAAGGCCCAAGTTCATTTCACCTCCAACAACCATTTCCATGATCACAGCCTTAATAAGATGTCCTCCTTACAAAGCATCATAGAATCACAGAATAACTTCAGTTGGAAGAGACCTTTAAGATCGAGTCCAACCAGAGCCTAACCCTGCCTAGTCCACCTCTAGACCATGTCTTCAATTACAACATCTACATGCATTTTAAATACCTGCAGGGATGGTGACTCCACCACTTCCCTGGGCAGCCAGTTGGAACTTGACTGTCATTTCAGTAAAGAAATTCTTCCTGATATCTAACCTAAATCTCCCCTGGTACAATTTGAATCAATTTCTTCTTGTCCTATTACTTGTTACCTGAGAGAAGAGATGGACCCCCACCTCTCCACACCCTCCTTGCAGGTAGCTATAGAGAGTGATAAGGTCTCCCCTCAGCCTTCTTTTCTTAAGACTAAAAAGGCCCAGTTTCCTCAGCCGCTCCTCAGGATCTGTGCTCCAAACCCTTCACCAGCTTTGTTGCCCTTCTTTGGACACTCTCCAGCATCTCAATGTCCTGTAGTGAGGGGTCCAACACTGGACACAGTACTCAAGGTGCAGCCTCACCAGAGCTGGGTATAATGACCTTCTTGGCCACCTGAGCACACTGCCGGCTCATGTTCAGCTGGCTGTCCACTAACACCCCCAGGTCTTTTTCCTCCAGGGACCTCTCCAGCCACTCTGACCCAAGTGTTGCCTGGGGTTATTGTGACCACAGTGTAGGACCCAGCACTTGGTCTTGTTGAACTCCATAAAGTTGGCCTCTTCTCATCAACCCAGCCTGCCCAGATCCCTCCACAGAGCCTTCCTGCCTTCCAGGTACTTGCAGAGAGCCACATGATGAATCAATTTTCCTGTGAAAAATGTCAAAGCTTTGCACTGAAAACTTCCATCCATCTTTGACTACCTGCTGTGCCTGATTGGAATGGAATTTTCTCCCCATGATGCCAGGTTTTAGATTTGTGACTAGAATGATGTCCTTAGCACACTAGCATTTTGGCAATTGCTGAACAGCATCTGCACAACCTCGAGGTTTTCTCTATTTCCCACTCTGTCTCCAAAGCTCCCTGGCTCAAATGCAGAAGTCTAAATATGAGGTTGGCTTTCTATGGTTGATTTTGTAGCACTGGAGCTAGAGCCCAGGAAAAGTTTCAAAACTGTAAGCTTTGTTGGGATGAAAACAGGTGTTGTAGTTTTGTGTGGCTGGGTTCTGGTGGAAAAGGGGGGACTGCAGGGGTGGCTTCTGCAAGCAGCAGCTAGAAGCTTTCTGTAGGCCTGAGAGAGTAAACACCAGCCGATTGAAGGACAGAGTTGTTGCCCGGGGCCGAGCCAATCAGTGATGGTCACGCACCTCTGGGAATCACATTTAGGAGAAAAAAAAAAAATGCAAGTAGTAGCATTTTGCTTCCAAAGAAGGGAGTCAGATGTAAGGAGCTGTCCAGACACCAAGGACAGCGAAGGCAGGGGGATGAGGCGCCCCAGGTGCTGGAGAGAAAGATGCCCCTGCAGCTCATGGAGAAACCCATGGTGGAGCAGGTGTCCCCCCTGCAGCCCATGGAAAAGGCCGAGACCTCAACTGCAGCCCGTGGAGAGGCCCCACACTGAAGCAGGTGGAGACATACAGAAGATGCTGAGACCCGCTTTGGAGCAAGCCCCTGTGAGCACTTGCAGCCCATGGAGGAAGATAGAGACACAGAGATGAGCAAGAGGGAGATCCATGCGGGAGCAGGTTTGATGGGGAGGAAGGCTTGTGGCTCCATGGAGCAGTTGGCTGGAGCAGTTTGGGCCTGAGGGACTGAGAGACATTCTACGATTTATGACTGCACCCCACAGCAGTGACCCACGCTGGGGCAGTTGGTGAAGAGCTGAAGCCTTCATGGGAAAGGACTCACGTTGGAGATGTTAGTGGAGGACTGTCTCCCTCGTGGGTGGGACCCCACTGTGAAGCAGGGGAAGGGGGCCCCCCTCCAGCTAAGAAGGAAAACATCGCATGAGGAACTGACAGAAAACCCCATTCACCTATTCCCTGCCCCTCCCCATGCCACAGTGTGGGGAGAAGAAGGGAGCGAAATCATGACTGAAGTCTGCTAAGAAGGGGGTGGGGTGGGAGGAAGTGCTTTAAGATCTGGTTGCACTTCTCATTATCTGACTCTGGTTTCACTGGGTGTGTAGTGTAATAAATGAAATAGTTTTCTGTTCTTTATTCTGTGTTGAGTCTGTTTTGCCTGTGATGCTAATTGCAGAATGATCTCTCCCTGTCCTTATCTCGACTTTTAAGCCTCTCAATATATATTTTCTCCCTAAAAAGGGGAGTGAGAGTGACTTTGTCTGGACTCCAGCCAGGGCTAAACCACCGTAACAGGCTGAGGACCTTCAGGCAGCGGAAGACAAGTCAGAGCCAAGGAAGATGAGATTTATAAAAAAACAAAGCAGGTTGCAGAAGCAAATGAAACACGAAGTCCCAGGAGAAAAAAGAAGAAAGAAAAGCGAGGATGAAGGCACAGTTTCCAAAAGGAAAGGCAAAATATCTAGGTCTAGGAAGGTAGAGGCAAAGACTGAGAGGGTTACAGCAAGAGTAGCCACTAAGCCAAGTTTAAGGAAAGGCTTATGCTAAGGAACCAAGTTTCCAGAATAGAGGTTGTATTCTAGATTACAGTCCACCTGTCTGCCACCAAGAAAATCACTCTTCATTGAAAAGCAGAGGGCACACTTACCTAGCACTCAGTTAATGAGGCATCAGTAGGAAAAAAAAAATCCCTTACACTACCTGGGAAGGAAAGCATGTTTTCCTTCATTTATTTATTTATGACTAACTCTACCGTTGGTTTACAAGGACCAGATCACTGTATGACTGGACACATGGCTAAACAGCGTGCATGATTTACTTGCCATGACAATTATGTGAAGTAAACAGCCACTGAATTTATGGCATCTGTGTTCATATCTTGTCAAAGGAAGTAATAGTGTTGCAGTCAACCATGCCAAATTTGTGATCTTGCTGTTACAGACTTCCACCCTTCTGACCTTCCTAGATATCATTTCACTAGATAGTATGGGCAAGGGCTCCTTATCAGGTCCTGGAGCAGATGTGGGTATTGCTGCCTAAACCTGAAGATAGGCCATCCTTTGGGGCCATAGCTTCACCACACCATTAGAAAACAAACTCTTCTATCTCTAGTTATACCCATTGGAAGTAAGCAAGAGGAAGCAAATATTTATTGGAAAACACCCTGTATGCCTTTCCTGAACTTCCACAGAAAGTTACTCTTCAGCTTTCTGAGGATCTTTTTTCTTCATACAAACCTGCAAAGGTACATTATTTTCCATTCTCCAAATCATTAATGAAGATGGTTAACGACAGCCCTAGTATTAATTGCTGAAGACCCCAGCTGGAGTTGGTACCACTGATCACAGATGGCATCTGTCCAAGCCCAGCTGGTCTGCTAATTTTCTACCCAATGGGTAGGTCACTTATTCAAACCACATCTCTTGAATTTGACTACAAGAATACTATAAAAAAAACCCCATGTCAATAACCTTGTTATAAGTGAACAACATTTTCTACAGTCCCCTTGTTCACAGGATATGTCATCATAAAAGGCCATCAGGTTTTTCAGGTGCTGTTTACCCTTTGTAAATTCATGCTGGTTATTCCAAATCACCGTACCCTTACTGTACTGGAGTAGTCATGCCTTCAACAAGGATTGCTCTACAAACTTTAAAAAGAAAAACCTAAACCCAAAATGGTCAGGCTGGCTGACCAGTCTCCAGTAGTTCCATAGGTCATCACCTTGTCTTTGAAAATGGCTGGCAATTTATATTTACCTTTTTACACTTACCAGGAACCTCATCCATGGCTCTCTTGGGGCAAAAAGGCAAGAATTAAATAAGTGGAAACCCCTCAAACTGACACAGAAAGTTTCCTGGAAGAGAATGGGAAGAAGAGGGAAGAGACCAACAGGATAGGCTGGTGCACGTGCACACATGCAGTTTTCTATCTGTCAGGGCTCAACAAGGACCAGCAATTCCCTAAGGGCCAGGAGCCAGAATGAGAGAGATACCATGACTGGCAAGGCAGGTGCCTCACCTGCCAAGGCTCCATCCCCACAGTATGCAAGCAAGAAAAGCAGGACAAGGGTGGTAACCAAGGGGCAAGCCAGAATCCAGATCACCAGACAAGCTTGTAGTGATGAAGGAGAGCCAATGCGAAGCCAGAAAGTCAATCCACAAACTGGGATCAGCTCCAGTGATGATATCCAGGGTCAGACATAGTCATGATTGACAGGCAGCTTCACAGTAATATACCTGAGTCCAGGCAGGAAGATTGTCCCTGGGTCAATGGGCAACTTCCCAGGTTTCTACAAAGTAACTGTACCAGTGACACTCATATTTTTCAAGTACAGGCAACATACAAGACACCTCATCTGTGATGTGAACACCCTCATGCTCAAGTTGCTTGAAGTATCAGTTTCCTTCAAGCAACAAAGCACTAGCTTTTTCACAATAGCCACATCTAGGTGGGTGTCAGCATCTTGCCAGGGTTCAGTCAGCACCATAAGGAGCAGAAATAGCAACTAAATAAAAGCATCTGGCATAATCCTCAGTACGCAGATGCATGCAGCAATTATTCAGTTAAGTGTAGGACAGGCTAGAGGCCAGCTGTAACTACAAAGTACTTTTTGGTGCAAAGGTTTATGGGATAGCTACTGAGCCAACATGTGAACCAATCAGAAAGGATATGGGCAGACTAGTCCAAAGATCCTCACCATACCAATGCAGCATAGGCACAACTTACCATGTAAACATGGTCACAGAGACAAGATTCACTCCTTGGTATAAGAAAGAAAGATGTAGCTGCCAGTAGTGAGTCCAAGTGGATATGTTCTCACTTACTGGGTGCACAGAGTCAGTGAGCAAACTTTTCCAAATATTTAGGAACACAACTGCCTTGGGTCAATGGACTGAATAATTTCCTATTGAAAAGAATTCACTCAACCATTTAAGTCAGCCTCTTGTATCATTATACAGAACAAATGAATTCTTGACAGGAACTATGTGTTGTTTGTCCTGGGTACACTTAAGAATATAATGAATCATTGGGGCAGTATAATAAAGGTGCTAAACTCCAAAGAAAATACAAAATAAAACCTTCTCAGAGTTGCCAAAATTATTACAAAATTCTCAAGTGCCAACTTTTCCCACAGACTAACAGTTGGGCCAGGAAGAAAAAAAAAATTAAAAGAAAAAAAGTCTAAGTTATTAAGACATCTGTGCCAGACAGGAAGGGAATTTAAAAGCTCCTGAATAGCTTCCCAGTTTGAGAGAAGAAATGTACACATGATGGAAAGGGAGGACTTGTTTTTCCCAAAGAAGGCCAATTTTTAATTCAGTATTCATATAGAGCTAGGAAATTATAAAGTTATGCTCCACTGTCTAGAAGCACACATCTTCAGGAATGGAGTAGTACAGAAGGCTTTTTAAGTACTCATGCTAATTCCCAACTCCAAGTCACAACAGGAGGAAAAAAAAAAGTATGCTGAAGAGAAAAACATTCCTGATGTATTTTCTGAAGTATAAGTACATGCTATTATGAGTTAACTAGAAAAAACTTCATCTACTAAACCTTTTAAGACGGAAGATCTAACACCTTAAGATGCTTTTCATTTACAGGAATATCTTCAAATGCTTATTTAACTAACTGCAATAAACTCAACTTTATACTTAAAATAAAAAGACATGGTATAGCCTTCAAGAGTTTATTTCAAGTATAAAAATTTTTCAATGAAATATCTACAGAGTTTTCAGTAGAAACGTTTAAACAGAAAGACTCAAGTACCAAAGTTCTGAAAAAATATGATTCAGTTCAGAATTCCAAACAATAACAAAAACACACTTAAACAAAACTATCCAGCAACAAATATAATTCAAGTCACAGTGAATGTGCAGTTAGCATTTTCTAAAACTTTATACGCAAAGAAATAAATTACAGTCTGGTTACAGTGAGCAACACAGTTCAGACAAGAGGGAATTCAAATTCCCTGCGCTTCAGCAATCACTCTTTTCTTTCAAGTGACAGAGAGAAACAAGAGAAGTCAACTTCAAGTCAACTAACAGTTCACAGCATTGTGATCAGACAAAGAACTCAAGAGTTCAATTTGTACACGTTCTACAAAAAGAAACATAAGGAAACTGGGTAGCAGCATAAATAGTTCATGGCATTCCCTGGTCTGTATGCTTGATTTGAAGATTTTATATTTCTGAGTTGTGGGTTTTTTTAAAAAAAGAAGTTTCTACAAAAATAGAAAACCTTGTTAGAGGTACAATGATCAGACTAGCCTAAGTAGGAAATACGGTGTAAAGTTCCTGGGAATCTACTGCAATCCCTTCCCAGTAGGAATATTTTTCCACTGCCAGCAATGGAAAGTAAATGTAGAAGTTTCCAGAATCAAAAAAAAAAACCAGACTACAACAATTGAAATGAGTTTGAGGGGGCTTTTTTTGTGTGTCAATATTCAACTAACTCCTGTATCAAAAAGCAAACATGCAAACATACACCAAAAAAAAACCACCAACCCAAACCCACAAACCAAACGCACAGAAAAACGCCCCAAAAGAAACAAAATTGACAATGGCATTTTCAGCACCAAAGCATCTTTGCGCAATAAAGAGTAAGATCTCAACCTTTCACAAAGATGAAAAAGATTGCTAACACCCTCAAAATTACCCCTTTTTTTAAACAATTGTTCAGAAATATAAACAGGAAAAAAAAACATTTCAGTGTTGGCATTTTTTTCGCAGTGATACTGAGTAAGACCTACAATACAGGAGTGCTCTCAAGGCTTTTGCATCTTTTTTTCCAGATACATTTTCCTGTAGGTCTGAAACATCTCTTTTGAGTCTTTGATTTGAATGTGAAGAGCCTCACCATCTCCATCCATGATCTGTATAGCTTTATCAAGTGGAATCCTGTCCTCAGCTGAAAGACAGAGAAATAGGTTAAAGCAAAAGTTTAAGAGCACTACTCCTTATGCAGGTGGTACTTAACGCCACTCACTGTCAAAAAGGATGCCACAAACTTCCTTCCTAAAGCACCAGGCACCTCAGATTTAAATCAATCTCCAATGCATCTTTAAGCACCAAATGGTCATTTGGGTGTCTTCGTAAGAGAGATTTCTAAAGAACATTAAGAGAGGTGTGAATGAAAATGCATATTTGAAAATCAGAGAAGAAATCAGAGGAAGGTCTAAAAGAATGGCAGACACCAATAGCCAAGGACACATTCAACAGCAATAAAAGATGTAAATTTGAGTTGCTTGCATCAAGATCACAACACAGATAACTTGTCAGCAAAGGATTCCCACTCTGCTAAGAGGATGGCAACAAGGTTACAGCATGCTGAATGCACCATTTCACTTCCTGTTAAACCAGTTGGAAAACAAGATTATACTTAGAAAGATGCCTAAAGCAAAGAAAAAAAGACAGCAGGGAGCAACCTCACCCAACATTTACAAGGGGTGGAACAACTGACAGCCTGAGATGAAAGATGTCACTGTTGTAACTATTGACCCCTAAAGGCTACAAAAGACCATCCAAAAAGTGATTTGCCAATCAAGAGACACAAGGAAGATGTAGTAGTGGCACTACTCTCCATCTGCGTGTCACACTAGTAGTCCTGTCCAGAGAACTGGGACTCGAGGTACTGTTACTTAAAAGCATGGATGTATGGGCAGACAGCGTCAACTTACTGTGAAAGCCAAATAAAAAAATAATCTCTTTCTGGTTTTATAGTCTCACACTAGATTTTGATACATCACTTAAAGTGGGAAAAAGCCGGCTTGGTCTTTACCTACAGTTTAAAACTGTACTTCAATCTTGTCACTAGGGCTACCTCAGATTCAGCTGCAAACACACATGCAGAAAAATTCCAACAATCTCCGACAACATATTCTCATGGCAACAAAAATCTCTACCAATCTTTGAAACTAATATGGAGTACTCTGCAGTATCCATTTTAGCAGGACAGCTTGCAAAGAGTAATTTAAAATACTTTATTAAGATTTGCTACTTCAAAGGAACATTTAAAACCAAAGAATATTTAACATATTTCAAAACAGGTCAGGATCATTAGAAGTCATTTCACCTGTAGCGATATCTTCCAGCTTTTTTTGCTTCACTGAATCACATTTTAACCAATCTTCTTTTTTACTCTTGACACCTAAAGAGAAAGTTTTTAAAAATGTTTTTAAGGTTCCTGTATGACAAGTTTTGGTCTCTGTTCATCATCAAGTTTCAACACATATAACCAGCACATGCAAAAGGATAGTTCATTTGGCTGTGAAAATGACTGCAAGGGCTGGTAATGCATAACTTAGCATTTATTTAAAATCAAATACAGTATTTGACATACTTCATAACCCACCATGCAAAAGACTGAGGAAAGGGAAAAGAAGAATGACAAAAATGCAGCTTAAAGTAAAGATGGCAAAGGTTACAGAGGCTGTGTACAGGGTATGTCTGGCCCAAGTCCCCTCTTTTCCTCATTGCTGCAGAAGATTTTTGCTGCAAAAGCTTTCTCCCTAGGCTATGTACCCAACCAGCTTTAATCACAACCAGATGAATAGAGAATACAAATCACAGCACCTTTAGTAAGAATGCCAAGGGAATCTGCTTGCTATGAACAAGCTAAGCTGTCAAGTAGGTTCAAAAGCCTCTGCGCAAACTGCCATGACTTTATTCTCTAAAACTTAAGGAAAATTAATAAAACATTAAACTAAAGGAAAAGTCTCCATTTTTTTTCAGCTTAACGCACAGCTAAGGTCTGTCAGAAAGCTAGCTAAGCTATTTCACTTGTCAGCTTCCAGAGCCCTATGTTTTCATGGAGTTTTGTGTAACATACTGTTTACTAACAAATTAATAACCAAGATAGCATCATACCTGCCACAATGACTTTCTCTTTTTCCTGGGAATTCTCTGCAGCTAAGCTTTCTTTGCCAGTAGTTGGATTTCTGAACAGTATATCTGGACACAGCTTAAATTCAAGTACTTCGAGTTTGCATGATTTCCCAACTTCTGAGACACAGGCATCTCTTTTTGCATCTGGGCTGTTCTGCGACACTTCGGGCTTCATACGCCAGACAGGTCTGACAGGTGATGTCTCCAATTTTGTCAGATATATGCGTTCCTGTGCTGTACGCTTAAATGCAACTCTGTTCAGGTAATGTTTTTTTGGTTCCTTTTGATGATGCAATTTCAGTCTGTTATTCCTTCTATTTAAGTATAGCAGGTTTTTATCAGGAAAAATTTTCTCAGAGCACTTGTCTTTGTTTTGACTATCAAGACGTCTCTCTTTGTTGAAGTAATTTTTAGAGATGGTAGAAGATCGAGCCCTTTTTCTCTGTCGTTTAAGAACAGCACAATCTGCTAATGAACTCTTTGGTTTCTGGCCATTTTCTCCACTCAGTTTTTTAGCTTTATCAACATTTATCTTGCCATTATGTGAAAGCTGCTTGGAATTCTTTGATTCAGATTGTTTCAGTCTTTCCTCTTCCACTTTTGATTTCTTAGAGTCTCTCTTCCCAATCATAATTTCCTTCCTCTTCCGTTTGTATGACTGTTCCTGTAAAGGATGAATTTTCATAGATTTGTGCTGAGGGTATTTGTGGTTTCTCAATTTCAAGTCTACAGTGCCAAAGTTTGGAAACATGGTATCAGCACAGTGACTATTCAGCTTTTTATAATTTATTTCTGCTGATAATTTGGCATTCTCTTTGATGTTACTTCCTACATGATCTTGCCCATGCATATCCTTTTGCTTCCTACCTTTCTGTTCTTCAGCTGAGTTCTCTTCACAGATTTGATTTTTTTGTCTTTGACTGACTTCAGCACTCTTTATTTCAACAGTTTCTGGCTCTGTAGACTTGTGAAGGTCTGTTTTAGATCTCATGGCCAAAGCTGGTTTGGTTTTATCTTTTAAAAGGAACTTCCTTTTGAAAACTCTCTTTTTGGATGACTTTGTTATGTCTGCATCTGTAGGAGCACCTTTCTCTGACAACTCTTCTGAGACAGAATGGAATTCTTTGCCTAACAATGGGGTTCCTCCTTTAATCTGCAGCTCCTCCTTCAAGCCGCTCCTTTCAGATTCATCAACATCCTGGCTTTCAGAAGAAGTAAGTGGTCTTATTTTTTCGTCTTGTGTTGTAAACTGTTTATGTTCATTATTCACCTTTAGGCTGGTTTCTTTGTTCATTACAGAGGTGTATTTGCAAATACATTTTTTGCTAACATCATTTGGGATTTCTTCCAAAATTTCCAGGTTTCCCATTGCACAGTTAGTCTTCATTACAGCATCAGAATTACTGTGCTTTACATAACTCTCTGAAGAACTAGAATTTTCATCTTTTGAAAACTGATCAACATTTTTCTCTGAACCAGACATTCCCAGTTTACAGGGGCATGCTACAGATGGCCAAACCATTAAAGAATCTTTTTTTTTAATGGGGTTGGGAGAACTTTGTGGCTTTTTTTTCTTCTTGCATAATCTCTGACTAGGCTGAATAGTGCCTTCAAGGTTCTCTTTCTCAGCTGAAGCTTTTTCTGACTGTTGACTTGCTATTTTTTTGCTGTCGTTAGAGGAACACTGGTTGTGTGCAGGAAACAGTTCTTGCATCTGATCAGAGCTTACCACTGCAATTTTTATCTGATCCTTCAAATGAGTATCAAAAATTTGAGTCTCTTTCTGAGGTTGATTCTCCATCTGCTCAGCCACAGAACCATTTTGTATTGGTTCTTTCATTAGTATATCAACACCTTCAATGCCATATGGAAACTCTTTCACTAGTTCAGAAAGCTGATTGTTTAGATATTTAATAGGTTCCACTCCAAAAAGGTTAATCTCATTTTCTGGGCTATTTATACTGCACATGTAATTTTGTTTGCTGTTATCTCTTGGAACAGTGAACACATTTGTTTCAGCAGGTAGGCTGGTTGAGAAATCTAGTGAATTTTCAGGTATCTCCTGGTTTATACTATCAAGAACTTCCAAGTCATTTTCAGGATGCTTGAAAGACAAATTGAATGGGTTTTTTTGTTCTGAGGTAGAAACTGTCTTAAGAGGATTGATACTGCTTGCTTTCTCCACATTACTGGTTGTGATACCATCCAGAATCTTACTTGCTTTATTTATACAGCTTGATGATTCATCCAACATCTTTTGCAGTGAGCTCTCTCTTTGGAGAGTGTTACTACTCAGCTCATTTTTATCCAAGTCCAGCTCTTGCTCCTTTTGCCTTGGGTCAGATGCATTTCCTTCTGATAAGGTACCATTTAATACATCTGTCTCAGGGACTGACTTGAAGATACTTGCTATTTGTGGATTATAAAATTTATCACCTTCAACAAGTGAACATACACTAGAAATACAAAACATCTGTTCTTCCAACACAGCTGTGGATTTATCTCCTGTCTCTAAAAGAGCTTGCTTGCCTTCATGGTCCCTCATACCTTCTTGAAAGACTTGACTAGAAAAGCCCAATTCAGGAAGAGAAGGCTTGTTTTGCAATCCAAGCTGCAGACTTTCTCTCACATTTTGTGCAGATGGACTAACATTCATTTGGTTTTTATCGTATGAATCACTTGCACTCGGGCTGTTTTTTGCTACTCTATCAGATAATTTGGTCCGTTGCAAATCTAAGTCCACTTTTGGTACCAAAGCACAAAAACTGGGTGACAACTGAACAGTTTCTATTGTTCCTTTATCAGTATTTACCACACGTAAACCATTTTCCCCCTCTTTTTGCAAGCTACATGTGTTGCCCAAGTCAATCCTTGGATAGGTTTCACCTGCAGATGTTGGACATTCCTCTGCCTGCTCATTCTGTGTTCTCTGTTCAGAAAGTACTAAAGGAGAGACAACAGCAACTTGGAGTTCAAAACTTTTTGTCAAATTGCAACTCAGTGTATCAAGCTTTTGTCCTACAGAAGCAGTTGTTACAGGCAAAACTGCTTCAACAGTACTAACCAAAACATTATTTTGTTCTCTAATTTTTTTAGCTTGGCTAGAAGGTGAAATCTGATTTCCTGTGGGGCTTTCATTTGACTGGCTATTTTGCACGCTTCCAGATTCTGAAGGATGCTTTTTCCACAAGCCCAGGCATGCAGTTAGCTCTTCCATGGAGTAATTGCCATTGCTCTGTTTAAAACATGTATTTTTAGGATATTCTGTTTTTTTCTGAGACACATCACACTGGACTTTAGCTTCATTAGATGCAGCTGTTTCAGATACAGGAAACTTTGTGTGAACCATAAATGCCTGATCACCGTTCAAACTTTCTACCTTCTTCTCATTAGTGTCTTTCAGTAAGCTTCCCCCTGAGACAGATGTATCTATCGGTGGTTTTTCACTACACAGGAGATCAGTCAGTATTCTATCAGCAGTAGCACCAGCTGTCTTTTCTTTCAATATATTTGTGCTACTCAATAAAAACTGAAGAAATGATGAGTTCTTGGGCACATTCTTTGATGCAGTTTTGATAGAACTATCTACTTGACTAAAACCTGAAGCACTGTTCAAAGATGTCACAGTTTTTTGAGAAGAAGCTGAGGCACATGCATCCCCCCTTTGTGCTGAGATGGGAGTGCTCTCAGGATTATTTAATTGAGCTGGGAGTTTGCTCTGAGAGGGAATAGGAGCGGAGGTTGATGAAAGGCTTCCCTGCTCCACCTGAGGGTTACTTTGAGTCACCTCTAATTTTCTGTTATCAGCATTGGCTACATTTTTGTCATTTCTTTCTTCAGGAGAAGAAGTAAGTATTGGACACTCTGTTCTCACTGCTGTAGATAGTGATGGTGGTACATTTTTGTTGGTCACCTGTTGAAAACAATTAGCAAGAGTATCTTGATAATCTGGAGGAAGCGGGGGCGTACTTTTGTCATGTCCTGAAGCTAAAAGGTTTTTTTTATAATGATGCATCCTTTCAAGAAGGGCATATTTTCTTTTAAGAGTGAGCAGCCTTTGAGCCTCCCAAGCTAGCCTGTTCTTTGCAACTGTTCTTCCGTCTGCTGCCGCTGAAGAAACCAGAGAATTAGCAGGCTCATTCATTACGCTACTAGCCTGGCTTTTTGGAACCCAAGCAGGATCACTCAGTGGCTTTGAAGCAGCCACTGAATAAAGAGTTTCCATTTCTTGCAGAACATTATACAGTTCTTTGGAAATGCCAGGAGATGGCACAGACATTCCATTAAAAGGCTGATTTGCTGTCTCATTTCTATTTAAACTACAGACATTCCTAACTGATTGGCTGACTTTTCCAGATTGTGGTTTCTGACAGTGTTGCTGAACACTGTTAAAGCCAGAAGCATTTTTTTGATCCGATGGGCACCTCTGTTGGTTAACAGTGTATCCATTAGGCACATTTTGAACTGCCTGTGGTACACCTATTGAAGATGGTGCTGCAGCTCCTGAATCACAGTTGGCAGGCAACAAGGATGGTGCAGAACATCTGCTAGGAAGTTCTGATTGCATCTGACTTGGTTGATATTGTAGCAGCTGTACATTTGCTGCAGTATTTTGATTCTGTGGGAGTAGAACTTTAAACTGAGTGTTGGGATGATATATTTGGTTTTGAACATGCTGCCCAGGTGTACCAAGACACATAGAATTAATCTGGGAATTAACATTACTTTGATATAATGTTGGAGTTCTCACAGAATTATGCTGTGGTAATTGTGGCCGCGCAGTATAACTATTTGCAGTGACATACTGAGGTTCCTGAATTCCAATCCTCACATTATTTCCAGCATTCATTTGAGAGGACAGGGGACGTAACTTTCTATGGGAATAAACGTAGGCATTAGAGTTTGGCCAAGAAGTCTGACTCATCTCTGCCTGTAAATGTGATGTCTGGCTTGGAAGTAATGGTGGATGGTGGATGGTGGATGGTGGATGTCGATCAGCTGGGTATTTTGAGAGAAAAAAATCATTACCAGCTACAGATGCTCCTGGTACAGCCTGATCGGAAGTTTTGAATGCTTCACCATTTACCAGAGGGAAGGTTACACTGCTAGTTGGCACATACATCATTTGGTTATTAACAGCATAAGTGCATGTGTTTTTAGATGAAAAGGCATTTGTCTGAGGAAAAGTATTTGCATTAGAAAACAACTGAGTGTAACAGGCTTCTTCACTTTGCAGGTTCTTCTCTGCATCAGTATTCTGGAGTGGTCTTCCATTCCAGTCCATCTTTTCTTGATTTCTTCAGTGAAAAACCAAAATGCTACAAAAATAAAATCAAACCTTAAATCTGTCAATCAAAACCTACTTCACTTACCATTAAATGACTTAGAATGCCTCATGAACAGAACTGTTGAACCTAAATTACTGTGTAAAAGAACAACTCCATTGGCACGTCTCATGGGCATTGCTGTTGTCAAGTTGCTTAAATTATTTCCAAGAATATGAGGTACAAAAAGATAGAGCAAAAGTTCTATCAACTACCTAATGAATAACAAAATCCTCATATCATTCCACTAATTCTATTGTCATTACATTTTTTTAATTTAATGACAGATTGCTATATTTACCTTCTCATCCAAAAATGATGGAAAAACTCCAAACATATTGGTGTAACAAGATAAAATAAGCAATACTTAAGAGCTGAGCATAAGAAGCACTTACAGAATATAATATAGATCGGTTTTCATACAAGATGACTGGACTTCAATTATACCTTCAAGTATAACAAAAGAAAGGAAAAAATTAGTTTGGGTTCAGTAAACATCTCCTAATGATGTGGCCCACTTGTTTTTATTTTACATGACATTTGCTCTTCCCTGACACCATGGACACTTACTAACTTTTGAGAAACATGAGTCTGTGACTCTAGTTAACAGCACATGTACAATCAAACCACCCCTAATTCTGTTCTTCTTCAGCATGAAGCATGGAGATGACATCATCACCTCTGCTACTGCAGTAAGTACACCTCCAGGAGGTCACAAATCTCTAACTCTTCACATTATCTTTCAGAATTTACAGTGACTGCAAACAGGCCTAACTGTATGAGCATGTTACTTCTAGAAAGTTACTGTGAGAGACATCTTTAAAGTCAAACACTATTTCAGTCTTCAAAATGAAAAAGCACAGAAGACCCAGAACAAGCTACAAATATAAATGCTGTCTGCCTCTCAGTTAAGCTCCTCACAGTATGGTCAAACTCACCTAGGAAAGAAGAACTTGCTTTGTGCAGGCTGTTAAAGACAATTTCGCAACAAAATGTTTCACGTCATTTCTCCAAGATCACCTAAAGCTATTGACATTCTTTCATGGGATCTTTCAGATTTTAAGACTCACCTGATTTCAACCTTAGGGATTGGAAGAATCACTCAGGTCTAGCCTATAAGAGCCACAAAATTGAAAGTTTCCAGGTGCTCTAAAGATTCAGAGATAGCTCTATCTTCCTTCATTCTTTTACTCGTCTGCTCTCAAAGAACACCAATAACAGAAGAAAACAGGAAAACAAAGTCACATTTGAAACTCCTAAGAAACATCAACAACAGGATTAAGGCAATACTTACAGTGATTCAGGAATCTTAGATGATAAAACAGGCTTTTCAATCCAAGCTGAAGACTTCAGACTGCTAATGTTATACTAGTTATCTCCTGAAAAGTAATCAGTGGATAAAATAATCATGCCCTTGAATTAAATAATTGCTGATGAAATTTAAGACATTTATATGTTCCAGAAACATGATTTGAGATATGTAAACAAGACTAAAATGCCAACTAGTAGTAACTGTAAAATCCTTGCTAAAGAGAAGAAACTTTGACTGTGTGCACACACAACTTATCCAGGAGTAAAACTCAATTAATTTCACTGTCAAGACCATAAAAATTAGTACAAATTTAGTTCATCATCATTATTAGCTGTATTAAAACCCCCTATGTTTCCGATTGTGATCACAACCTTACAATTATTATAACTTTAATACAACACCACATGCTACTTTAAAAATTGGTATTTGGCAGAAAATGCATGTCTTAGGAAGAACATTTGAGATCAGTGTAAGGCTCTGAAAGACAAAGAGAACACTACTCTTCACACATGCCTGCTTCACTCCTTCACCTACTACTTTCTCACCTTGACAAGCCTCAGAAATCATCAGCAACTGCCACAACAGGCAACTGCCAGTTTTTTTTTGATGGTTCATAGAAAGGGAATGGAGACACTGGCACTAAACATAGGAGTAACAGCACTGATCTTCAACAAGTCTTTTGTGCGGCTAAAAAGCCTACACTTAAACTTCTCTATCAGATAGTTTTAGGCGAATCTCTGGCCTTTATCTTCTGTAAGGTCCCTGAATCACTGTAGAGTCACAGAATTTTGGCCATTTTTAGGGGAATTTAGGCCATCTCTATGAAGAGAAGAGTTCTGGTCTCAGCTAGGATAGTGTTAATTTTCTTCCTAGTAGCTGGTATAGTACTCTGCTTTGGATTTAGGATGAGAATAATGTTGATAACACACCGGTGTTTTAGTTGATGAGCACTGTTGTCCTGACCCGCTTGGTGGGTGAGGTTAACTTTTTAATTCTCTGTGCAGTAGTCAGAAGTAATGACAGTTACTCAAGAGAAAAAAGATACCACCACCCTTGGATCCAGCAACGTTTGCTGTTCATGGTTGTAGTCCTCAGGTGGTGGGCACATGCTAAAAACTTAGGTTTCCCCTTTGTCACGGTTTAGCCCCAGCCAGCAGCTGAGCACTATGTGTTGCTCGCTCACCCCTTGGGCAGCAGCCGGCGGAGAGAAATAGACAAAAGCAGTGGCAGGGGTTGGGATAAGGACAGTTCACTGACACGGCACAGGGAGAGGGAAACAACAGGACTTGTGACAGAATACACAAACAGTAATAACACAAAGCACTTTACCCACCCAATGAATGACCAGATGCTCAGCCCACACTTAGACCATCCAGGAACCAGTCCTTCCTGACCAGCCCCTCTTATGGGGAGGCATGTCATGTGATATGGAAAACACCCTTGGCCAGTTTGGCTCACTTGTGCTGGCTCCTTGTGAAAATTCACTGTCCTAGACAAAACCAAGACACCCTTTTTATAAAACAATGTGGTCGCCCCATATGCAGCAGTCCGGCACCACTGAGCAGAGCAGTATGTACTCAGGAATGTTCAGAAGTGTTCTAGAAATGAGTCAATGGGTTGTGGGGTTCAAGTGGTGAACTTTCACAGGCACACACATGCAGAAGACAGATGATCTTTGCATGTTTCAGGAGTTGGTTCACAAGACAGCATCCTGCCTCCACAGGTTTCATTCTTGGTCAACACTCCCTCCCTTGTCATCAGCCCGTCCCTGCCCATGTCAATACAGGTGTTTTCAACATTCACTTGTTATCAGAGCCTTACAGTTGTATACATGCAAACTCATGGAACACCAACTCATCAGTGCAGGGATCAGCAGGTTATAGAGAACAGAAAACACTCACATAAAGCTGAGGCAACCCTATCTACCACAGAAGTGTGCAAGAAAACAGCTTGTGCTTGTAACTCATACAAGGAAAGGTGGAGAAAGGGGAAGGCATGTCACACAAATATTAGAAGTTTCTGGGGTAAAAGAAGGGTGTCTAGAAACAGTAGGTACTTTCAGAAACTGTAGATGCTTAACATTTTTTAAATGTCACATTTTGTGGTTTATCTGTTACATTACCTAATTTCCTTCTGAAGATACAGTTGAGTGATTGGCAGTAATTACATGTTCTTAATAAACTGCTTCAATCTTGAATAAACTACATGAACAAAATAGTTCTCTACTACAGTTTATCATAACCATACATTACTGTGCAAAAACACCTGTTATTGCAATTGTACACCATAGCGCTTGGGCTTAAAAAAAAAATAAGTATCACTGAATCACTGTATTGTTTGCATAGTCATGGTCTCTAACCTCCACTAGGTAACATTGTTATACATTCACTCCTGCTAACAGACTGACCCTTAAACACAATTAGTGGAAAGAAATAAATAATATTCACCTGAATATTAATGGCATCAGTAACCCCGAAGTACCATGAGGAAGTAACTAGCAACAGGAGATGAAAAGAATGATGACAAGGAATATTTGAGCATGTAACTCATGTAATACTGGCAACAGGAGACTAGTAATACAAATTCAGCACATCAAATCCAACTGTAGAATATCCTCTATTCACTGGAGAAACAGACTAGTGAGATCTCCTCACTAATTTTCTAAAGCATTGGAGTTTACTTCATCCAGGTCCACTAGGAAGGAGGAAAGCTAGTGTTGTACCCTGATCTGATCTACGGTAAGCAAAACCTCATGTTTACCAGTGTGACAGCCAACATAAGGCTGGCCTCCCCCCAGTTACATATCGTGAAAGGTCCATGGAAGCTCAACTCCTCTGGTGTAGGTGTAGCAGGGTTTGTGGTAGGTTGACATCAGCCAGCAGACAAGAAGTCCATGCAGCCACTCACTCACATCAAGGGGTGAAAAAGGGGAAAGAAAACTGAAAAAAAAAAAAAAAAAGCAGCTGGATCCAGTCCTTCTCTCAAACCGATCTGTCCTGTCCCAGCAGATGGGTACATGTAATGCTAACCTTTTCTACCTGCCCCAGGGGCTGGGCTAACCCTCTCTTAGGTAATATCTTTTAACAACCCCTCTGGTGAGATTAGCTTCTATAATCCTCTGTGCAGTACCTAGGAGTAACACAATTACCCAGGAGGTCCAAGCAAAGCACAACTTCACTTAAAGCTGAGTAGGATTACAAAGCATGAAAAAAAGAACCCAAACTCAACCATGTTATATTCTCAGAGCAATGAATTACAATTAGTAGAATTTAGCAAAATTAGAAACGCTGTTACTTTTAGGTGCCAAGAATAAGGTTAAAAATTAAAGAAAGAGAGAGAGATTGAGAAAGACATTGAGAAGACATCATCACCCAGGGATCCAGTGTAGATCTGCATTAAGTTGTGGTCCTTGGATGGTGGGCGCACACCAGACATTCAGAACTTGCAACTTTTATACTACCTGTCCCCATCCTTCGGGGGAGGGTACCTAGCATATCTTGTACAAACTCAATGTTCAGTTGTAGAGTGTTCTGGAAATGAATCAGTGGGGAATGGGGGTCCCAGGTGGTCATTTGACACCCCCCCCAACTGGGGTCATCAAGCAATGACCCCATTCAGTAGCCTTATCAGGACTTTTGCAAGAAGGGACTGTTTCCACTGGGCCCTGCTTGCCTGTCACTGTTCCTTTATCAGATAAGAGCAGTATCCTGTTTATCAGCGTGGCTACTGAAAAGGGGCTGCCCTTGCAGGGACAGTGTCCAGGCTTATCAAAGGCAGATGCCATCTCTGCACAATGTTTGGTTTCTCAAAGCGGAGGCTTTGAGACCAGGACTCTACAGGCCCTTATGGCCTCTAGAGGACAGGAGCCCCAGTCCACAAAACGTTACCCTGCCTATGCAGGTTCTGTTATCTTGCAAGACAGACAAAACACTCATTCCAATTTGCAATGAGTTGGTATTTGGAGCAATGCAATTACCTTAAATATCTTTGGATATGTTATCTTTTGCTGTATTTGTGCTAAACTGAATAAACCCTGTAGTTCAAATGCATTCTGTAGAAAGAATATATGCTGTTAATAGAACTGAACTCTCAGCTGCATCTGAACTCCTGTCATACAGGGCTGTGACCTGAATGCTGATTTGCAGTGCCTGTCAAGGGAAGACAACTGTAGAAAACAAACCAATTTCTTATAGTCAGGTCTGCAACAATATAAGGAGAAAATATAGAAATATTACTGGAGTGGAAATTGTTTGGAGGCTGAAGGAACACAGGGAAGATACCTAGATTTTCTCAGTGAGAGGTCTATGACTTCTGTCACAGCATTCATGCTATCCCCAACCACTTTTGTTACCAATCTTTTAAGAGGTTGATACCTGGTCATTTGTTTCACTAAATATTGTAATTTCAATCAGTAAAATAGTTGAAATAGAACATTTTGAACAAGGCATCTCTCTCCTGGAAGTCAACTCATACCTGAGACAACCTGACTCAAACTGAAGAACTTACTCCTTAGCCCCAGAACAGTCTGAAAAAAACTGTGTACTTAACATCCAGTAAAAAAAGTTAGTTAACCAAGTAGTCTTTTATGACTTCATTAGGTCTAGTACATTCTGTATCTGTCTTAATTTACCTGATGAAGGTAAAATATTTATTTATATATCAGTTATTAAACTATTATTTCTCTTGGCTGCCAGCTCACTTCAAAGGATGACAGAGAACCAGAGCTAAGGACATGGGTCTAGAACCAAATGCATCTAGCCTGGGCTGCAAGAAGACAGAGCAGATACACTCAGAAGAGCAACGCATGGAGGGAAAACGTCAGTTGAGCAATACATGACCAGCCTAGGTCACCTGCCCTGGCTGTGTCCTCCCAGCTTCCTGCCCACTCTCAAACCAATTGCTGTGTGGACATAGTGGGAAACAGAGGAGGCCTTGATGCTGTGCAAGTACTATTCTGCTATCACCAAAACACTGATGAGTTAGCAACACTGTTTCAGCCACAGAGTCAAAATCCAGCACCATACAGCTTCTGCAAAGAAAAACTAACTGCATCCCAGCCGAATCCAGTACATGGCTGCAAACAGCACTGAACTGTAAAGCTCATGGTTAACATACTTTATTTAGAACTACTGTTCTATTAGTTTTAGATAACACTTTTTCCCTCACCTTTTTCCCTGGCATAACCACTTCCATGCTAACCAGTTGACTGTCCCAGCACATTCTGAAATTCAGCATGCATTACAGGTATCATAGAATCATAGAATACCCAGAGTTAGAAGGGTCCCATAAGGATCGATAGTCCAACTCCTGGCTCCACACAGGGCCAGCCAAGTCAGAAGCATGTGTCTTGAGTGCATCGTCGAGACGCCTCTTGAACTTAGTTAAGCTTGGTGCTGTGACCAGTTCCCTGAGGAGTATATTCCAGTGCCTGTCCACCCTCTCAATAAAGACCCTCTTCCTAACAGCCAACCTAAATGTCCTCTGTCATAGTTTCATACCATTCCCTTGGATTCTATCACTGGTCACCAAAGAGTGGAGATTGGTGCTCCTTAGGTCACAAACTTTGATGAGGTCTCCCTTCAGTCTCCTCTTCTCCAGGCTGAACCAAGGCAAGCCACTTCAGCCTCTCCTCATAAGACTTTCTCTCCAGAGTCTTCACTATCCTCACTGCCCTTCTCTCATCACTCTCCAATAGTTTCAAGTCCCTCTTGTACTGTGGCACCCAAAACTGCACATGGTACTCAAGGTGAGGCCACACCAGCACAGTGTAGAGCAGGCCAATCACCTCCCTGGACTGGCTGGCAGTGCCGTGCTTGATGCACCGCAGGATATGGTTGGCCCTCCTGGCTGCCTGGGCACACTGCTGACTTGTGTTTAACTTGCTGTCGACCAAGACCCCCAAATCCCTCTCAGTATGGCTGGCCTCCAGCATCTGATCCCCCAGTCTGTATGTGTAGCCAGGGTTGCCCCTTCCCAGGTGCGGAATCCAGCACTTGCCCTTGTTAAACTTCATGTGGTTGGCGATTGCTCAGCTCTTTAATCTGTCCAGGTCTCTCTGCAAGGCTTCTCCACCCTCAGAGTCAACAGCTCCTCCCAGTGTGGTGTTGTCTGCAAACTTACTTAAGACACCCTCTAGTCCTGTGTCCAGGTCTTTTATGAAAATACCAGGCCTAAAATGGAACCCTGGGGAACCCCACTAGTGACTGTCCACCAGCCAGATGTAACCCCATCTACTATCACCCTCTGGGCTCAAGCCAACTACAAGAGATCAACAACCACAAATTGATTCTCGTGCTCCAGAACCATGGCTGCCCCAGAACAAGCTGATGGGAGAATGCAGATAGCACTGAGGCTGTCCTACAAAAATCTCCCCATGCCACACAAGTATAAATAAATGAATCAGGGACATAGCTAGGAAATCACAGAATTACTAGGTTGGAAATCATAGAGTACTGCATGTCATATAAAGCAATGAAAATAATAGTAGTTCATCTGCCCACTGTTTGCAAGGTGATGATTTAAATGTAAGGGTTAACTAATAAGCATACCAATTATTTCCATTTAGGTATTGAGCCATGTCTGTTTGGGTAAGTACAGACTGATCTACACTTGCTCGGTGTTTTTAGCTGGCCAAAGAAGATCTAGCTTGCATCTGGAGGTAACAGCACACGGCAACCCATTCAAGCCAATAAGCTTTGCTGATAATGGTGCTATGCATTTCACTTGCCTATGGGGAATTTAAGTGAAAACTGTGTTTTGAGCTCCTACTTTTTTTCCATAAATTAAACTGGACTTATTATTTATACATACACATATAAAAACCTAGGAATATTAACTAAGAATAAGCATCTTTAACTGAATTGAGAGTATCTTCAACTTAAACTTTTCTATGCTTACTCATGGAAACTACTAATGCTCAGTACAACAGCATTAAAAGGCAGTCTCTCTCTAGACACTACTACTACATACAGGACTTGTGCATGCAACTAAGGCACACATACACTGAGAGTGATCAAATGTGATCTGTCATAGTCAGACCCTCTGCCACCTATTCCTTGAAGGAATAAGATCCTGAGGAACAGTGAGGCTTATTGAGATAAGGTATTCATTAAGTAGGTAAAAATTACACCACTCTGCAAGTGAGGACTACTCTACTTCTATTCCAAATTCTTTATAATCTACCCAGTAGGTGTTACTCAATTCCCACCTATATATAAGAAATGTCAAGAGGGAGGATCCAGGGAACTACAGGCCTGTCAGTCTGGCCTCAGTCCCAGGGAAGATCATGGAGAAGGTCATCTTGGGAGCTATCATGCAGCATGTGCGTGATGGCCAGGGGATCAGGCCCAGTCAACATGGGTTTACAAAAGGTAGGTCCTGTCAAACTAACCCGATCGCCTTCTATGACAAGGTGGCCTGCTTAATGGATGAGGGGAAGGCTGGGGTTGTGGTCTACCTGGACTTCAGTAAAGCCTTTGGCACGGTTTCTCACAGCATTCTGATTGAGAAACTGGCTGCCACTGGCCTAAACAGGTGGACCCTCTGCTGGGTTAGGAACTGGATGGATGGCCAGGCCCAAAGGGTGGTGGTAAATGGAACAAAATCCAGCTGGAGGCCGGTCACGAGTGGTGTCCCTCAGGGCTCAGGCCTGGGTCCAGTTTTATTCAACATCTTTATCAATGACCTCGATGAAGGGATTGAATGTTCCCTCAGTAAGTTTGCAGATGACGCTAAACTGGGAGGAAGTGTTGATCTGCCTGAGGGTAGGGTCTCCAGAGGGATCTGAACAGACTGGACCGATTGGCTGAGACCAGTGGGATGAAGTTTAACAAGGCCACGTGTAGAGTGCTGTACATGGGACATAACAACCCCAGGCAGCGCTACAGGCTTGGGGGAGACTGGCTGGAGAGCTGTCAGGCAGAGAAGGACCTGGGGATGTTGGTTGACTGTAGGCTGCATATGGGTCAGTAGTGTGCCCAGGCAGCCAGGAAGGCCAATGACATCCTGTCTTGTATCAAAAATAGTGTAGCCAGTAGGTCTAGGGAAGTGATTGTGCCCCTGTACTCAGCACTGGTAAGGCCATATCTCGAGTACTGTGTCCAGTTCTGGGCTCCTCACCATAAGGAGGACATTGAGGTCCTCAAGCACGTGCAGAGAAGAGCAACCAGGCTGTTGAAGGGGCTGGAGGGAAAATCCTATGAGGAGTGGCTGAGGGAGCTGGGGCTGTTTAGCCTGGAGAAGAGGAGGCCGAGGGGAGACCTTATCGCCGCCTACAACTACCTGACAGGATGTTGTAGAGAGGGGGGCGATGGTCTCTTCAGCCAAGGGTCACAAGATAGGACAAGGTGAAATGGCACAAAGCTGCACCCAGGCAGGTTTAGATTAGATGTTAGGAAAAAATTCTTCACTGAAAGAGTTGCCAAGGATGTGGAACAGGCTGCCCCGGGGAGGTGGTTGAGTCACCATCCCTGGATGTGTTTAAAAGACGAGTAGATGAAGTACATAAGAGATATGGTTTTGTAGAAGATGGGTATGATTGGACTCAATCTTAAAGGTCTTTTCCAACCTAGTCATTCCATGTGTGTGCTACCAAGGACATAAGGGGGAACATCAAACTATCAATCAGGAAGAAGAAATGCAAGCAGCCTCAAATATGCAATCAAGGTCAAAAAATTCAATCATGACTGAGCATCCTGGAAGGGTGAAGATAAACCAGGAAGAAAACAGTTGGAATCAAGGAACTTGAGCAATCTGCAAGCAGTGATGAACTAAGGCAAACCACGTAGGGAAGAAAAGACTCGGGGTTAATGGAAAGAACATTGAGTAGTTCATCTTCAAACAACCACTAGAGATCAAAGACCCTAAGAGGCTTAAAGCACATGCATAATGAAGATGCAAATATTATAATTAGTTCTGTAAAAATAGTATGAATATGCATGACTATTTCATGTATTCTAACAAATATATATATGCTAGAATTAGAACTTCTGCTCTGGATGGGTGGAACTATCACCTTTGCATCCAACACTACAATACAGAATGCCTAAAACTCCCAAAGAGTTTCTTAACCAACTTTAAGGTTACAGCATGATACTAATGGAGATACTGAAACTGTGTCTCTACATGTGCTTTCACAGGGGCAGACCTACTCAAATTAAGCTAGTGCTCTCGCAAATCTGTAAATGTGGATTACTTAACCTCTCTTGCAAATGTGACGTGACATGTCATGTCCCACCAAGAAAGAGACAGCACCCCCTCTCATGGTATCACAACCTACAACTAGGTAAGACTAATTTGGCAGAGGTTAAACACCCTTGTGTTGCAACCAACCTCTAGGTGGTTGGGTACAGTTGGGCTTAGCTCCTGGGTGAGCTCCAATCAGGTGTTTTATCATGACCAGGTCTTCGCATTCTTGGGAACAGAATTAAAACTCAAAACAGAGTCAAGCACCAAGTATCTTTACTTGGCCCACAAGAAGTGTGCAAGAGAAGGCACGGTGGTGGGGAGAAAGAGGGAAAAGAGTGGAAAAAGGAGAGAGACTGTAATAGCTACCACCACAGATCTGCGGCGTCCCATCAGTCTGATGTCTTCAGGTCTGGTGGAGCAGTGTTCCACCCTGTCTTAGATGGTCTTGTCTTTTTATAGTGTTTTCTCATCACATAGTTAGGAAGTCCTTGGCATAACCACACCTTCCACCCACTGGACACATACCCAGTACCATCTCCAGAGGGTCCTTAAAAGCTCAAGTGGGCCTGAGCCCCCCCATACTTTGTCCTTCAGTCAACCCTGGGCATATGTAGAGGACTTGGACTACACGCTTTCAGATAAACAGGATGTGTATCTGTTCCGAACATGTAGAATTCACTTGCTTGCCGTGGCAGTGAGGTTTCATGGTGAAAGAGAGAGAGGAAAGAGAGGAGCACAGTTCTGTTGGCAATTGTTAAGGCACATGTCTGTCCCTTACACATGGTGGCAGTTTCATTTCAGGGTGTAGTTCAGAGTTTCGCTTCAGGGTTTTTTGCATCTTGGGAGTGCCTGAGGCAATCCTTGAGTGTTTGAGACATTCCTTTGAAAGGCTATGGGGATCTCCAACCCACACTCCATTATCAAGTTTCATCTCTGACATTTTTCCCAGCAAACAGTTTGCTGTTCAGGGGGGGTTACAAGGTTGCCTTGGTATTCAAAATATTTGTTTGAATTTTTTGTTCTTCCAGTTGGTCTCCTACAGGAGCATTTCTGACTCAAAGCCTGCACCCTCCTTTAAGGTATGGAATCCAACTACAAACTCCAGTGGGAAACACAGACACTATCTTTAAGGCATCACTAGCATATGCTCAAAGATAAAAGCCTCAAGACAACTGACACCCTGTGGTGGTTTGGCCCTGGCTAGAGGCCAAATGCCCACCAGAGCTGCTTGCTCACTCCCCTTTTCAGCTGAAAAAGGGAGAAAATATATGTTGGGATTCAAGATAAGGACAGAGGGATCACTTTCCAATTAGTGCAATAGGCAAAACAGACTCAACACAGAATAAAGTAAAAGTAATTTCTTACACTACAACTACACACCCAGTGAACCCGAGTCAGGTAATGAGAAGTGCAGTCAGGTCTTAAAGCACCTTCCCCCCACCCCTCCCTTTTTAGCAGACTTAACTTTATTCACTATTTTACTCCCTTCTTCCCACACAGCATGGCGCAGGGAGGGGCACGGAATGGGGAGTGGGGTTCCAGTCAATTCCTTACAAACTACTTTCCTTCTACAGATCTCAACACTTCTACTTCCCCCCCACCCCTCCCTTCTTCGCAGACTTTACTTTAGTCATAAGTTCGCTCCCTTCTTCCCCCTCATTGTGGCACAAAGCGGGGCAGGGAATGGGAGGAATGGGTCCGTTCCTCCCATGCTGTCTTTCATCTTAGCTGGGGGGGGGGCATTCCCACACACACACCCTTCCCCTGCAGCACCATGGGGTCCCACCCACAGGACACAGTCCTCCACAGACTTCTCCACCGTGAGTCCTCTCTACCGGGGAGTCATCTCCTCACCACAGGCCTCAGCAGGTCTCCTCCCTTCCATGGAGTGATGACCTTCAGGACAACACTCCTCTGGCCTAGTCCCCCACAGATTCACAAGTCCCCCGGCAAACCTGCTGGGGCATGGGTCAATCTCTTCACAGGCTGTAGATGGTCTCTGCTCCTCATCCTTATCCATGGCCTGCAAGGGGACACCTGCTCCACCATGGTCTTCATGGGCTGCAGGGGAATCTCTCTCTCTGGCGCCTGGAGCGCCACATTCTTCCCCACCCCAACACCTCCTTCTTCCCTGGCATTGGTGTCCACACAGCTCATTACATCTTCTCACTCCCTTCTCTGGAGGCAAAATGCACCTGCCTGCATTTTTTTTTCTCCTAAATGCGATTCACAGAGGTGCTGTGACCATCACCGATTGGCTTGGCCCTGGTAAGCAGCAACTCTGGCCTTGAATTGGCCAGTGTTTACAGTCTGGGGCCTGCAGAGAGCTCCTATCTGCTTCTTGCAGAAGCCATCTCGGCAGCACAGCTATGCAAAACTGCGACAGGCCCCTTGAACATTCCCAGGCCAGTCCCACAGATTTGGACTTAAGTATGGTTATCATAGATGCTTTAGACAGTCCTTGTGGCAGATGAAGCCCTGATGGGTTGTCAGCCCTCTGATGCCCAGCAGGACTCACTATTTAAAAAGGGTCTTGGTCTACTCAGACCCCATTAACATCAAGAGGCACTAGACACTAGCACAATGCCCAGGCACCATGTAGTCACAATTATTAGGGAAGTTAGCTTCTGCTATGATCATTCTGCTCTCATGCTCCTTCCTCTATGAAGATGCAGTTATAGTTACCATGAAACACCCCTGTGTCCAGTTACTTAAAAATCATTCTAATCCTGTGAAAAAAGGCCTTGACCTAAGGTGTCTCAAAGCATGGAATTCCTGTTTGGCCCTGATTCCCAAACAGAAGGCTCACCAAGTCCCAGTATTTGCCAACCCCCTTGTGTCCCACCTTTTCCCACCACATTTTAGCAGGGGCCCTAGTACCCCTCTCACCACTTCATCAGCTGGAAACTGGAAAACCTCCAGCCCTTTCTTCCCATACAGACTCATCACACATACAATCAGCACCCCACAGGAGCTGGTCAAAACCTGCTGATCCCTCTTTAGGTGACATGAAAGATGTAGTTTACAGGGACTTCCCATGCAGAGATAGATACCACCATCAGTGATACCATCATTTGTGTGCTCTCATGGAATTTACCCCTGGTAAATTCTAGGGTCTTGCCCAGAACATAAAGTATTTGGGTTCTTTTTAAAGGAGTCTTCTTGTGTGGTAGTACCATAGGTATTCCTGAAAGCATCTTGCAATGTCTTTTCTTTGCCTAATGTACTCTCACCTTCAAACACAATCATCAGAGCCTTCTAGGCTCTTTAAACTTTTGGCATCACAAGGCCCAGGTTTTAGACAGCTAGGTCACTCTCTCTATTCCTTGATGGACACACATTCCACATTGGACTAGAACATGAATTGTCAAACAGGCCCTAACCCTTCTCCCACAAGTATTCAACAACATTGTTATTTGCAACCCTTCACTCCTAACTGGCAGATTTGAACACAGGGTCCAGTGCAGTGCAAGCTACCTGGTGGTGATTGTTCTAAGGAAAAGATCTCAGGGATCCCACCCCTACATCAACCTCTTTAGGTGTCAAGATGTGCAAATCTCAGATGAGGAATGGTAGTGTGCTTTACACACCACCTTCCTTGCCAATCTTGAAGAACTCCTTGTGGAGTTATACTGAGCAGTTCTACGACCTATTTTTTGCAATACCCTTCACACATTCCTTTCTCCAAAGGACATAAACAATCTATTCCCATTCAGCACTGGATACTTGGTATCTCTGCTATCAGAATCTAACTTTTCAGCCTCAACCATATTATACTCACAGCCAACAGTATGGAAGTACATTCGGACATTATACTGGTTCAACAAGCAGTGTGCCAGTGCGCCTGCACCAACCCTTTTGTGGCATATTCCTTGTACCTTCTGACTCTGTTGACAGTGTGTGCCATCAGGTTAAGGCTTTAATCACTATGTTTAATACTAATCTCTTGACTGAGTCCTACTTGTACTTCTTTTCCTGAGCTCATCACAGTCGCCCCTGCAACAGTTTTTCCTAACTCATCCTCAACTCCATCACCCCTTGTTACTAAAGTATAGAATAGATTCATAGAATGGTTTGGGTTAGAAAGGACCTCAAAGCTCATCTAGCTCCCTGCCATGGGCAGGGACACCTTCCACTAAACCAGACTACCCAAAGCCCCATCCAACCTGGCCTCGCACACTGCCAGGGAGGGGGTAGCCACAGCTTCTCTAGGCAACCTGTGCCAAGGCCTTACCACGCTCACATGGAAGAATTCCTTCCTAATGTTTAATCAAAATCTACCTTCTTGGTTTAAAACCATTACCCCATATCCTATCACTACATGCTGTTGTAAACAGTCCCTCTCCAACTTTCCAGTAGGCCCCCTTTAAATAGGTCACTATAACATCTCAGAGCCTGCTCTTTGCGAGGCTGAACAGACCCAACTCTCTCACCCTGTCCTCACAGTGAAAGCATTCCAGCCCTCTACTAATATCTGTGGCCCTTCTCTGGACAGGTAGGTACGTAAAGGATTTGGAAAAAAACATATGCAACAGCTACTTTTGGTGATTCTACCAAGACTAATTCGTCAAGGAACAAAGATGTGGGTACAAGGAATTTAATGCTTACCTTTCTATCACATGTAATTTGATTATAAGCCAACAATTTTATTCCATAAATACAACAGTCCGAGCAAGCCTCTTCAACTTTTCCCTGCTAAACAGCTGCCTGCATGGCAGTGATCTCCCCTTGAATTGGGATGTCTCCCAAGGTTAAAGCTCAAGGTTGAGACCCCTTATCAACCAGTCACTTCTCTTTCCAGATTCCCAGCCCAGTTTCCAACAGTGTATTTCTCACTTCCACCTGTCGGCCTTGCTTTCCTAATGCCATCTGCTGCTACAGATGAGCATTACAAAAATGGTTATTGGATGAGCCTGTTTTAGTTCTACACCTACAAACTCCATATTAAACCAGGCTCTTCCTCCCAGCCTTCATTTGTGTTCTTAGCATTGTCTCCTCCAACATTTATTGTGACTTTATCCAGTATTATCCAAAGTATTTGATTCAGTTTGTTAGCGGGTTTGGTTTAGGTTAAGTTCTTTGAGGAGGGTTTTGTTTGGTTGCTTTTAAAGTGAACACACTTCATTCTCAAAGTTCCCACGGCCAAATCTACCACAGCAGGAAGAGCACTCAGAACAAACTGTACCTCTTCAGAAAAGTTAAAAAAAACAGGAGAGACTTTTCAAGTTCAAGCAACAGCCATTAAAACAAAACCCATCAAAATTATCCTCTTCAAGTCACCTCATTAGCATAGCGCTGGTGCTTGTTAATGGATACCATGATGACTTCCAGCAGCTCTGTGGCCTGGTATTTCCTCCTGCCTCAAGGCTGAAGCCCAGCCTGGAGACCTGCGTGCCTGTATTGCAGGCCCATAAACACAGCTACTGCTTTCCTGTTTCTGGGTTCAACCAGTATCAAGGCTGAGCATAGAGGACATTGACACTGAGCCAATGCTTCGACAGCACCTACATATATGGCTCAAAAATATAGACAGACAAGTCCCTTTCCACACTTTGCCTGTTCAGGAACAAATTTATCTCTAAAATCCACACATCACCACCACAAGCATACACACGCAGATGCCTCAAGAACCAATATGGTCTGTCTGCCAATCTAGTACTCCTGCATGGACTCCAGGCCCTCTTACCCACTTTCAAGTGTCTCCTATTTGATGGTTGTCCAGCTTGATGCTCAAATAGGTGCACACACTCACTTGTTTCATAAGCACTCAACACTCACAGATCACCCCAAATACCAGCATAAACCCTCTGCCCGGACACAGGGCCTCATAACTAACACCTAGTTCACCTTGAAGTCTGCTAGCAAATTACACAGGCAAGCCCCATAACCTCAGTTTTGGGAAAATATGCTCCGATGTACCCTCACCAGCAGCGACCATCAGGTACGTGGGCTGTGACCAACCACCAGCAATGAGCCACTCACTCCACTGTCCTGGTGATGCTCCCACTACACCCTGGAGTTGACCTCAGTTACTGGCACCAAATCCACTCACATCTGTCTTGAGTGCTGGCTACTGGGGTGGACAAACCTGTGGAGACACAGAAGAGCTGTCGTTCTTCCAATTATTGATGCAGAGATATCATCTCACTCCAGTCACCAACACCACAGCCTGGGGTTCCTACACCTCCAGTCTGACTCTGCTTCCCAGCTCAGTTACCAACTCACACCAATTTCAGTAGCTGGCATGTATTCCTTGCAGCACTCACACACAGGGGATAGAGAGAGGATACATAAAGGACTTAATAAAGGACTGGCTGCAGGGATCAGTCACCTGGCTCAGTCAGACCAACCTCCTGACCAGGCTCAGTTAACACACAGTTGGCCCCTTTTATATCCTCTTTGTCTGTTCCTCCTCCATACCGTTCTGCCATTTTTCACCCACAACTGTAACTTCCAGGTTTGCACTCTTATGCAGTTTAAAATCTAGGTTCAACTACAGTTTCTTAGTGGCCCGTCAATTATAAAGACTTTCCCACAGGGTTTCAGCTCTTCACCAGCTGCCCCAGCGTGGGTCACTCCTATGGCACGCAGTCATAAATCATAGAACATCTCTGTCTCTCAAGCCCAGACTGCTCCAGCCTGGTCCTCTAGAGGCTCACAAGCCCCACCCTCACCCACCACCCCAGCAAACCTGCTCCATCACGGATTTCTCCCTCTTGCTCATCTCTGTGTCTCTGTCTCTCTCCACAGGCTGCAAGTGCTTGCAGAACCTTGTTCCAACACTGGTCTCGGCATCTTCTGTATGTCTCTACCTGTTCCAGCGTGGGGCCTTTCCACCAGCTGCAGATGGGGGTCTCTGCCTTTTCCATGGGTTGCAGGGGGACACACCCACTCCATCATGGGTTTCTCCATGAGTTGCAGGGCCATCTTTCTCTCTGGCACCTGGAGCACCTCCTCCTCCCCTTCACCAGCTTTGGTGTCTGCACAGCTCCTTACATCT
Organism: Zapornia atra; assembly: GCA_013400835.1. Lineage (NCBI taxonomy): Eukaryota > Metazoa > Chordata > Aves > Gruiformes > Rallidae > Zapornia > Zapornia atra. The sequence goes on from VZTU01033339.1 coordinate 43,557, forward strand.
TCTCACTCCCTTCTCTGGTAGCAAAATGCTGCTGCTAGTGTTGTTTTTTTCTCTTAAACATGATTCCCAGAGGCACTGTGACCATCGCTAATGGTCTCAGCCTTGGTCAGCAATGACTCCAGCCTTGAGCCAGCTGGTGTTTGCTCTATCGGGCCTGCAGAGAGCTTCTGGCTGTTGCCTGCAGAAGTCACCCCTGGAGCCACCCTTTTCCAACAGAACCCTGCCATTCAAGACTACGAAGCAGGCAGTTAACAACAGCTTGAGAAATAACAATTACACCATTCAATTTTAAAACTTATTCAGAGATAGAACTACAATAAAAAAAACAAGGAAAAGGCACTCCTTGGCACTTGGAAATCACACATAGCAACACTGTCACAAGAGTCACAGGAACTGCAGTCACAGCCAGGAAGCAGGAAAGAGACCATTGTCATTAGGAATGAGATTACGCAGATCAACACAGTGGCACATATCAACAATACAGAAAAATCTGAATTTATCAAAAGCAGTATCTAAACCAAGCTCAAATACTAGTCTGAAAAAGTTAATTTTCTGCAAGCACCGTAGACTGCCAATATGAGTTTTAAAATTAGAGTTCTCTGTGATATCAAGCAACATACCAACACCAGCAAGAGACATCACTGTTCAGAACAAAATCAAATCTTTCAGACTATATTTGATTGCTTGATGGTATCAACTGAGCATTCATTGCTTACGCTCCTCAGGGGAAAAAACTACATTCAATTTTGACTAATAGCCATAAACATGAGAAAGATTTTAGAACAAAATCAGAAGATTTTCTGGGAAAAAGGCATTAATAACAGCAATCAGGTTCATCAGACAAATGAATAATATTTTATTCAGAAACCTACTGATGCTAGTATTAGAAAAGCTTTCATCCGAATTCTTTATATGGGAAAATCCCATGTACCTCAATCTTATCCTATTTTGCAATTAAATAGGGTTTGAGAATTGATGGGGCTCCCCTAATTAGTGGGTTTAACATGGTATAATCTGTAGTAGCTGATACCAGGTTATAACTGGATTCTCCATATTTGTACAACTTGTATGCAGGCGGTTTTGGTGTCAGCAGTGGACAGCACTTAGGGACCAGATGGGAATCACAGAGGGTTCACCTCGATTCAAGGCATCTATTCCCACAGCCCAGTAGGGTAGTCTACCTGTCATGGAATGGGCTTCATGGGTTGGGTCCCAGGTTAAAGAGAACTTCCAGATCCCAATAACAATTTGCTCTATCTCCACTCAAAGCCATTCAGTTACCACCACTGATGCAGACATCCCATAAATATTCGGCTTCACCTGGCTTTTTGCTCTATTTCTCTTGTCATTTTGCCCACAGTACTGCATCCCATGGAGTGTTTTTCATAGAATTATCACTGACATCTCTGAGGTCCTTCAGAGTACCTTAATGATAAGCTTAGTCTTCTATTTGCAGTAGTCCAAAAGGGAGAAGGGGTTAAAATTTCCTTCTTTGTGGTAATCAATCAAGACACCAGCAAATATCACCATCCCAATCCTCTGGGGACCCTATTAGTTTCCTAATTTGCATGGGATTAGGGATCTGCATGAGAATGATTTCAATCTTTTCTTCCAACTTTTGCATTTTCTCCTTTTCTTCCTGTATATGATATTCAGCTCTTCGGTTTTCAAAGATAATGGTGATTCAGCTGCCTTTCTGCCTTCTACAAATTTTTAGGTCCTGCTCCATTTTGTTGTTAATTCTCCCTATCTTGAAAAACAGCTTATAAACAGGTACCTCAAATTTAGCTAATAATTATTTTTCCACTCCTTATGAGCCTTGACCAACTTCAGTTGTTCTTCCACAGCTTCCCAACCACACCAGTTATCACAAGCCCATTCTGAGAATTTGGGATTCAGACTTATTCCGTGCTTCTGTAAGTAATTAATGATACTACTTGCTGTTCTGCTGACTATGCCAATTTGATACAGAAGAGTGGAATACACCTTATTCAAAAAAGAGAGAAGCAACAATATGTTTTATTGAGGTAAACTAGTAATTTGACAGTTGTTAAATTCAATGGAATTTTGCTGAAGTTGAGAGGTTTAATAAGGTTCTCCCAACTCTCTAAAATCCACTGGAATGCAATTACAAGAGAAAATTCAAAACACTCCTGAAGGAGAAAGAAGCATGGCTGCTTTAGAGAGGATGGTAACCCCTGACAATCAGCAGTCAGGTAAAGCCGTTATGGATGCGGGGAGAAGTAGTGCAGGAATTAATTAATTAATTGCGGGAGGAAATCTGGCCCTGTGAGTGGATCATCCCAAAGAACTAAAACCAGAATCGTAAGAGCTGCAGAGCAGTTGCCAGAGGGGAAGGGCCAGGATTTGAGGCCGCTCAAGGGTATTAACCCTGGGAGTGAAAGACAGCTAAGTTTACAGGGGTTGTGGCATCTAGACCTTCAGAAAGGCATTGCCAGAGACCTGATGGATGGACTCCCAATACAAAAATTAGACAAATTAGCATAAAAATTGCGAGGTAGAAAGGCTACTCTTGGACTAATCCCTGAGGCTTCATCCCGGATCAATTTTAAGGAGGAGCTGGTGAGAAACTAGACCCTCTGCTCCCTGAAGGTGAGGGCAGGGGGTGCAGAGGACAGATGTTTGTAAGACAAGTCACCATGAATGCAAAGTGGGATCTATTAATCACTGTTGCTATAGGGTTAAGGAGAAGACCAGTAACCTTTCTGATTCACACTGGGACACAAATTACCATGTTAACGCAGACAAAGGCAGAATGGTGTGAGATATTGATCCCATTCAGAAATCTAATAATTTTGAACACCCTGGGGAAAATACAGTCAATGCCTGTGACTTCAGTGATACTATGGCTGCCAGGGGAGGAACCCCCCATTAATACCATGGTGGCCGTAGGACCTTTTCAGGCAACTCTTTTGGGTATAGATGTGCTGAAACGGAGACCGTGGCACGACACCCAGAGGAATTCGTGGTCTTGTGACACTCTCCAGATCAGGCAATAAATCGAAAAATCCTCAGCAGAAGTGCACCTAATGCAAACAGCGTCTGCCCTTTCCCCTTACAAGATTGTTTACATGAAACCCTATCCACTGCCATTAGGGGCAGAGACAAGATAGCCCGGGTGATGGAGGATCTCAAACAACAGGGAATCCCAGTGTCTAGCCACTCTCCATATAATTCACCAGTGTGGCCAATATGCAAACCTAATGGGAAATGGCGATTGACCATTGACTTTTGGCATCAGGTCCCCTGACAGCAGTTATACCTATTATAGCCAAATTAATTGCAACCCTTGAGGAACAAGCCAACTCTGTGAAAGGCATGGATTTTATGGTTCCACTCCAGGAAAGGGACTGAGACTGATTGCTTTTGTTTGGAAGTGACAGTAATATACTTTTACCTGCTTGCTTCAGGGGTATAAGCACTTGCCTACCCTGGCTCACCATGCCCTAACACAGGAATTTTCAGCAATCCCAATTAGAAGATGTGGTCAAAGTCTATCACTATATTGGTGGCATCTTAATAGGGGGACATATTACAGCTTCAGTACAGACTATGCAGGACAGGATTATTAATCACCTGGAGAAAATAGGCCTTCAGACACCCTCAGAAAAGATACAGGCTCCCACAAGCGAAGTTAAATTCTTAGGCATCTGGTGGAAAGGAGGGTCAGTTTGTATTCCCCAGGACACCCTCTCAGCACTAGACCAGATAAAAATCCCAGAAAACAAAAAAGGGCTGCAGCACACCCTGAGATTATTGGTCTTTTGGAGGAAATATATCCCAGACTTAGCAATAATTGCACGTCCCTTACATGACTTGTTGCAAAAAAGAGTAACATGGGAGTGGACTTCAGCCTACAACGCGGCATCGTAGCTTTTAGTGTTTGAAGCTAACATACACCAAGCTATGGACCCAATCCACCCCACTGATGCAGTTCAGACTGAATCGGGGTTTGCACATTCAAGATTGTCAATCCATTTCTGACAGAGGGGATCAGAAGGACCTATTCAACCCATTGGGTTTTGGTCTAGGAGCTTCAAGGACACTGAAAAGGGATACTCTAGCTGGCAAAATTGTTTGTTTGTGGTACACTTAGCTCTTAAGAGAAGCAGAGCAAACCATACGCCAATAACCTATAGCCCTAAAGGGACCCTTTAAGGTAATCAAACCTGTGCTGGCAGGGACCCCATCCCCTGATGGGGGGACACGTAGACATACTGTGGGAAACGGTATGCTAAAAATCAAACATTATTGCAGTGTTTTTACAATCACTGAAGGCACCCCTGAAAGGTGAGGGAGGATACCACTCCCTTTTCTGTTGTCAAGATTGACCTGCCATTTTCTGTAAAGCTGTGAAACGTGTGGTCCACAGACACTTCTGCTAAATGAGAGGGCAAACAGTGGAAATATTGGGCTGCAGTCATCAATGTGGATACTAAAAGGAAAATAACTACCAAAGGCGAGGGTAGTGCTCAAGTGGGAGAATTAGTAGCAGCAATAGCAAGGAAAAAGCTGGAACTCCTGTGTACATTTATACTGACTCATTTGCAGTTTTCAAGGGGTGCATGGAATGACTCCCTTTTTGGGAACAGAACAACTGGGAGGCGAATCAGGTGCCAGTATGGAAAACATTCTTAGATATTGTCAGAGAAGGGGATTTTGCAATAGCATGGGTGTCCTCCACCCAGGAAGGGGACATTCCAGTGAGTTAGTGGAATAAGATGGACAAGCTGGCTAGAATTACCCCTCTGCTGGAGGGCCAACTAAGAGAAAATTGGGATAGGCCCCTGGAGTGGCTGCATATTAAATGTGGCCATAGAGGGTCCACAAGGAGGCACATGCCAGGGGTGGCCTGTCACTTGGGAAGCTTGCTGGACCTGTATCTCAGCTTGTGAACAGTGTGTTAGAGCAACCCCTCCATTTAAGAGATAAGAAGACCCTTTGGGAAGTTTGGCAGATGACTATATTGGGCCCCTCCAAAAGTTGGAGGGGGAACAGTAAGTATTAGTGTGTGTGGAAATAATTTTAGCCTAATCCAAGCCAAAGCACTTCCACGAGCAATGGGAGTGCAGGCCCTGAAAGATTTGTTTAACTTTCTCTCAAAACCCAGCTCTGTTCAATCAATCATTTCACTGCTGCCAAGCTCAGGAGTGGGCAAAGGAACAAGGAATCAAATGGGTATTTCATACCCCATATTACCCCAAAACTAACGGGATGGTGAAACAAACTAATGGGGTTTTGAAATTGTTTGTAAAACCTCACAAGCCACACTAGGCAGAATGCCTCTGGGATGCAGCTACCCGACTCAGTAATCACTGGGGAATAAATGGATGCCCCAAACTAAACATCCTTTGTCCAAACCCCCAGCTTTAATCCCAAAACACCAAGCTCCTAGCACTCCCAAAATGCTGACCACTGGGACCATAACCCTCATACTAGCCTTAATAAACACCCATAACTAGTAGGCTTGGAAAGCTAAAGATGCCAGGGGAAAAGAACATCCATCAATACTTCATTTCACAGGAGATCCCTGTGGGAATAAGACCAAATATGGGAAGACCAACACATAATTTTAACCATTTGTGTTTTGTAATCTCTGTAAACTTGGGCTGGATTTGCAGAGTAAAATGACAACTTTGCTGTTTTGTTGCACTGTATGGACCACCACCTCTGGAACGATCAGCTCTCCCCACCAAGACTTTAGAGATTAAAAGAATAGTGTAAAGAATTCCTTCATACAATTGGGTGAACAAGTAACACATGTTTACAATCTCACAAAATGCTGGATTTGCAGAGGTCTATCAAGTTGGACTTGGGCAGTTACATCCTTGCTAACAAAATGATTAGTGAATAGATACAGTGAGACAAAAATGAACAAAATGTGGGAACACCCCCATGATTCACTATACAATTTCCAGAAAAAGGTAGTATTGTTTGGCTAGAATGATTCAGTGAGAAGTGATCATGCTGAGTGGATTGGTATAGGTGTATCTTAAGAGACAATTAGTACAACTTTAATATAAGAATTTTCATAATTTTAAGAAAAGGCTGGTTTAAGAGAAAGCTGTAACTGTGTAAGCTGCTTGTGAGAGCAGAGCAAAACTTAACCATAACAATGCAACAGTAACAGCCTTGAAGATAAAGAAGTAAGAATTGGTGTGTTTTTAGGAATAGATTAGTTTTGAATTTTAGCAGAATTTGGCTGTAATCACATAAGCTGTTTCATAAAAGCGGCTACAAAACTTAACCATAATAGTGCAACAGCCTTGAAACCAGAGGAAGTAGGAGATAGAGGAGTCGTAAATAATGAGGCTAACAACCAATTAAAAGACAGAGTCTATCTTGTTTTCAGTGAAAGACTAACTACTCGGTGCAGGTGTTGGGAGCCCAGATAAGCATGGAGAAACCCGTGAAGAGCATGCACTGAGAGAGAGAAAGACATCCAGCCTTCATCCCTGGAGACCACCAGAAGACCCCCTGAGTGTCACTGAGCATGCTCTATCTGGGAGGAGTTAATGTAAATGACTTCCTGGAAATAATTTGCATAACCCTGCCTTTTCTTAGAAATTATAATGAATATGTATAATTAATCTGTATAAATATGAGAAATTTGGCTTTAATGGGCACACACATTTGGAGGAGCAATCCCCTGTGTGCCCAGCGCTGCAATAAAGGATACCTGCTTAATAGTCACCAAGGCTATTGAGTTTTTATTCCAGCTTTCCGAGGCATCAAGAACACAAACAGATGGCCCTTGCCATTCAGGTGGGGGAAGAACCATATGAAAAGAATGAGCTCATATGTAGATATGCCTGGGTCAATAATGAGGAATACGTGAACACATTTCCACAACTTTGGTCTTTTACACCTAACAGCTGAGGCAACACTGTAGGCCTTGTATTTGGGACCAGGAAGCAGGAACTTACAACTGTAAAAGCGGTAACAAGATAAATTGGTCCCATTGGAGGACAATGTGGGGAAATTTATGTTCAGACAACCTGCTGTGAAAACACCAAAATGGCATCGCTACACTGTTGTGCTGACAGTTCCCCATTTGGGTTAGAACCCACTCCTTATTTTGACTCTTCACGTGGAACATTGGAGAGGACCCTTTGCTAATGGGTTGGTGGCCCACAAGGGACACTACTGGATATGTGGAAATCACACATAAATCACTGTCAGTAAACTGGTCAGGAGCAAGTTACATTAGGGTGATTTGTCCCTTGTTGTTTTTTTTTTACAGCTGGAAACAGGTGAAGATTATTTAGATATTCAAATATAAGACAATTTAAAGGGGGAAAAATGATCTATCATTGATACTTCTCTCACTGACAGGAGCATCCAATCCTGGGGTGAAGACATGTGGACTTCCCAATGTGTTATACAACATTATGGACCTGCAACATGGAATCCTAATGAATGGATTAGTGATGCTCAAGAGCCTATCTACCACCTCAATCATATTATCCAATTGCAAGCCAGGCTAGAGATCATTACTAATCAAACAGCTGAGGCCCTGGATCTATTTATTAACAGATCAAACAACAAAAATGCAAACTGCAACTTAGGAACATTACACAGTTCTCAACTACCTACTAGCTGAAGAAGGCAGGGTCTGTGGAAAGTTAAATGTCTTCAATTGCTCTTTAAAAATTTATGGCAACATCATGGTTGTAAAATTACAGCCAGAAAGTGTAAATTATCCCATGTCCCTGCCCAAACTTGGGAAGGCTGGAACACTGATATGCTTTCCTGGCTTCCAGGAAGTCATTGGGTGAAATGAATCTTATTCTACTTGCTGCATGGTTTAGCTACATTGTTTTTATCATGTGTTATCCCACATTTTATTCAATTGATCCAACATGTTGTCACTAACATGCAATTTTTTACTGTGTCACCTGATGAATTTAAATTTGAGCTGTATCATCCACAATCCAAACTGCATAAGCTTTTACCTCCCCATATGCCTTAAGAACTGCTGACAGAACCCTACCCCGCTTCCTTCTCTCTCAGTCATCATAAAACCTCATCCCCATGGCAACCAAGTGAATCCCACCCATCAGGAACACATGCCTGGACCCAGGGTCAACTGAAGGACAAAGTATGGAGGGGCTTAGACCTTCTTGAATTTTTGAGAACCCTCTGGAGACAGCAATGGGCATGCATCCCACCACCAGGTGGAAGGCATGGCTATGCCAAGGACTTACCAACTATGCAATGAGACAACACTAAAAAAAGGCACAACCAACAAAGATGGGGAGAAGTTTTCCCCACCAGACCTGATGACAACGGACTGACAGAACACCAGCTATTATAGTATCCCTCTCTTTTCCACTCTTTTACCTCTTTCTTCCCCCTCCTCCTTTTTCCTGCACACTTGTGGGCCAAATAAAGACACTTGGCATTTGACTCCAATTTGAGTTTTAATTCTGTTCCCAAGAACACGAAGACCTGGACACAATGAAGCACTTGATTGGAGCTCACCCAGAAGTTTAGTCCAACCACCCCGAACAATCTGAGGTCAGTTGCAACACAAGGGGGTTTAACCTCTGCCAAATTAGTCTATCTAGTTGTGGATTATGGCAACTAATCACATGATCAGTGTTCCAAACTCAGATGATTTATGTTTAATGTGTCATTCCACTCTAGAGGAGTTCTTGGCCAGCTACAGCTCAGGCCTTTACCTCCTTTGAAGCCTGTACCAAACCACCGTTAGTTTGGTTAAGGGGTTGTACACGCCCATTACAGTAACACTTTATGGAAGCTACTGTGAAACACAGAGCAACCATGAAATGTGCTTCAATCTCTGAAGATTTTCCAAGCCTCCCTCCACATTTTAAGGCAAATTCAAAGAACTTTCTTACATCTTCAATAATTGTACTTCATTTTTAAAGTAGTGTTCACAGGTGATTCAACACCTAATGACTACTAATCGAAGTAAAGTTTGCAATCTGTGTATAGAATACTGGCTGAAGTGCAAATTAAGAAGTTAACTGAATTTCAGTCACAAAGAATAGTAGTAATCTTTTACCAGCTTATACTGGAAAAGCTCTTTGGTATATATGCATTTTATGGAGATCATTTATACCAGAAATAAGGGATATTACTAGCTTCAAGGTCACAAGAGTGTTTTCAAGAAAGATATTATCACAGCTATACTTACTTCTCTGTCAACATGTCAAGTTTCCTGTATAGTGTTAGTTACATTATCAGCACTTCCATTCACTAAATGGCCTTCCCTGCAATTCCTCCAAGTGGAAAATCCGACAGCTTTTTTTGTTTACATTTTCACTGTCTTGTGCAGTTTCAAGACTTGAAAATTTACAACTCTTCCAACTATCAGAAACATGAATAATAGTCCTAAAGTTCCTAGTAGACCCTAGCAATCAAATGTGTGAAAAAAATAAAAATCCATTCCCTGTCAACAGTAAGAAAATAATAGGGTCCTCTGAAAAACTGTGGCTGTAACAGTATTAATTATAGCTTTGAGATACTTTGAATAGCAAAGACAGATGGAGAAGTTTACATTTTCCCTCAACCCCATTTTCTTCCCCATTTCTACATTTTTAGTTGCAGTGATGCTGCTACTTTTGGTGCTTTGGGATGAACCAGACTATAAAAAAAAAGTAAAATAGCTTCTGCATTTCCACTTTTTAAAAAATAAAGTAAGACCACTTACTTCAGCAATCTTGTTAGTCTCTCTCTTCAGACAGACACGTAGCACCCACTGGAAGAACAGTTCCTCACTGGTTTGTGTTCCTATAAGGGATAACAGGCATTAAGCTGTGAGTGCTACTTTTACTGAAGCAGCAGTGACTTGTACCAGCAATATCACTGGACAGTCTCCAACATCCCTGATTACTAATAACACATCAGAAGATCTCCTGGCAAGTTTTGAAGTAAAATTTGCTGTGAAGCAAGTTTTGTTTAGTGCCCTGAATCAGTTCACGAATCACCTAATACTAACAACCATAACATGTATTTTCACTATTTTTCCCTGTCTTTCCTCTCCTTCCCTCTTCTTAAGAGTCACCAACAGGCTCTATAGTTTTTCACAAGGCTTCTTAGTCATAGGAAAGCGTGAGCTGCTCTAGGGATTAAGACAGCCAAATAGGACCTTCGTACCTTCCTGCTATGTTCACTCTTGCTTTGCTGATTTCAGCCTTCACTCCTGACCCCTTTTAAATCAGGTGGGTAGGGAGTATTCTGCACCCATTTTTTTATTATTAATCATCAACATCAAACTAACAGGTTAATTACTGCATTGATTAGGACCAGGAGAGACCATGAGTACTGTGATAAAGTCACACATCTCCAGCCCACTGATAAGTTGGTCATGGTTGCTGTAAATGAAAGCAAGCCAGCTTAGCACATACAGGATTTAAGAAACCACTTCCCTTGTTTGTACCCCACAGACAGAAGTCAATAGACACAGGTGGTGGCTCAGTTGGCCATATTAAGTAGCTCAGCTAGTGCATTATGGGCAAGAGGCCTGGCAAGAACTGCCTGAGCAATACACACCACAACAGGCCAGGTGCACCATCACACCTCTACTCCATCAGAGAAGACTAAGCAAACACAAGCCCTTTCTCATAAAAAAAAAAAAAAAAAAAAAACAAAAAAGCTCGGAAACATTGCTTTATGTAGTTTTTAGAAACAGATATAAAAATACTACTACCAAAACATGTTTGCTTGCAGAAAATGTGCTGACTTTTAAGAAGCCAGTGTTTGAAGAACAGCTTCCTGCTGATAGTAGTATTTTACTGATGTACAATTATTTTTATTGAAGAACAGTAGGAAAGGGGAGAAGTGAAAATGCATCTTTGCTTTAATTAGAAAACAGAACCAAAAATGACAAAACAAACGTTCCTCTAAACTTGGCAGACCAACTGGAGAAACAGTTTTGGCTACTATTAAGCAGGAACCCAAAAACACACCCCCCATAACAGACTTGATGTGAAGCATGTCATCATCTAGTTTTGTTTTTTCTGCCAAAGCATCAGGCAATATACTCTTTCCTGAAACAAAAATACTGCTTAAGTTTGAACTACAATGAGAGCTTCATCCTTTTACTCTGAAACACCACCTGACTCACTGCAGCAAGCTACCCTAAGACAGAGAACAGTTCCTGACAAACACCCTTCAGAACTACCCCAGCACATTGGCTGAGGCTTTGCTTTGAGACAGAACTTTTATACTGGCACAGCTACCGAGAGTAAGTAATTTTGTGGATAGTAATATAGAAGTAATCATTAACACAAGCCTGCTTTCTCTGTCAGAGTGTTGTTTTGGGACACTGGCCTGTTAATTCAAGGAAATCAGGTGATAAGAGCCCAGTTAAGGACCTTCTGATGTTTTACTCCCATCATTCCCAGATGCAAGAGCTAGAAAATATTTATCAGGAATCACAATGAGCTGGGTTTGTTTTGTTCTGTTTTTAAGTTTTCCCAGGGGGCTAGTTAAGAGAGAGAAAGGCCTCATATTACCACAGAGCTCCTACAAAAAGTTGAGTCAACCTCCTAACAACTTCTAGGAAAACAGCCTCCAGCATTCCTATGGGCTTCTGAAACATATCCAGTGCTGGGAAAACATACTCATGTTCTAGCCAATGCCTCTAGTTTTCACGGAGACTATATTAAGTTTATGTCCCGGAGCATACGAAAAAAGTTGATAAAGAAGTATTGATGGGGTACCTGCCTTTTCCACCTTTTCCCTTGCATTTCCATCTGCAAAGGCAGATGGAATAAAGTAGGTTATCCTTTCAGCTATGCTATTAACAACACAAAGCTGAAATAGCAACCCACACCTCTTAAAAATCATTTTTTTTTCTCTTTAGTTATATGAACAGGTTTGCCAGTTCAACCACAATACGCAACTGCAGGTGTCCCTCTTATGCAAGACCGAGCACTAGCTCTTTAAGCATACCTTGTGACCCCGACCTGAAAGGCTCAAGTAAAATTCACAGGAAAACACTGGACTTCTGTCACAGAGCTTAAACACTGGGGACTCAAAAACACCTCATCTTCCCCCACACTGCGAGGCTATAACCCCGACAGATTTTTTTCCTTGTATTTCTTTCCGTCCTGTCTCCACGGATTGCCATACCTTACGGAGAAAGACAGCAAATAAAACTTCTGCTTAAGGTGACGGGGTATATCTCTGGAAGCGAACAGCTCAGACGAAAAGCGTGCCTGCAGATCTCATCGTGTTTGCTCAATCACTCGCAGCGCGCTTAATTGATGTTAACCGGTTCTGCGAGATGAGCAGCTACCTACCCGCCGGTCACGGCACGGTGCCTGACCCGCTGCACCCCATGTACACCCCGCCTCTGTCCAGAGTCCCCCGTGCCGATCAGGACGACACTGCTGGCCACCCCAAGAGAGGCCGCAGCCAACTCGACAGACCGCTGTGGTCCTGAGGGCCCCTCGCCTACCGGCGGCCCTGGACGGCTCCACCCGCGGCCTTCACCGGTACCCCACGGGAGGAGCCGGGAACGACCTCACTGGCCCAGTCGGAGGAAATGGCTCCGCCACTCACACCAAGCCCCGCAGGAGGGGCGGTGCGGCCCTTACCGGCGGGCCGGCAATTCCCTTTCCCTAGCCTAGCGAGCGGCTCTCCACACCCGCGGGCTCCCCGGAACCCCAGGCGAAGGAAGACACGGCCCCGCTACCGCCCGCTCCGCTCCCCTCCCCTTCCTCCTCACCATCGGCCGTCCTCACCAAGTCGGAAGCAGGCGGCCAGGCCAGGCTCCGCGCACAGAGGTGGAGCCAGCAGCCGTCAGCTCCGGTGAGACAGAAGGAGAGTGCTACCGCCAGCGAACAAGGGCAGGCGCCAAGGCCCGCCCGGGGGTGGGACCTTCGGCGAAGCGGAAGTCTGAGTAGCTGGGGCTGATTCCCCCGACACTGATTCCTGCCGTTTTACTCCGCTCTGGCCGAGCTTTGTGGGACCTGGAGGCCTGAGCCGGCTAGGCTGCACCAATCCAGCCGAGAAGCGGTACGAAGGCAGCGATGTGCGGAGGAGGGCTAGTTCGGCAGGCGGGAGCAGAAATTTGCCTGTGATTTCGCCGGGCAGAGAGCTGTGCAGCGAGATCAAATTCAGCCTTCGTTTTTTCAAATCCCTCCAACTGAGCCCACCCTGCCTGCCTGCCTGCAGTCCTCAGAGAACTTTTGCAGCTCCCTACTTGAAGCACATCGTAATTTCTAAGAAAACTAAGGTGGGGATTTTTCACCCCCCACTGTGAGTTGTGGACCAGCTGGGACTTAAAGGGGAGTTAGAGGAACTCTTTAGAGGAGCTGTGGACTGATACATAAAAAGGCTCTTTAGTTGATATATGGGGCCATATAGAAATAGAAAGGATAAGCTAAAGGTGACCATATGTGTATACTTTAAAAAATAGTCATAGAATTTAAGTCAGGTAACTGCATAGTTTAAAGAAACAGCTAAGGGGGAGGAAGCCTGTTTCTCATTACAAGGGAGTGATTGTAGGGAACAGGAATTCAAGAACAAGATGGTACCCATTACAAACATGTCCGTAAAAGTGCTTGCTAAAAGAAACCAGATGGCTAACAAGGACATAAATTAACCCAAGCTGAGAAGAACACTGCAAGCTTGCAAGATCATCGCGTTCCAGGCAAAGGGTGGAGAGTACATCATGAGGAAGACCTACAGCCTTCCTCCCAAGGACCACTGCCCATGATCAGAAGACCCCTGCCCACAATTTTTGGAAGGGTCTGCGCAAGCACGAAAGACTGATAAGCTAATTAGCATGTGAAGCAAGAGTAGGCAGGTTTAGGTGATGAATATGTATAGGCAACAATAAAATAGTCATTGTTTCATTGTTTCATTGTATAAATACAGGATGGTTTCTACCTCCAGTATGCAGGCTTGTGGGGGGGCGATCACCCATGCATCTGCGCACAATAAACATACCTACTTTATAACTTCTGAGTTATAGAGTCTATCTCTGTACTTCATAGTTAGTAAAAACTTAAGTAGATGGAGGGGGAAGAGATACTTAATGTGCAAAGAAAATGTATGTAATCACTACAGTACTTTAGATCTGCTTGCAAACAACTCTGCATTCCAAGCCATGCCGCAGCTAAAGAGATTTCCAAGAACCTAAGGAAATGAAGATAAATTTCACATCACAAAGTTATCAGAAGGCTATGATCTTATGTATCTTGAGTAGCAGTTAGAGGAACAAAGCTCATGATATAACTGTATGGACAGTGTGAGAAATTACTTGGTCCCAAACGGGATTTTAACCAAATTGAACAATTTATTAAACAAAGGCAAGCAAACAGCTCTGCAGTGCACCAGCAGAGCTGCACATGCCAGGAATCTCCCACTCCACCAAGACACACACTGAACAGTTTTGGTTTCATGCTTATATACTTTCTGGAAGAAGAAACTTCTTTCTGTGATTGGTCGGTGTTCTTTCGCCGGCACCCCTCACAGGCTTCTTCCTGTAACGCTGTTCAACTAGTACCAGTGACTGCGCAGGCGCCACCGGCAGGTGTTTCAATGTAACACTCGGTAGCTAAGCAACGGGAATGGACCTGCAGGACTGCTCATCCCAGCACTCAACCCCCTTCTCCCGCCAGAAACTATTTACATTGCTCCCGGCCATACAAGGGTACAAAAATGTCATGTCTCACTATGTGGCCCCGACATTATTTCCTACTAACACGAATCAGATGGACATATATCACAGACAGGCAAATAATTTTTACTAAGCTTTATAAATGAGCTGACTGCTCACTCAAACAGGTATCAGAATGCATGTCTCCAAGCAGGCTGGTGTGAGATGTAGGATAAAGGGACTGGCAGATGATGGAAGGCATGCCAGCTACTGAATCCTCTCTGTATGTCCCAAGTTCCCCTTCAGTGCTGAGAAGAAGCTGGTTTTGGGTGAGCCTTGTATATATATAACCTTTTGGAGTCAGCAGTTACTGTGATCTTTTGCCTCCATGTGAGTCTTAGGAGACATAAAGAATCCATACTGTGCTTTTGTTTTCCCATTGTAGTTACCTGCTGGCTTCAGGCCAGTTGTGGCCCAATCCTATGGTGACAGATCTTTCAAGGATCCTTGACGAAGTGAGAACTGGCCACAAGTTTGCAGTTATGATTAGAGCTTTATTATTATATCAAGATGTTAGCAATCAGCATAGCTTATTGTTACACAGAATTTCTAGCAATTGGCATAGCTTTCCTATTATCTAAAATGTCAGTTAACTAGATTTTCTAGTCACCTAGACGCCTTCTGCAGATCAGGTCAAATTCTTAATAATCAGTACACAATGCAATAATCATAATCTAGACTCTGACTTTTAAAAGTAGTAGTCACCCACTCAACCCTCAGAGGAAGAACAATGGAGGCCGCTATTCTACCGACAGTG
Source organism: Zapornia atra (assembly GCA_013400835.1). NCBI lineage: Eukaryota > Metazoa > Chordata > Aves > Gruiformes > Rallidae > Zapornia > Zapornia atra. The sequence continues at coordinate 58,976 of VZTU01033339.1, forward strand.
AGTATGTCACCATTGCCTCTATCACACTGGGAAACACAAAGGCCTTAGCAGTCCAACTGCTGTTGGATCCACTTCAAAAACCTTTTGGATAGCATGAGCAAGCTGTGTGTTGAAGATGAAAATTTATTAATAGTATGAGGTAAATCAAAGGTTGGCTTTTAGCAGCACTCAGTGGTTGACTAAAGATTTACAAGTAATTCAGTAAAATATATTATGATCAAACAGTGACAATTGCAGATTTGAAAATGACATGACCACTAACTTATTATAAAGTATCTTAAAGTGTATACGTACAAGTATATATATAAATGCAAAACATGATGGGCATATTTGGGCCCAGTGATATAGGACACCCACATTTGTGAAGGCAAATGTGTATATTTAAACGCATACGTAGGTAGTGAGATGGATGAAGGAATATAGCTAATAGTTTAAATTTCCCTCTTCGAGTTTAGAGTAAATACAATATATCAGCATTCTTCAACAGGCAGTAGTTGAGACTCAAGAGGCTGACTCATCCTGGCTTTCCGTCTCAAAGCCCTCAAGGAGTTTGTGCCTGAGAGGTGTCCGTCCCAGCTCAGGGGAGATGCTCGTCCCAGCCAGCTGCAATCCAGGCCAGCTCAAAGGGTCTTGCTTAGAATCACTATAGGGTCCTATATAGTTGATATTTGTCACTTCAGCCCAGCTCAGATGGTGAAATATTCTGATACCTCCTGTTAGAAATGACAAAAGGTCCTAAAAAAAGGACTCAAGGTAGATATGTTAGTGAAGCAATAATTTATTATATGTTCTTGCAAGAGCGGGTGACCCAAAAAGTAGGCACACTTTTGATCAGAGCCTGCAGCCTTTTTATACCATGTTCTTGTCCGAAATTATTAGGTTACATCATTCATCTATACATATTCAACACCTGTCCCGCTTCATATTAAGATGAGTTCTGGGAAACGATTTCTGGGAACAAGCTCGACCAAGGCGCCTTTTTTACAATAGTACATAATATAATACACATTGCAAGACTGGCAGATTCCCCGCTTCCCACAGGTGAAGAAAATTAAGATGCATGAGTCCTTTTGTCTGGGACAACTGCTTACTGGAAAGTACTTATCCTTATCTTAACTTTTCAGGGCAACTGACATGGGCGTAGGGCTGAAGGAAGTCAAAGCTCAGATACAGGTTTCAGATTGCGCATGTTAATTTTGTGGCCTCTGCTTCGATGGTATCGAGACCCCACATTGTCTTGCCTGTTTGCCTTGATGTGGCAATTTGTGGCCCAGTATGAATCAACACTGTCCAAGCCTGATGGTTGAGCTCTATTTCCTTCAGTCACATTTTAACCCTTATTTGAGAGAGGGATTTTGCCATAGCAAAACTATATTAACAGTACTCCCTCTTAGTCCTCCACAAGTCAGCATAAAAAACCATGACAACCCACTTCAGTTTGCAAAAGCAACATTTCCCAGCATATTTCACATCCCACCATACCCAGAGTTTACTAGATTTTAAAGTTCTGGTACCATGCCTTTTGGACCATGCCCTGGGCACAGATGTCAGGAGGTGACTGATCATCGTTACCATTCTCAAGCAATAGGAGAAGCAAAAACCAGGCACGTCATGGAGGTGCTCTAACACTCTGGTCTAATGCCTTTTGCAATCCACACCCAACTCATCCTAGGTTGACACATGGCCTAGTAAAAGGAGGGGAAATCGTGCGGAGTACTGAGTGTCTTAAGGTTTGGGGGTTGCACAACTACAGTGTTAGGGAAAATCTGAGCAAGGGTTGAGTGAGGCATCCCATACCACGGAGTATCACTGGTGTTGCCATCCAGAATATCTCACATATTTCACTGTTATGCTTTACTGTTCTATAACAAGTGTCACCATGTCCTGGCACAATCCTGTACCAGTTGTCAGGAGTAGGACATACCAGTCAGATAGCTTCATTTTCTTGCTGTCTAGTTACTGAATAAAACCATGCAGTTTATCACAGCTTGTGCTGTGATACAGGTGAACCACTAACTCTAGGTAACAATGCATCCTCCCCATTTTATTAAAAAGAACCTCAAGATTTCTCTTAAAAATTTCTGTGGTCCCACATGTAAGAGGAAATATAAAAACAGCCAAAGACAACAGACCCACATTAGGGAAAATGAGACCACATGCCACTATAGAACAGTCATCAAACTCCCAACACAACACACTTTTAGCATTTCTTGTGAGACAAAGACCGACTTGCTGGATTAGCATATTTAGAAGATTGCTTATTTCACATCTGGAAGACAACAGGATAAGCAATATAACAATGCTGCACGTAAGAAAGCCGCAGGATTACTATCTCTGATTATCTCAGGGCAGGTTATACAAATTGTGATTTGGCAGGGATGATTAGCAATTAAACTAAATAACATAAAGAAGCACAAGAGGCTACAGAAAATATATATATTTTTTTATTAAGCATTAAAAAGGCTACTCAGTGACTGAGATGGCACCAACAACAGAGACGTCACACTATCCTTCTGGACAAAGTGTACAACACACAGCTAGACAAGTCCATAGTACATTGGATGAGCAATTGGCTGACAGGCGAGGCTTAAAAAGTTACAGTAAATGGGGTTACATCAGACTAGTGTAGTGGCCAGTCCTCCAGTGCTCACTTTTAGGACAGGGGCTCTTCAGTGTTTTTATAAACAATCTCGACACAGAAGTAGAATGTACTGATACTAAATTAAGAGGAGCTATGGACTCCCTGGAGGGTAGAGAGACCTTACAGAGAGATCTGGATAGACTTGAGAGCTTAGGTAGTCACCAGCCATATGAAATTTAACAAGATCAAGAGGTGGATTCTCCATCTGGGACAAGGGGAAAAAAAGGCTGGAGAACAGCCCTGGAAAAAGAGATCTGAGTGTTTGGGTTATTGGCAAGTTGAATATGAGTCAAGAGTGTGATCTGGCAGCCAAAAGGGACAACTGCATCCTTGGGTGCATCAAGCACAGCATAGCTAGGCAGTTGAGGGAGGTGATTGTGTACTGCACTAGTGGCATCCCACCTCCAATATGGTGTGTAGTTTGGAGCACCTCAGATTAAGAAGGACATCAAATTATTAGAGGGTGTCCAGAGGAGAGTGACCAAGATGGTGAAAGGCCTCAAGGGCAAGACTTAAGAGCTTGGAGAAAAGGCTGAGGGCTGACCTCATGGTAGTCTATGTCTTCCTCAGGGTGAACAGAGGAGGTGAGGTGTTGATCTCCTCTCTCTGGTGACAAGTGACAGGACACAGGGAAGTGGAATGGAGCTGCATAGTGGAAGTTCAGGTTGTACATCAGGGAAAGGGTCTTCACTGAGAGGGTGGTCTGTCACTGGGACAATCTTCCCAGGGAAGTAGCCACAGCACCGAGCTAGTCAGAGTTCAAGGAGTGTCTGTACAACATTCGTAGTCATATGATTTAGTTTTAGGTAGTCCTGTGAGTAGCAGGGAGTTAGACTCAATGATCCTTATGGGTTTGTTGTGGTTTTGCCCCAGCTGAGAGCCGAGCACCACACAGCCACTTGTTTTTTAAAAGGGAAGCGAGGGGAGGAGGGGCCGGGAAGGAAAAAGGAAAAAAAAAACCAAAACCAAGGAACCAAAACCTCATGTGTTGGGATAAGGGTAGTTTACTGGAACAGCAAAAAGATATATATAACAATAATAACAGGACTTCATAGCAAAAAATGTATGAAACTTGTAATCGACAGGGAACCAAATTGTTCCCTGACATTGTGTAATTCATGTTGAATTAAAAGAAGACAATAAGGCTTACATATCAATGGGGAGGGGAAGGGACCTATTGTGATTGAGCAAAGGCTTTGTAGCAAGACTTGCTTAAAATGTTGCTTAAAGGTCACAGGAAGTGGGCAAGAGGGCAACGGCTGTAGTTTACCAAATAAGGGGATTCACTCTGCCACGACTGCACTTCTCTACATCACAAGACACCCCCCTTGCCTTTTGTTGTCAAGATTGCCCAAAGTTTTTCAGAGGTGTTGCAAAATGTGTGGAATACAAAATTTACGGGCACAAACTGAGACCTGTATCGACCCTGGGCCCATGTCCCGCTGGTTCAGTTGCCTGGAAAGTAAAGGCAAGCATCTGCAAACTCACATTTAACCTCAAAGGGCATGGACAGAAAAGATAAGATGACTTAGGACCCTGACAGACATGAAGACGCCTGGGTTGAGCCTGTAAATTTTGATAAAAACTTAATCATAGAGGAGCAGGAAGGAGGTGAAAAGTTCAACCTGAGGAAGATTTCAGGCCTTCATCACTGGGACTCCCAACGACCACAACCACGAGACAGTGTGCAGACGGAATTGGGAGGAGTTTATGGAAATCACCTCTTGGAACTCATTGTAATACAAAGAGGGACTAGGCGGAGACTTCCAGGAAAGGGGTGCATGAACTGTATAAAATGGATGTAACTATAACAGGAAGTTGTGAGCTGTTGGTGGAGCACAGACTCCCTGGCTGCCCAGCGCTGCTTGCTTGCTATCCTCAAATAAATGTATGAATTCTATATTGAATTGACTCTGTTGATTTATAACAAACTGGTGACACGCAATGCAGTTTCTCACTTAACCACACAACTCAGGCCGTACAGCTCAGAGCCATCTTGAAAGCCGGACAATCCCCAAAACCTGACTGCCTGCTCCTCCCCCCACCAGCCCCCCTTTTATGCTGAGCATGATGTAATTGGCATGGAATACCCCCTTTGGCCAGTTCGGGTCACCAGTCCTGGCTGTGTCCCCTCCCTTCTTGTTAGCGGGAAAATATGAACAACTGAAAAGTCCTTGATTGCTTGGCACTAACTAGAAACATTTGTGTGTTATCAGCACTGCTTTCATACTAACTCCCAAATACATAGCATTCTATCCGCTATTAGAAAAGAAATTAACTCCATCCTTGCCAAAACCAGGACAGGGTTCCATACAGCTTGAGATACTGTATGATTCTGTAATCTAAAAATCAGTTGCTACAGAGGTGCATATTCTTCTCAATATGCCATGAAAGTTTCATGAGCCCAACAAATGTAATGCAAATAAGAAATTAAAACTTGTTTCTTTCTTAATATAAGCTCAGTATCATGCTATTTTTCTAATTACCCTTGCACACACATACACACACACACACACACATACTTCACAACTTCCCATTACAACAGAGATATCAGTAGTCTTGCAGCAGATAGGGTTGGGGTGTTAATTGCATATTGGCTTTCTTTTTGCCAGAGGCTTGATGGTTTCTTTGTCACTCAGTGCTTAGTCTTTTTGGGATCCAGATTCCAAGCTACCAGAGCATGCCTCCCAACCCAGAGCTGTTTGCTTAGCATCCCAGCCCCCTTCCTACACTGTTGGGCATGGCCTCTCCTTGGTCAAGAGCTGAGTCAGCAGTTGCTTATAATGAGGTGTGGCCAGCAAGATGATGCAAACAGAAGTTGGATATAATGAGCCTTGATATCTGCCATGGCTAAAATATGGTCAGGAAAGCATACTGAAAAGATAAGGAAGTCAAAGATATGGTGGAATTATTCTGTTTAGAAAGCATATAATGTAAATGAAACATAAACACCATGAATGAAGTATTGGAAGATAGTGTCAGGATGCAGGCCTGCTCTACTTGAAGGCTGATACAATCCAGCAATTATATCAGTTGCAATTGGGCCAAAATTCTCCAGGTAACAGTATTGGAAACACCAGGTTGAGAAGCAGGAGTAGCAGAATTAAGGCCAATGAAGGAGAAATACTATGGGGACTTTTACTTTCAGAGGATTTTGGGCAATGACAAGGAGGCAGTGAAAGGGTGGGCTCAAGCAAAGAGAAAATGTATAATTAAGTGTGATCTGAGGTGAAGAACAAAGAAAGGTGGGATTTTGGCACTAGGACTGCAAGTCCTTATTGGTGGTGGTATTCAGACTAAACATGTCCTGGTTTCAATTTGCACTCTGTCCTGGGGTTCCACACTCATTTTAATTTCAGTCTATGGCATGGCTTGTTCATGTGTTTCAGCTCATCTAGATGTCGAGATTCCATTGTAATTGCTCTACATTATGTCAATTTTTAACAAGTTATAAAGGTATAAACTCTCCAGGTGTGGTTACAGTCATTTTCTTCCAGTCAAAAGCCTCCATCAGTAACAGTGTTGTTTCCAGAATCTTCAAACCCAAACATTACTGATCTATTGCACTGGCTCGCCATAATTCTCAGAGAAGTGAAAGCAGACATACTCATTATTTCCATCGTCATCATCGATAATAGGTGGAAAAATTATTTTCACTAGAAGAAACAGGATTTCTCTTGTGAGGGAGATGCTGTCAAGCCAGATCAATTTTTTTCTTATTACCTAGATCCTTGTCAGGGACCAGAGGGCACCAGGTGTCCCTACCTGGCTTCCCAGTGGCTCCTCCTACCCTGCCCATGGCCCAGGACCCCATTTCAGAGCCCTCCCAGGGCTGCCAGTCTCTGCCCCGGTAACACCACAGTAGTGCCCCTCTCTAGCTCCCCATGGCCCTGTGCTGCCTGGCCATGGATCCACTGAGCTGTGCCAGCCCACAGGTCAGTGTCCTGGCCTGGCCTTGGTCCATCCCCAGGGGCTTGCTGGCATCCTGTAGCTGTGTCTGACCCTTGTTCCCCTCGCTAGGCCTGACCTTGACCCTATCCAGGGGTCAATGTCCCAGCAGTACAGGATGCCGGGGGCTAGGGCTGCCTGTGCTGCCCAGCTCCCCAGCTGGGGCAGTGGGACAGCCTTGGCTGCCCTGTCCTACTGCCCATGGGAAAAGCAGGCAGGTGGGGCAGGTGGCCAGGTGAGGCTCAGCTCAGGACTGTTCCTGCCTCCACTAATATACTCTTTTTGACAACAGATTACATATGTTCACAGTCACATGGTTGCACATCAAACAATTCAATGTTGCAGTAATTAGAAGCTGGGATCACTGTGAACTGATGATTATCAGCAGGGACAGGATGTTTGCTCTGTGAACTGAGACCTTATGATGCACACCAAGCCATGTCCTTGACCCCTCGCCAGTCTTCTGAGTCCTCGCCTTGCAATGAATAGCATTGCTATGTAAGGGATGTAAACCAGCAGAACATTCTTAGTAGTCCATATGTTTGAACTCTGATGCACATACTCATTTTTCATTATGGCATTTCATTGATTTGATTTGACAGAGGACCCATCCAGTTACAGATGTACCTTCACCTTTATTCTGCAAATTGTGTTCTGTCAACAACTGCAAATACAAAACTGCATCCGCAACCTCTGCATACATATATATTCAGAGGAACATCTTCACTTCTATCATTCCTACTCTTTCAATCTTGTACTTTATTTTCTCTTTTATCTTTGACCATTCCTGATTCATCTCGGTTATCCAGGTTACAATATCTCCCTCTGACGCAGCTTCTAGTGGAATTAAGGGCATAATGAACAATGTCTTCATTCCAAAAGAGGGTTAGAAGAACTAAATCCCAGAAGCCAATTAACTGGAGCTTCTTAAAACTGTCAAGATCAGCGATATGTGTTCATTTCAATCCTTCACACTCTTACTCATTATCTTCTGTAATGCTTCTGTAGTGGTTTGGCTTTCATGCGCCGCTTGTGCAGTCAGGGTGACTGAAGGTCATTCAGCACTTGAAACCTTTGTTTCATCCTCAGATCTTCCAGGCTAGTTGCTGTAACTAAAACCTTGAAGCAACAGCCGCCAGCTGAGTCAGTGACTTGTGAAGTAGCACATGTGGGGTATGTTTCCAGTTATTGTGTAATACATGCTTGTTAATTCCTCTGTCATCTTTTCCCTTTCTTGTTTTCTTGATCTTCATGTTTATGCTGGGCACTGATATTTGCTGTTACTGATTGTATCACATACCTCGGGCTGCAAATTTCTCTACCAGGTTCATCCGATTCTTTTAGTTTCCTATCCTGTTCCTCTGATGAGTTTTCACGTGTCTGATCCACAGATGGTTCCCAGACTTGCTCATCCATTTGTCAATCTCTTTACATGGATCCTTATTTGAAATAATTTTCATGTTTCCTGACTTCTGCTACCTTTTGGCTCAAGTAGATATCCAGAGTTGTGTTCCCTGCATGTGATAATCTGAATCTCAAACCACCCATCCTTTTATCACCTCATGTTCTCTAAAATAATTTGTAATCCTGCATGCTGGGATTACCTGCCCACAGTTTGTCCTCATGAATGTTCAGGGCAGGACATCCAATTTATCATCTTCCACTTAACATTAAATTTCCAACAGTGATCCAGATTTTGCTTGTGCTAAAATTATCCATTCATACTTCAAAGCCTTCTACCCAAAGGGTATGCTTTTACGGTGGTTGGGCATTCATGTTTTTGGTCCTTCATTACTATGTGCATGGTATCATAACCTGAAGAGAATCAGATTTTAAGTCATGCCAGTAATATGCCATAATTAGATATTAAGGACAAACAGTTGGAAAGTATTGTATGCATGTGTTCTTTTACCATTAGTGCATAAAGTGAATTCTGAAGGTTGCTAGAACAGGAAAGTATGTAGTTGTTAACACTGGAAGAAGACCATATTGGAGTGTGCTGAGATTATTAGATAGCACTATCAAGTTACTATATGCTAAAGTGTGTTAACCTTCATCAGAGAAAACATGGGCTATACTACTAAGGAAGTCTATCTCGATGGATGTAAAACTCATGGAGTCACAAATGGAAATGCTGTCAGGAAACTCTGTCTTGACAGTGCAGCCTTGTAGCCTGGGTAAATTGGTGTTGTCATTGCTGGTACAGAGGCCAGAGGCTGTGATTTAGTTTTCTACTGCTTCAGGGCTGGGATTTGTCAACAGTTGTTTGTTTGGGCTTGTCGTTCCCTGCCTGAGGCTGTGTTTAACTGTAACCCCAGTTGCCTAACAATCAGATTACCTATAACATTACCTAACTTGCTTTAACTTTAGTAAGCTTTGTGCAATTGTGTGCTATACTTTTTATAGTACTTTTGATGTATTTCTATAACTATAGGTAGTGAAAATAGATCTTTATTCTGTGTAGAGGGAACTGTGACCTAGAAGGGTGGAGGAGTATAAATGCAGAATGGTAGCAGAGGCCTTGAAAGTACAGGCACCGGATGATACCAGAGGCCCCAGGGTTATAAAAAAGTCACCGGTGGTGAATTACTGGTCACTAAAGGAATGCAGCCTTAGGAGCTGGATAAAACCACTTTTAGGGATAACAACGAGAACAGAGAGCAAGTATCCAACATAGTATAAACTAAACCACACATAATGAATTTTGTTATAATGGAGAACTGTGAAGCAACAAAGAAATAGGAAGATGTGGTGCGTGTTACGAAATATATAAATAAAAATCCAAGCACAGAGTTGTTGCCTAAAATCAAGACACAAAGAAATTAATTACTTTAGAGAAGAGATACTGCTTTATTCAGTGCCAGGAGCTCAGTGGAAAATCCACAAATCAAGCACACCTTCAGGTGATTTCCAGCATACATTTATAAACAGAAAATCACAGTCTCTACCTATATTTGCATATTCATTAACTTGACCAAATTAACTTTTTGCATCTGCATATTAATATCTGCTGCATTGGCAAAATATGTCTGCACAAGTACAAGACTTTTCAGGGGCCTTTGCTGGTCATAGAATATGGAATACCCTTCCTCACATTATCCTTATAAGGCATTGAGTCATCTCAGGACAGTAAAGTGTTTATTCTAGCTTGCTAAATTCTTAAAGAGGATAAGGATGTTCCTTTAAACAATTATAAGTCTTCCCTATCTGCCAGTAAAGGACACATCTTGGCATATAAAAGGACCTTGAGTTGAAGGCAAGTCAGAGAACAGGGGGAGGTACTAGGAAGTTTCTGTACAACTGTTTGCTAATTAATGTGGGGTGTTTCTGTAATAATTATATGAACTGGAGTATTACTGTTGGTATCATTGTCACCAGACTGATAACAATACTTTGCTATTAAGACTTTAGTTATGCAAATAGTAAATTGTGCTAGTAAAGTGTGTTTCTTCTCTCCCCACAAGTGGTACATGTTGCAGCCAATATTGAAGAAAGCCAAAATCCTGTGATCCAAACATTGTGTAAGGGACATGTAGTTTGACCACATGTAGAATCTGTTGAGGATGCCAGTAATTGGTATTAGAACTGGAACCATCTTTAGATGTGCACCTAAGACTGCAACAACAACAACAACAAAACCCTGTGAAGGAAGGACCGTGTCCCTCAACAGATGTTTGTCCTGAAGGATGTTTTGCCTTGACAGATGTTTTGCCTTAACGGATGACTGCACCAATGGACTAACGGATGTCTGTGCCAATGGATGTTTGTACCAGAGGAAGTCTCTCAACATTGCTGAAACATTGCACTTCCTGCTACTACTGCTATCTTGAGTGACTGCTATCTCAATGGAGCATCTGTCTGATCACAAAACCACAGTTTCCTCCTCTCAGAGAGGAGTGACACACCTCAACAAAAGAGCTGTGACAACCATGTGACAACGAGCATCAAATGGAATTCCCCACCTGATGCGAAGTCGATTTGGACTGACAGGACACCGCAGCTCCATGGTGGTAGCTATTGCACCTTTAATTTCCTTTCTTTTTTCCTCATCTTTCTCTCTCTCTTTCTTGGATCTCTGCGAATTTTGACGTTACTATTAAATGTCTTTTCTTTATGGCATCTGTACTCATTTGTGTCTTAATCTCACTCTGGGTATAACAACGAATCTCCCCAGACTGGACCTTTCTGGATCGGGACAAACCTGCACACCACAAGCAGGCCAATGGTTCTAACTCAAATATAGTAAAAACTACACCATTGCCTCAGAATTAGGTGTGTAGAATCAATCACCACCATTCTACAGTGCTACGTACAGGGCAAATATACCTCTGATGTTTGTTTTTCCTCTGATTACTTCCACTTGAAGCCTGTTGTAACATGGATGCAACAATGGGCTGAGATGAGATTTCAGGACTATTTGCTAGTTCAGGCAATACAAGTCTAAGGAATTCTGTATTCCTGCCAATGATCCCAATAGTCTATGCTTTAAAGGGGATTTTAGGATCTCTCACCATATATACCTGGAATATTTGTTTTGTCCAGACATTTCCATACATGAACTGGATAATCTACTTCAGTGCAGGGTTTTTTTCTTGTGGGGTTATTTTTGGTTGGGGTTTTTTGGGGTTTTGTAGCTGGGACCAGCTTCCCTTTACCATAGGCTTATGATAGATGCCCCCTCTAGTCTCCCATGTGTCACATAAATTTTTTAAGTTACAGTTCATAGAATGCATTAGGTTGTAGAGGACCTCTAAAAGTTGTGGAAAATGCTGGGAAATGTTGCTTTTGCAAACTGAAATGGGTTGTCATATTTTTTTATGCTGACTTGGGAAGTGAAGGACTCAGACTGCCTATGCAACAGATAGCACATAAGATAAGGGGGAACACTGTTAATGAAGTTTTGCTGTTGGTTGTGTTAAAAGAATTATGGTAAAATCTATCTCTCAAACAAGGGTTCAGTCAGAAACTGAAGAATACATAGCTCTGCTAAATATATACCCATACAGCGGACAATGGGTGGTTAAAGTGTAACTCAGGACATGGGGTGGAATGTGAGGATTACCTGGCTCAGAGTTCCACAAACAGGTTTCAGCAATCAGCAAACAATCAAGCCCCACTATTCATCTGCTGCAAGCATTTGGCTTCAATGGGCCCAGACAAAACCAGATTGGCAACAGATAAGGGCTATGTAAGATAAATTAGTAAGCTCATAAATATTAATTTTCTTCATCAAAGGGAACCAGGAACCTGCCAGACATGCAATGTGTATTATATTATGTGCTATTATAAATAAGGCACCTCGGTTGAGCCTGTAAACCTTTGAAATAGCTAATCCATAGATAAACGGGAGGGATTTTGGACAGGGATATGGTATAAAAAAGCTGCAGGCTCTGGGTCACCCGCTCTTGCAAGAACGTATAATAAATTACTGCTTCATTAACAGTATCTACCTTGAGTCATTTTTTTTAGGACCTTTGTAATTTCTAACAAAGTCATCTAGTTCAACCCCCCTGCAGTAAGCTGGGACACCTTTAACTAGATCAGGTTTCTCACACAGTTGTAGAGAATCTTTTGCTGGTGTATAGGATTTCTACATAGGTCATTTGTAGGGGGCAGTCTGTGAGACTGTCGTGAGGAGTTAGTGATCCACATAATACCTAATACGGGTGTTTGTCCCTGTATCATGACTACCATATTGTAGCAATGCATCTTGGGAAGAATGGACATGTGGCCCATCTAGACTCATTATTGCTTTGACATGTCTAGGCTTGCCCTAATATAGCTAGACAAGAACCAGAAACGAAACTATGCAGGAGCAAGAAATGAAACTATCCAGGAACAAGAAACGAAACTGTGCAAATGCCAACAACTGCCTTATAAGGAATGACGTGACCATGTAGTTTTAACCAATCATTAACAGGAATAAGGTGCATGTAAGGCATGTGAACAGAGCATGTAGCCAATAACAATGTAATGTCGCTCGTGTACGGATATAGAAAATATATATAAGCTCTGTGTGTGTTCGAATAAAGACCCTCAACCTTGATCACATTGATCCAAGTTGAGTCCATACCTTCAGCTCGCATACCATGTGAGCAGTGCTCATACAAGAGATGTGTATTTAATCATTGTGTAACTAATCAGTGTGTTTGATCATAAGCATATGTGTAGTATACTGTTCTGTCCATTTGAAATACTGTGTGTCTTTGATCAACGAAGTGCATATAAGAACTGTGGGTTTGTTAATGTGATACGGGTGTATTGCTGAATACACCTTTTAGCTTTTCAAAGCTAAATCCAAATCCCAAATCCCAAACCCTATTGCTATTGGGGCTGATGAATCTGTATTGTGATCAACACTCTTAGAGAGTGCAGGTGAGCACAGAGCTGGCCAACCTCACCATGGAGGAGATCTGCATAGCATGCCATGCCATACCAGAAGTTCATCTGGTACTGTGCCATCTCAGGATTCCTAGAAGTACAGAGCTGGTGAACCTCAGCCTGGATAGGATCTGTGCAGAGTGCCATGCCATCACCAGAGGTGCACCCAATGCTGTGTCATCCCAGGGTTTCCAGCCCCAGAAGGGACATAAAATTTTATAATTTTCTATCACCTATTCTGGGTTATTAATAAAGTATTTTTCTTTAGCATGTTTGTGCCTTTCTAGCAAGAAGAATCAACACATCCTCATAGAAAAGTCATTAGCTTTTTAAAAGAAACTGCTATTGATGTGAAAAGTTTGATATGAAACTAGCATGAATAGGATGGCACTGTCTAGACAGACAATTCATGAAGCAAGGTAGCAAAAAGGAATTAATGCAGACATGGTAACACACTAACATAAAAGAAGGTAATCCCTAAAGAGAGAAAAGAAAAAACTATTTATCATGACACCACCCTTCCCTACAGAAAGGTCTAATGGATGACTCGTTTGGATGAAACATACAAGACATAAGCCTCTTTAGAGTTTATGTTTTGCTTTCATCAGACACAATACTATAATTCATTATCCAGCAAAAGTTCATTGTGTATTATCTGTTGTAGTACTGTCATCTTGGGCTTCTATGGTCAACTTGTAAAATCAAACCTTGCAGATTTGTCACCTGCTTCTGATACTCTTGTGTCACAATCCGCAATCAGATAGACTACTTTGGCAGAAGTTAAACCCCCATGTGTTCCAACTGACCTCAGATTGCTCTGGGTGGCTGGGGGTGGCTGGGCTTAACTCCTGAGTGATGTCCAATTAGGTGTTTTATTGTGACCAAGTCTTCGCAATTCTTGGGATCAGAATTAAAACTCAAAACGGAGTCAAGGTTCAAGTCACTTTATTTGGCCTACAACAAGCATGCAGAAGAAGGAGGGGGAGAAAGAGAAGAGTGAAAGAGAGAGAGAGAGAGAGAGAGAGAGAGAGAGAGAGAGAGATTGCAATATCTACCACCACAGAGCTGAGGCATCCCATCAATCCGAATCAACTTCACATCAGGTGGGGAATTCCATTAGTTGCTAGTTGTCATGGTTCAGCGCTGGGTGCACAGGGGATTGCTCCACCACAGAGCTGCACACTAACGTGGCAGATCTTCTTGGTTACATGCAGTTCAATGATACTTATTCATTAGGTTACCTCATACACCTATACATATTCATAACCTGTCCCTGCTTTGTATTAAAATGAGTTCCAAGAGGTGTTTTACATAAACTACTCCCAGTTGCATCTGCACATTGTCTCATGGTGGTGGTCATCAG
>VZTU01033340.1:0-25789 GCA_013400835.1 Zapornia atra
GCTCGCCTCTCCGTGCCGGTGGGCTCCGTGGGCTCCGGGCACGCAGGGCGCCGGGGATCCGGGCGCCCCGCGAGCGAGCAGCACGCTGGCCTTACTCGGCCTCACCCACGGCCTTCTCGGCCTGGGCCGGACGGGAGGCTCCTTCTCGGGAGGGGTGCGCCAGCCTCGTCGGCTCACGGCCCGGCTCCCCCCACCCCCCGCCCCCGGCGCCGTCCCTCGGGGGGATGCTTCGGTTGGAGGGGCCGCCGCTCCGTGCCGTGAGGTCCGAGGACTGTGTCACCTCCTCTGTGCACCCCAGGTGGGAAGGTACAGGCTGCCATGCTCCAGGTTCTCCCACGCTGGGGTAGAGGCGTCCTCCCTCCTCGGCCAGCGCTGGCTTATTTCTGATCTTGGATGTCATCGAGGGTGGAAAATGTGACAGGAAGGAAGGGAGGCTTTTTTTCCCCTTCTTGCTAAATATGGACCGACGCTAAAATCCAAATACTGTCGTGAAAGGAATCCCAGCCCCTGTTTGTTGGAGGAGGGAAAACCGATGTTCTCTGGCTTTGCTGCTGCGAGGTTCCAGCTGGGAAGTTTCGCAAGGAGTGCCGGGGTCCTTGCCGAGAGCCTCAGGAATCCACTTTGCCTGTTCTCAGGATGCTTGCTGCAGTCTGTTAACGCCGAGAAAAAAATCAGTCATCCCTTCCCTGCCCGTGGCTGGAGGGAGCTTACTGCCAACATGCAGGAGGCTTTGAAAATCCTGAAGGATTTTTCCCCTCCTGTACAAGGACTTGTAGATATTAAAAGGGGGCAGGCAAAGAAGACTGCAGCCCCAGGAGTTTTAAATCTTTCTTTATTTTAATTCCTGTGGCTGCAGCAGGCGCTGGGAGGGCAGGAGATGCGCGGGGTGGCTGCAGCTGATGCAGGGAGCTGATGGGTTTGTAAGGAAGGTTTCTGTCTCCTCTGTCAAGGATCAGATGCGAGCTTGTGCCGTTATTCCCATGGTGAGGCTGGGAAACCGGCTCGGTGATCAAGAATGGGACCCCCGGGGATGGGCACGGTGCTGTCAGCACCCCCAGTGATTTCTTCTGGGGCCACGGTGAAGAGCCAGGAGATTTGGGGGGTGAGGGGGAGGGCATGGGCTACAGGTTTGCTGGGACTTGAGGGTGCTGCACGAGAGAGGCTCGTTGTGTGTGCTGAGGAGAAATTGAGCGCTGCCGTGCTCTCCCTCCATGTGTTCCTCTCAATTCCTGTTGGAGGGCTCTTTGTGGGGATTGTCTGTGGGAAACTCTGGGGCATTTGCTCCATCTGTATAAACCCAGTTTGTTAGAGCAGCGGGGGGATACTGGAAGGTGGTGGAAATAGATGTTTCCCGTTTCCAGGGGCATTGCTGCCCTGGCGTTGGTGCAGCTGTATTGTTTTCAACCTAATAGGATACATAGCTCTGCTTTTCTGAAATGCCACTCTCAAATAACTGATGCTTTGTGTGGATCTGTGATATTGGTCCAAGTCCAACGTCAACATCCTTGTGGAAGAGTAGTTTGAATTCCCTCTCTCCCTGTCTCCTCCAGCTGACAACCTACATCTCCCCCAACCCTCTGTGTTAGCAGGAGGATGGTGGGTCCTGATCCATGCAGGAAGGCTGCAGGTTACATGATCTCTGCCGAGCTTTGGGTAAAGCAGTGCTGAGCCACAGTTGCATGGCCACGGTGTGTGTGATGCCTCCAAACACGAGGGAGTGCGTGGGGTGGGTTATTTTGGGTAGAACAGAGTGCCTGTATGTCCCCCTAGGTCAGGAGCAGTACATCAGATACAGCGGTCTCTTTCTGGTCTCATTCACAAATCACATTTTCCTTTTGAAATAAAACAAATCCCCGGGCTTTCCTGTCACTGTGGAAATCATTTGAATGCAACCAGGTCCGTAAGCATCTCTGAAGCCTGCAGACAGGAAGAAACTCAAGCAAAGAGGTAGGAAATGTCCACGTTTATAGCAGTGGGCTGATTCATCTCCCTGCTCTTAACCCTTTCCCTCCTGCTCTTGCTGCGATCCAGCTGCTTGGCTCCTGAGGAGAATATCACAAGCTTTCCCAACTGGATTGCAGAGGGCTGCTGGGTTTTGTACCTTGTGTTTACGTGGTTTGGGGTGGAAAAGGAATGGGCTGTTGGGGCTGTGTGGTTATCCGACTCGGATAACCGGAACATCGGCAGCCACATTAGGAAGGATTAATATTTAATATAAGGGGTATGAACCATTGTACTTAATCACTATCTGAAGGGCTTAGAAAGAGATTTACCGATAAGCAAGTGATTCCCCAACTGTCCAGAATTATTTCTTCCATCTTCCTCAGGAGCATCTGGTCCTGGATATTGCTAGAGGCTGGTCTGATCCTGTTCTTCCTGATGTCTCTAGCATTTGTAAGTGGGTAGGGTGGTTTTCATCACGAGTGCTGTCTTCTCATTAAACCCCACAAAAAAAAAATTGCTGGCAACACCTTTCTCAGTGGCAACACAGGTGGTTTTCCTGTTCACCATCGTACCTGGCTCTGCCTAAAACTTGTGTATGGCCAAAACCTGGGGGAAAAAGTGTCTTGGGCTCCGTGGAAGCCATCTGCCCAGCCACAAGTCTGTAGCTGGCTCATTCATACTTGTCTCTGGCTAATGTCTTCAGGAGGCCTTGAATTTCATCTCCACGCCCCCAGCGTGGGCCTGGCAACCCTTGTGATGGTGGTGCTGCTCCCCACGCCTGCCCCACGCTGACCTGTGTGGGTATTTTTGCAGCGTAAGGTGTTCTGTAGCACAGCGAGGCGGTGTCTGTGCGGGGAGGAGGTTGGAGTGTGTGGCACGTTGGGGCACAGCTCCATCACCACATGTCCCACGGGACTAAATGGAACTGTGAATCGCTGTACAGCTGCAGTCAGTGGGGCTGTGCGTGTCCTGTGGCTTGGGGTTGAGCTGGTTTGAGGTTGGGAGGTTTTGTTGCGACTCTGGTGGGACTACTAGGGTTTGACTAAATTTGAGGGTTGTGATTTCACTGTGGGAAGCCCTGCAGTAGGCTGGGAGAGGGTGTGTGCCTGTGCCCCCCCCGCCCCCTTCCCTCCCTGCTCCGAGTCAAAACTCCCATAACCGAAAGCATCATCTGTGGCATCAAACTCACTTTTGCTGTGGTTACACATATGGTGCTGCTGTGTTTATGCTGACTGCAGTTTGGATGGTGGAAGTCGAAACAACCAAGTGTGGGTTGGGTTTTGGCATGTTGGTCGTGTAGGAAACCCTGGTGGCTACCATAACAGGCAGGGAGGTTAGAAATCTTTGAGAAAATGGAGAAGGGATTGCTTTTTTACCCAAAACACGTGTGGGAGAACTCCCCTTTTACAAACAGATCGCTTGCTTAGGCACCAGCGAGTCCTCACTATTCCAGAACAATTTGTTGTCCTAATTTCTTCCTGTTGAAGCAACTCCATTTTGCCTGGAATAATTAGTACTAATTTGGACCTCAGATGGAAAACAAGAGTTCTCTGACTTCAAACAAGTAGACAAGACCATAACCTCTGCCTGTCCTGTGTGAGTCAGGTCGTGCCGTGCCATCCCTCCTCTCAAGCAGAATTAAAACCTCTACGTGAAGCTGAATGTGGCAGGTTGGTAGGAGGGAACACTAGATGTAGGTGTCACCAACTTCAAGCCTTCTGCTGCTGCAGGGAGCCGAGGACATGTGTGGTGAGGGGGAGCAGACCACCACCTCCTTCCTTCTTGGCTAACACTGAGGAACAAGTAAACAAAAATGTTCCCACCACGCTGATGGGGAAAGCTGTTTCTGAGCCGCTCTGGTGTCTCGGTGGATTCCTGGCACCCTGGCCAAGTACTTGAGACCTTTTTATTGCCATAACGAGGACTTCCACCTCCTGCCCCACAGCCTTAATTTGAGCCCTGGCTATTTTCTGGTCCTTCCGGGAAGACACCCCTGTTCTCCTTTCCTTTGCGTAGGGAAGGGAAGCCAGCCAAATTCCTTCCCTCCCCCAAATCCCTGAGTGTTTGAAGAGGGGGAGGTGCAGGCATCCTTCCTGGCTTCCCCAGTGCTTACCTGGGAAGCAGGAGGTGAGTTATGGCACAAAGGTGCTGCAGGCAGGAGCGCTCCTGCCTGTCTCACAGCCGCCTTCCTCGGCGCCTGTAGCTTCATCATGTCTGCTGGTGAGCACCGAGGCTGTGTCCTTGTTTTCCACAGAGCTACATGAATGACTCCTCAGGCTGAGCCCTGGAGGCAGTGGAAGTGGGGGATGGCTAGCTGGGAAATCCCAGCTGGCAGAAGATGTGCTGCAAGTGAGATGGGCTTCCCTGTGTCTGGATACCTGACCTTGGCTGACAGATGCTACCTGCTTGCAGGGTGAGACCGGGAGTTTCAAGACCCATATTCATAACAGGGGGGGTTCCAAAACGCTCTTCAATGCTGCAGGATCAATAAAAGCATGTTAGAGGCTGATGGCAGAGGTGCTGCAGCAACATACCAGTCTTTAAGACAGCTTGGCGTGTTGGAGCTTGTAGGCTTTCTGTATCCAAGTTGTGTCATAGGTGACAGGAAGCCTTGATTCAGGTGTGAGTAGTGAATCAATCGACGCTGGATCCCTCTGTGCTGAACCAGCCCCCCCTCAGGATGACTGCCTTCCCATATCACGCCTGACGTCTCAAAATGACCTCTCAGAGCTAGCAATTGTTCTGATGATCTAAAGCCCAGGGGTTTAGCTCGCTTTGGTCTCCACCCCATCGGCCATGACCTTGCTCCAGGGCTGCAGAGAGCAGCAGACATTCCTGGTTGAATTGCTGTAGGTAGGATGTCTCCCTGGGTCTGTGCTCAGATACTCTCCTCCAAGAAGCTGGGGATCTTCTCACCAGAAGGCAACTTGCAGATGGTTTCCCCAAAACTGGTACCAAACCCTCCTCCACTTGTCTTCTGCACAGCCAGTATGTCATCTTCTGTGGCTGTTAATTTGAACCTATGGTCTGGTGTGCTGACATAGGGCCACCTGCAACTTTCCTTGACCCGGTGGTAGGAAGAGCCGTGATCAGAGGTGATAGGAATGGACCAGGCAGCTTTTGGGCTTACCTGGAGCGTTGTTGCCCTTGGGGGACACTGATAATAGCTGCAGCTAAGTTGTTCAGCCACAGTGGGAACCTCACAGTACTTGCAAACTGAGAAGCAGACCCTCCTTTAATCCCTGGGACTGCGTGAGGTCCGTCCCTTGCTTGCGACCCTGCGTTTTCAGAGCTGGTGTCTCAATTGGTACTCTGGGGATTTCAGACACTTCATTCACAAACTGCAGCTGGCTAAGGGCTGATATTACTGATCTGTGTTAGTAAATTACGTCATGGCATGTGTCAGAGAGCATTCTGCAGCCAGGAAATCTGCTCCTGGCCTCAGTGTGTGTTGCAACCAGCTTGAAGTCCTGCTTGCTCCTGGTAGGGCATTTCTCACTTCACCCTTTGCAATAGCAGTTGTGAGCATTCAGGTGAGCACTGAAGTGCTAAGTGATGATGCGGTCTCAAGAGAGGTCTTGGCAAGTCTGGGGAAGATTCTCTGTTTACTCACATTATTAATAAATAAATTTTTTAAAAAGGAAAAGGAGGACCTGCATTGACCTGGAGGTCAGTCTACTGGATGCAGGAAGATACTGGCTGTAGCCATGCTTACTCTGTCCACAAAAAACTCTGTGAAGGCACTGTGTGGACCCAGCCCTTGACCAGGGACTGCAGGAGAAGCAGAGGTGGAGGAAGAAGCGACGTGCCCAGGGAGTGAAATAGGTTAGTGGAAGGAAAACCAGGAAGGCAGCTTGGGTCTGGCTGCTGGTGGCAGGGTGGCCCAAGAGACTCATCTAGACTCGACGGGTGGAAGGGTCAGATAGTACACTCAGGGTGCTGTTAGAGGTTTCTAAAAGGCAGAAACCTTCAAGTAAGTAAATCCTGCTGAGTAAGAGGAGAAATATGAAGACCAGGATTTGCTTTCTTTTTAAATCAAATTTTAAAAAAAGCATTTTTGTGGTTTATAAGGATTCCAGCAGTGCTCTGGGAAAGGGCAGCCTCTTGTTCCAGGCTCTGCACACACAGCACTGGGATATCCTGGCTCTCAACCTGAAGGCTTTGAGGCACCATCATTTTTTTCTCATGACAGTGTGTGGCAGGACAGCACGCACAACTTCCCTGCTGCTTTACAATTTGCATAACGCTTTATTATGCCAGCAGATAACCACCTCACTTGTTCCCAGAGTGAAGCTCTTACAGATATGGTCAAGAAGCCTGAAAATAAATATATTGACCTGTGTTTTCCAGTGGTGCTTAACACATGATACATCTCAGAGCCTCTGGACTTCACCCGCTTCCAGAATGGCCAACTCTGGAGTGTGACAGCTCACATGTATAACTTCAGGCCTGCTCTCAGCTCTGCTTGTATGTATTTGGTCTCTAACTGGAAGTGCAGACTTAGTCTTCCCTTGTTTCTCTGCATCACTAGATCAGAAGGGCAGGGCTTTAGTCTGTCTGCAGCACCCCAAATGCGGCAGCTTCCTGTCTGTCTCCTGGAAAACACTAATGCCACCCATGCTAGGCCTGGATGATGAATTAGAGATGAACAGGGATGAGTTGGAAATTAATAATAAATTGGAAAGCATGGATAATCCTCAAGATTTTCTCTTGAGGAGGCTTTAAACCTATTTGGCTACAGACAGAGAGATGTTTTTAATCCCAGTCGCCGTGTAGAATTTGCGCTCTCATTCGGGTGGCAGGTGGGAATGCCAGCAGGATCTTTGGTTGACTCAGTGGCAGTGGCTTGTTTCTAGATATTTGGCTCACTGGAAGACTCTGACTGGGATTAGAGAGGTTAAACTGTTTTTCAAGGTTATCTGGGAGTATATGGAAAAGAAATGAGAGGACCATTTTCATGGCTAACACGCATTAACTTTGCAGTCGTGTTGGTTCCGCTTCACTCCGTCCTTCAAAAACTTTCTCCTGGGCAGTGGCCTCCAGTAGAGTAATCTGTGGATCCCTGGTTTTTTCCATTATTTTAACCCTTTGAGAAATGTAGCACGTGCAGATTGCTGCATAATGGGTGGGTTTGCATTTCAGTCCTCTGCTGGGCTCCCAAGGTCTGCAGGAGTTAGCGAGGTCATCCAGAGCGAGCTAGGGACATTTCCCGTGGGGCTGTGGAAGAATCTCTTATGTGGCACTGCCTTTTAGAAAAAAATACTCAGCCAACTCATCTGTCATCCTTTCTGTACCTGGCCTGACCTGCAGTGGTTGTGTATGAGTTATATTTTTTTACTCCAGTAAGGACTTGGAGGTGAAATCTGTGCCACAGCCATCGCTCAGTGTCAGGGCAGCGCCTGGTCTCGCTGTGCTGAGGAGGCAGGTCTGGCCTCCCAGAATCCAACATCCAAATTAATGAAGTGCAAAAAAACAGGTATTGTTACAAAGGGAAACTGAGCTGTGGGCTAATTGACATCCAAAGGCAGCTTGGGAAGGCTTGAGATTACCTTCTCACCACCTACAACTACCTGAAGGGAGGTTGTGGAGAGGTGGGTGATGGTCTCTTCAGCCAGGGGACAGGAGATGGGACAAGGGGAAATGGCAAGAAGCTGTGCCAGGGCAGGGGCAGGTCAGATATTAGAAACAAATCTTTCACTGAAAGAGTTGTCAGGGCCTGGAACAGGCTGCCCAGGGAGGGGCTGAGTCACCTTCCCTGGGTGTGTTTAAAAAAAGGGTAGATGAGGTACTTAGGGATGTGGTTTAGCTTGGGATGGGAATGGTTGGACTTGATCTTAAAGGTCTTTTCCAACCTTGTGATTCTGTGAGATGAATCTCTGCTCTCCTGAGGTAACTTAAATGCTGCACCATCATCCTTTCTCTCATCTGAAAACATGATTGAAGGAGGCGTGGGACGGGCAGCGTGCAGCCTCTCCTGTCTGTGCAACCCCGTCTCTCAGAGCATCTCCTCTTGCTTGTCTCTTCTGGCACACAGAGGAAGAGTGGATCTCCCATCCCCTCCTTGGCTGAGGCTCCTGAGAAGCTGGCAAACCCAGTGGCTGCTTGAGTGTTTTTTACCTCGGTTCCACCAGAGTGTTAGGGTGTATTGGAACATCACCCAAGTGTCTCCATCCCTCTCAGTTGTGACTGAGGGTCCATGTGGGAGGTTGTGTCCTTCAATCAGGGCTTCAGGTGTACAAATGGTGTTGCAGGTGTGTGTTTCCAAAGGTGGTGAATCCCTTGATCCACCCAAGAGAGGTTTTGTAGACATCTGAGTATCTGATGCTGCTTCTTGTGTCCATGTCTTATTCCTTGTGTGACAGAAGGTTTATTCTTTGCCTTCCTTGAAATTTGTCAAACTGAGTTCAGTGCCTGTGCAGAGGTAGTTGTCTTTTTTTCCAGGATACAGCATATTCTGTGGGGGTGTTTGAGTTTATGTAACCTCCCATATGTTGCCCTCTTCGTGTAGAAACATGGAGATAAATTGTGAAATGCAGGGAGCTGCTTTAGAAGGCTGCACCCTCAGCTGCATCTTGGCCTGTTTGTGGCATGAAAAGAGGAACCCAGGGAGCCCTCTGTCCTCGTTTTCTCTCTCATACAGCTGAGTGAGCAGTGTGGGATGGAGCACCTGATGCTGCCCCCTTGCCCAATGCTGTGATGCTCCCCTGGGAAGAGGGCACGGTGAGCTGTCAGCAGGCTTGAGAGCAGGCACGTGCTGTTAGAATCATAGACTGGTCTGGGTTGGAAGGGACCCCAAGGATCACAGAGCTCCAACCCCCCTGCCACAGGCAGGGCCACCAACCTCCAGGCCTGGAGCTACACAAGGTTTCCCAGGGCCCCATCCAACCTGGCCTTGAACACTGGGACATCCACCACCTCTCTGGGCAGCCTGTTCCAGCCCCTCACCACTCTTGCTGTAGAAAACTCTCCCCCAATATCTACCTTCCCTCTTTCAGCTTTACTCCATCCCCCTTGTCCTGCCATTATCAACCCTTTTAAAAAGCTGATTCCCCTCCTGTTTCTCTGCTCCCTTCAGGGACTGGCAGGCTGCAATGAGGTCCCCCCACAGCCTTCTCTTCTCCAGGCTGAACCAGCCCAGCTCCCTCAGCCTCTCTTTGTAGGGCAGCTGCTCCAGCCCTCTAATCACCCTCGTGGCTCCTCTGACCCCTCTCCAACAGTTCCACATCTTTCTTGTCTTGGGGACCCCAGCTCTGGACACAGGACTCCAGCTGGGGCCTCACGAGAAGGGCAGTGGTTTCTCTGTGTAGCTGCTGCAGCCCCAGCATTGTTCCCTGCAGGCCCTCGCCCCTTTCCAAAGCCTCTGTGCTCCCTAGAGTGCACCTCTGCCCAGCAGAAAGGTTGGCTGTTTTGGTGGTGCATTGATCTGGTGTTAGTTGAACTAGTTGCCTGGACCTCATCTTGCCTGGTGCTGCTTGGTTTCCATTCTCATGTGGATTGAGGGGGTCTCAAGACTCTTGGTGTCTTTGGTTCCTGTGGGATGCAAGCCCAGAAGCTGTTTGGGGGTTCATGGCACTTGTTGGCTGCAGACTTAAAAGAAGCAGTTCACCCATCCACCTGGCTCGTTTCTGCTCATCCTCTTGGAAAATGGTTGAGTCACAAGTGTGAAGAGCTGCCTGCCTCTGCTGAATAACCACAGAGCATGTAGAGAGGCTACTTGAAAACATCCATTGCCATTCCCTCTCCAACACCTCTGGACCAAAGCCAAGAAGCAAACAACAAATCGCCCCTTTTTGAACTTTAGGGTTGAGAAACTGCATCTTGGCTCTGAAATCTGTGCTTATTTGACTGGTGGATGGAGAATGAGGAAGTGTGCACACTAGTGCCTAGGAGAGGTGGAAAATCCTGGGGGGGGAAAAGTGCTTCAGAGATGAGCCATGCAGGTCTGATGATAGCTGGGTGGAAACTTCAGCCAGGGCTCCTGGGCAGCAAAGCAGCCTCAGCAGTGATGGGCAGGCTGAGCTCCTTAGCATCCAAGCCCAGGAACTGACCTATTCAATTTTTCTTTTTTTAAATTCCTGCAAGATTATGACCGTTTTTAGGAAGCCACAGACTTTGCAGTTGCTCAATACTTGCTCAGCTGCTTTTGTATGGATTATTTGGAAAGGTTTTATTTTTGTAGGGTGGATTTAGAATTGCTGACATGGGATCTTTGGAGATTAGTCTGTTCAGCTGGTGTGGAAAGATGTGGCATGGCGAGCACCAGTGCAAGCCTCTCCTAGCTGCTGTGAGGAGCAGAGGGCTAGCTGCTCTTGCTGGCTGCTGCTGTCCCAGCAAAGCAGCACCATCCATCAAGCTAGTCTGGTGATGGTGGCATCCTTAAAGGTGACCAACTCCTGGATGTGCTAGCAGCCTTTGGACTAGAAGACCAAACCTGTAGTTTCATTTATTTAAGCTGGATAAGTGGCTTCCTGCCTCTTGCTGCCCGTGATCTGGGACACCTGGCTGAGGACAGGGGAAATCTAACCCCTGACAGTTTGGGAGAGGATGTGGTATTTAAGGATCCCTTCTCTAATGGGACTCATGGTGTGTCTCCTCGTGCAGCAGCTGGCACAGGAAGGGCGCTGTGCTGTGCACTGGCAGTTTGTACTTCAGGCTGTCAGTGCCTCACGAGCTGAGGAGCGTGACGCAGGTGAAGAGAATTCAGGTTCCTGGAGTCCTGTCTGCTGAAACACCTTCCCCTTCTGGCAGGGGAGGTACTGCTGGCCACCCAAGGTTGCCTCTTTATATTTGGTCGTGGATTTTTCTTCCCCTGCTGCTTCACTGGGGCGATGGAGTCACAGAAATGTGGGTAACTGACTACTGAAGGCCGTGGCTGGCAGCGCAGCAGCCAGCTTGCAGGGGGTGTGGATCTTTCTCCCTGGTTTGACATGGAAAGGTTGTCTCAGGATACCTCTGCCAACCTCATCTCAGCTGTGACTGGTCCTGTCCTGCAACCCACACATTCCATGGTACTCCAGCTGTTTGCAGCCCCCCAGGTGGTCACAACCCCCCCCCTCCAACGCCGGGGTACAGGCAGGCTCCCAGCCCTGCCAGGAGCCCTGCGGGCACGGATCCCGAGCCCGTGGGTGGGAAGAAGCCTGCCACTTCCAGGGTTTTCTTTCTCCATGTTGCCCTTTACAGCAATTGTTGCAGATCTGTTCAGGCATCACTTGAGCTTTGTCATCACTGCCAGACGAGTCTGTTGGCGTGGGGCCTTTGCAGGAGGATTATTTTGCTGTTTAGGTAACAAATTGCTGCTCAGCTCCCTTGGGATGCTTTCACTTGATGCTTGAAGAGTTTAGACTCCCAAGAGAGTACCTGGCATCCAGAGCTCAGTCCTCTGTGTCCCTCACACCATTTGAGACTGGGATAGGGCAGGCAGCATAAAAGGTTTAATTAAATTAAAAAAGAAAAGCCTCTTTTCAAATCTGATCTCCCTGCAGCCTGAGATGTGCCTGCCTGGCTATCTCCCTGCACCAGCAGCTCCAGTGATGAGAATCTGCAGCGTGGTGAAGCCTCCAGTACAGGGGAGATGGGCTGCAGCCTACGGCAGTATAAGAGCGTTTTCTCCTGTCCTTTGATCCAGAGGACTGGCAGCAGTTTGCCCTTGGCATCTAGGTGCCAGTTTCCAGCATGAGAAGCAGGCTGCAGGGCTGTTTCACTCAGGCAGAGGATGTGTTCCCCTGAGATCTTGTTAGAGCGGTGCCATCAGCAGCCCCTTCCTGCTCCTGCTTCCCATCCTGGCCCTTGGGAAGAGGGATGCTGGAGGGTTAGGGACTGGAGCAGCTGCTGAGCTGCTCTCATGGCTTTGCTTTTACCTGTGATTCTCTCTCAGTGTGGTGAGGAATTGGAGGCAAGATGGGCACTGGAGACATAGACTTCCCTTCCACTGCCCTCCAGAGGGGTTGCAGCCTCTGCTCTGTGGGGAGGAATCAAAACTCAGCCACTGGGTTCCTTCAGTTATTCTGGGTTTTTTGGAGGCTTTAGGAGACCTGGTGCTGCCTTGGGAGGCAACGTGGCCTCTGACACCTACTGCTGCAAGAACCCATCATTTGGATGTGGGCTACCAACTTCTGCCTTCAGGCCAGCTCCCAGCTGACACTGACTTGCCATAGACATGGAAGCATTTTATATCCCTCTTCAACAGGGCTCTTCCTGTGACCCTGTTGTAGCTCTTCAGTGACCTTCAGCCAGTTCTCAAGAATCTCTGACTAACCCAAATCATTTGTAGTCACTTGATGTGTGGTTACAAATGTCCCATCAAACTGTGGCATTGGATGTTACATTAGAATCAATTTTTCTCATTGCTGGTGGTTTTACTTCATATATTTCTGGAAACTGGTACCTGATTTTGCTTTGAAACAGTCAAAACGTTGAATCAAAAGCTCCAAAGCTTTTGAACTATGTTCTCCCTTCAGACATTCTCAGAGTTGCTTCTTTCCTGGATCTCACCCTGAATACCAGCTCTGAGCTGTGCCTGGCTGGCTGAGGCTCGGGGATCTACCTCTGGGAAGAAGTGGGAGGCCTGGGGAACACTGGGAAGCCATGGTCTGGGGGAAAGAACTGAATATGTATTTGGTGCTTAAATCTGTTCTAGCTAATAAGAGACTCTTGAATTTATTTCTGGGCAGAAGCATGGTCCATCCTACTCTGGACCTAAATTCATGGGGTTTGGAGGGTTTGGTTTTGGTTTTTTTGATTGTCTCCTCCTTCCCTTCATGCCCCCAGCTGCCAAACCCTCCCTGTGCCCCGGTATACGGCACTGTGGCATCCTGAACCCCAGATGTGCCAGCTGGAGACACCGAGCTTGTGCTGGTACAGATTTTGGAAGCAACAAAAAACAACTTCAGGAAAACCTTCCTGTTTCTGAGGACCTTCATCTTTGCTCAGAGCCCAGCACTGTTGAACAGGCTCCTCAGAAGCTCAGCTTATTTCAGTCTCTGTATGGTGTTTGGCTTCACCCAGGAGAGTGACCCAGCTTTGCTGCAGCTCTTCTCACAGGTGTCCTTGCAGTTTTGCTCCTCTGATCTGGAGCAGCCCAATGTGCATGTGGTTGCAGTGCTGTGGAATCAAACCCTGGTGCTGGCAGTGACAGGAGACCCACCTTTCCCTCTGCCTCTGCCCGCAGAAGCAGGCAAGGGCTGCTGAGACCAGGGGAGCTGGGTCACACCGAAGCCTCGCCGCAGCCCCATCCTGCAGTGCAGGACTGAGGTGCTGAGAAGTTGTTTTCATTTGTTTTCATCTCCCTGCTGTGAGTGGTTCTTGGATCCTGCCCCTCCATCTCCACAGCCAAGAGCAGAAAGATGATCTTGGAGTAAGGTGCTTGCAGGCAGAAGTCTGGCAGGACCCGTGCTGCCCCTTTTTTCCCCTCTCCTCCTTGCTTTTATGAACCTGTTCCATAAATTGTCTCCACTGACAAAAATCACACTTATGTCAAGCACTTGCCCACCTCATTCTTCCACTTGTAGTTTTTCTTTCCTCTGGGCAAGGCTGTTTCTTAAGAGCTTCAAGTGCAAAGATGCCTATTTCTTAAGTCTTTCCTGGCTTCAGAGCTGAAACTCTTTAATATTCCTGTCTTTAGTGAGCTGTCTTCCTTGAACTTTCCTTCACTTGCCATCCTACTCCCATTTATTGATGCCTGCCTCTCTCCTGGGGTTTTGTACCTGGGGATGGACTGTCACATTCTTCCTGTGTCACACTGGGTTGCTTGATGTCCCCAGGGAAGGAAATGTGAAATACAAAGGAGTTGGTGCTTCAGTGCTTGTTGAGAAGTGCTGCCTTTTTAAATACTCCAAGCTTTAAAGTCTCTTGCTTGGAGAACAAGTATGCTGTGTCTGACGATGCTGACTGCTCCCCACTTGAGTTGCCCCCTACTTGATCCAAAAGGGATTTATTCCCTCTGAAGTGGGGTTCATTTAGCTCACCTTAGGTAATAGGCAGCTGCAAAAGCAGCATTTTTGCTTTTTCCTAGCAGAAAACACCCTGCAGAGGATTTGTTATTAATAATAAGCTGCTAAACCTTCTCATCTTTGATAGCCAGGCATGTGCCATTAGCTGAACTCGGTGGTTTCATCCCATCCTGTAACCTCCCTTTAACCTTGGTGCTGGCTGTGCCTATCTCACCATTAGTGTTTGCACTTAATATTCCCACTTAGGGCGTAATAACTGGGAGTCAAGTCCTGTCTCATCAAAATTCAATGATTGCTGGGGCTCAGGCACAGTAGTGTTGGCTTGTTAGTACTTCTTTGAGGAGGGAGGGGTATTGCCCTGCTATGAAGAGGAAATTAAGGTGTGAAGAGTGGATTAGTTGTTATTTGGCAGAGATGAGCTGATGTAAGGTGTAGGTGGTGGTGTTTTGGAGAGTTTCTTTTTCTCTTCCCTCCTTTCTGCACGTGTAGCACCACATCTGAAGACTGGGTCTGACTGCTCAGTTTGTTTACCTTGGTGTAAAACTGTTCTCCCCAGCACAGCACCCTGTCCTGGCTGGGGTTTTGGCAGGTGAGCAAGGCGAGTTGGTGCACTGTGCCTGACGCAGAGCCTGGCACGGGCAGCTCTGGGAATGCCTGGGGTGGGGAGGTGGAGCAGAAGGTCGCTGTAGCCCAGTGGCAGTGACCTGTGTGATCATCTGGCTCCGAGGACCCAGGGTTACCCACTGCAGAACTTCTCCCCCATCTGGACAGTGCCCCGACTGCCTGACTTTCTCCTCATGATAGGCTGAAGTGAAAATGTGGAAAACAGATGTGACCTGACAATACTATCTTGTTTAACTATCTATATCCAGATGTTTCCAGCTTGTAGTGCTAATTTCCACTTAGACTTATCCAAGAGCTAAGTCCAAGATGCTCACTGCCTTAACGTCTGGGAAGAGGAGTCAAATTAACCTTAGTTTTCATCGTGTGATCTATTAATTTGCTCCTGGGGGGCATCAGGAACAGTGTGTCCAGCAGGTCGAAGGAGGTGATCCTCTCCCTCTGCTCTGCCTTGGTCAGGCCCCACCTGGAGTGTTGTGTCCAGTTCTGGGCTCCCTGGGATAACAAAGCCAGGGATCTCCTGGAGAGAGTCCAGAGGAGGCTATGAAGGTGATTAAGGGCCTGGAGCATCTCCCCTATGAAGAAGGGCTGGGTGAGCTGGAACTGTTCAACCTGGAGAAAAGAAGACTGAGGGGGGACCTTATTAATGTCTATAAATATCTTAGACATGGGATGCAGGGGGAAATGGCCAGCCCCTTTTCAGTGGTCTGTGGGGACAGGACAAGGGGCAATGGCTGCAAGTTGGAGCACAGGAAGTTCCACACCAACATGGGGCAGAACTTTTCCCCAGTGAGGGTGAGGGAGCCCTGGGACAGGCTGCCCAGGGGGTGTGGAGTCTCCTTCTCTGGAGAGATTCCAGCCCCGTCTGGCCGCCGCCCTGTGCAATATGAGCTGGGGAGCTGCTTTGGCAGGGGGGTTGGACCCCATGAGCTCTGGAGGGCCCTTCCAACCCCTGTGATTCTATGATCTCTTGCATCACTTAGGGCAAGACTGTCCATACCCAAACTGTCACATACATCTATAAATCTCCTTCTTGTATTGAAGATTATTCTTCATTACCTGGATGAAAGCATAAGAGGCAAGAGGAATAAGACTATTTTGAGAGTCATCTGTATTTCAGGGTAAGGGTTTTTCATCATGTCCTTCTTTGAAGACAGCATGAATAGCTTTCTTGAAGGGATGCTTCTCCCTTGGGACTGCACATGCCTTTCTTAAATTTCATTGGCACGTGACCACCGAGCACTGAAGGACTCC
This sequence comes from Zapornia atra, assembly GCA_013400835.1. Classification (NCBI taxonomy): domain Eukaryota; kingdom Metazoa; phylum Chordata; class Aves; order Gruiformes; family Rallidae; genus Zapornia; species Zapornia atra. The sequence goes on from VZTU01033340.1 coordinate 15,768, forward strand.
TATGAATTTTCCTAACACTGTCTGAAAGGCAAGCTGTTCTTCTAGGCTCTTACAGAATCTGTGTGACAGGAGATGCTGTAATCAGGCTGCAGTGATAATTGCTTTTGTAATGTGAAAGACAGAACAGAGCCTAAAATTCTCATCCCTGACTGGCTCTGTGGGGACTCAAGGTAGTTAAAAAAAACCCAAACAAACCCAAAACCAACAAACCCAACCATTGCTTTTGACATTTGAAATTGGTCTGGGCAAAACATTAGGAAACAACAGACTCTAGGGGACAAGATGATCTAATACATCTGACTTTAAAGAAGCATGCTTCCGTGGAAACTGGTTTCTGTGCCTATTCCAAAGCATTGGCTGCCTCCCTGACCTCCCCTGCCCACCTCCCCCACCATCTCAGCACAGTCAGCAAGTTCCAGTTGCACTTCTCTTCTGCCTTTTATTTTGTGCATATACCTGAGTTAGCTCCATCCCTAAGTAACCACTTCCTTGTCAGAAGAAAGACTTCCAGGATGCCACTGGCAACTTATTGTCTGTTTGTGGAGGAAAAACTGCTTACTTTTCAGTAATTTACCCAAGATCTTGACTATCCCAGTGCTTCCTGTGTTGGTTGACCTTGGGACAAAGTTCCAGCCACCCACGTGCACCGTCTGCATTTAGCTTTAAAAGAGAAGTCTGGAGAACAAATCCGTGCCATAGGATTTCTCCATCACCACTTTGCTGTTCCTTTGATGCTGCAGTTGTGATGTATCATGATCCTTGGTGTAGCAACCATGATTTACAAACAAAAGCTCTCAGCCATTTAATGCTGTTGAATTTTGNNNNGTTTAAGGTGGGGGGGGGGGGGGTGCGTGGGGCCAGAGTGACCCACAGGGGTGGGATGTCTCAGTGCCATGGGAAGTCATGGCAGATCCTGCCCAGTCCTTCCTCTAGCCAGCCCTGACTGCAGATCAGACCATTGTGAAAATGGCTCTTTAGTAGGAAGGCAGATGAAAGGAGCTTGGTGTCCCAGTGGATACGAGCTCCTTTACATCTGAGTTACTTGAGGTCTTCCTTTAGTAAAGGTTTGGTGTTCCCTGCTTGGCTGGCTTGAACACTGGCCTGATTTCTTTCTTGTATGTAATCATAGGTGTGGCATGGACTTTCTCAATAGGATGTTGCTTATTTGGTCCCATCCCTCTTCCATTGTGCTTCATAAAGAATATGGCAGACTATCTTGTCAGGGTGTCCTTCTTGGTGGTTTGTTCAGGAGAAGGTGCCAAGAGCCACTCTGGGTGTGCATGATGTGATACAGGAGAAGCTTATCTGGAATTGACTGTAGCCTCCTCTCTGCCTCTGAAGGACTTGACCTCCTTGAAAGGTTTTCATGAATCATAGAATCATAGAATGGCATGGGTTGGAAGGGACCCCAAGGATCACAGAGCTCCACCCCCCTGCCACAGGCAGGGACACCAACCTCCAGGCCTGGAGCTACACAAGGTTGCCCAGGGCCCCAGCCAACCTGGCCTTGAACACCCCCAGGGACAGGGCATCCACCCCCTCTCTGGGCAGCCTGTTCCAGCCCCTCACCACTCTATCTGGAAAAAACTTCCCCTAATATCTAATCTAAACCTTCCTTCCTTCAGCTTTAATCCATCCCCCTTGTCCTGCCATTATCTGCCCTTTTAAAAAGCTGATTCCCCTCCTGTTTCTCTGCTCCCTTCAGGGACTGGCAGGCTGCAATGAGGTCCCCCCACAGCCTTCTCTTCTCCAGGCTGAACAAGCCCAGCTCCCTCAGCCTCTCTTTGTAGGGCAGCTGCTCCAGCCCTCTGATCATCCTGGTGGCTCCTCTGACCCCTCTCCAACAGTCCCACATCTTTCTTGTATTGGGGGCCCCAGCTCTGGACACAGGACTCCAGCTGGGGCCTCCCCAGGGCAGAGCAGAGAGGGACAATCCCCTCCCTGTCCCTGCTGCCACCCCTCTGCTGATGGAGCCCAATGAAATCTACCTGTAGGAATGAAACCTGAAAAAAAATGGGCTACCAGCTCCAGCAGACCGACTCATGTTGGGGTTTGGGTTTTTAACTGGGATGAACAAGGCAGCCTGTCCTCAACTGCACATTAGTGCAGTGATAGCACCAGGACTATCAGCACTGCTTGACCACCAGTTTCCTGTTGTTCTGGAGGCCTGTTCATGGCTGTGGGAACAGCTCAGGCCTCTGTCCCACTGCCTGTTACAAAGTGTGTATTTCCAACATGCCAAACTATGGAAAAAGAGGAAAAAGTGCTCTGTGAGATTGCCTTGGTTTGAGAGGGGCAATTTTTCTGCTCCTAATGCTCTCTGGTGGCTGTCCCTGGCTGCTGGGTCTTGAAACTTCTCACAGATTTAAAATCTGAGGAGGAATCATCTTAGAAAGCAGAAATGGGATACAGCCATCTTCCTCCTCTTTCCCTGGAGCAGTACTTTGTGTATGTGAAGACCTGACATTTTTCTGAATTCATAAACATTGTTCACAGCACACCAGCTGGAATCCTGATGTTACGCTGGCTGCACCTTCCACCGGCCCCTTCTTCATTTCATTTTAGGTCACAGAAGGTGCTTTGTTTGGGTGCCACAGGCACTTGATGTGCTTCTCCATGTCCCATGTTCTGTCCTGACATCCTGCAGACCCGACAGAGATGATCCTGTTCATTTTGTTGTTCATCTTTTCCTTTCACTGGAGCTTTTAGGGCCAGGGTGCATGTCTGTGAGGGTGGCTGTTTCCCATTGTTGGGACTCCACAGGACATGTCTTCTCTGCTTATTGCTTCCAGAAGGAGGACCAGAAACATGCAGAGATCAAGACCTTGTCTGAATGTGAACTTCTAATATCATAACTGTAACTGATGACCATTGGGAACCATGCCTGGTCACTCCACAGATAAACCTTTACAGATCAGCATTTACAAAACTCTGTGGGACTTTGTGCAAGTTGATTGTAAAGCCACTTAAGTGCAACACAGTGGAAAGTGTCAGCTGTCAGGAGGCTTTAAAGGTAAGTAAGTACCTGTCTGGAGGCCTTGGAGGACTGATGAGTACAAAGTTAGGGTAAACTTGTGCCAAACTCTTGTGTTTAGCCCTTGGGATAATGGCCTTGGTGTCTCAGGACTCAGCTTTGCATACTGAGCACTCAGATTTTGCCTTGTCTGGCCCTTCCTCCCAAGGGCAGAAGGCGAGGGTGTGCGATAACGCCATCAAAGAGCCTGTGTGCCCAGGTGCTGAGGGCACATCTCTGGCGTGTCAGCGTGCGGCCATCTCTGTATGGAAACCAGGCCTTGCTGGGATGGGAACCATCCCGACTGCAGTCGAAGCAGATGGGATGCGCAGACTGAACCAGCCCGTTCAGATTAGGCTTTATTAATTAGACATGTTATCAGAGTCATCAGCATTTTCTTTCCTCTTCTCTTTCCAAACCAGTTCTTCTGCTTCTTTCCCTGCAGAGGTACTAATGAGAAGCGCAGCTTGAATCTCTAAGGCTTGCATGGCAATGCTTGTTTGTCGTGATCTGCATTAATGCTGTCAAAACTGGGGTGAGAACTCAGTGGAGCTTGGTGAAATGGGGCCATCATGATTTTTGGAGTTGATGGTACTGTCCCTGTGTCGTTATCGTTTGGGGGTTGATGTTGCTCTCCTGGTAGCACGTTTTCCCCCACTGTGTGCTATTGGTGTTTGCAAACGCCACCGCCCCACGTGTGAAGCTGTGCCCCTACTTGCTGTAGGATGCTCAAAAACTTACTTGGAAAAACTGGATAAACTCATAGAAAGAAGGTGCAGTGATCCCTAGGCAGAAACAGTCTGTGCTGGGGCCTGGGAAGTGCTCTGTGAGCAAATGGTACGTGCTGGGGACCTTGCTTCCTACACCCGCTGCTGGTTGCTGTTGGAGGTATTGAGTTAAAAGCATCTTAGATATGGTCTGTCATACTTATTCACACAGTTCCAGGCTGTAACTATGCACACTAATTTTTAAGAGTTTCATGAATATATTGGAAGTTAAAGAGCTCATCAGGGACCTGGGAATTGAGGTTTCCCCAGATTTGGACCTCTATCCCTTGGCAGGTTAATACGTGCATCCTCAGTGGCAGCGCCCTTACCTGTACACAGAGGGTGAGGTGGATTGTAAAACCTTCCAAGTGTGGTGTGCCCACGTCTGATGTGGGAGAGGTGAGACCTCATAAAGCCAACTTGTGCCTGTCTGCCTTTCAGACACGTGGGGCTGTTTCACAGCGCCTGTTCGGCCACGTCAAGGGGATTTCTCTGGATTTGCTTTGTGTCTAGTGCTCTTCCAGGGAAAATATGCTCCCTGGATGAAGAGCAGGATTGGCCCCACACAAATAACTGGGAGAAACGACTGCTAACGATGGGTTTTGTCAGGCTACCTGGATATTGCACAGATCCCTTCTCCTTACAGCAGGACAAGATGATGACCGTGTCCAGGCTCGTCCCTTGCACAGACAGGCAGCATTTGTTATCCTTGAAGTCCCTTTCCCAGGCATGGCATGCCTTTGTGCATGCACAGCATCTACCATGTTAATAGGATGCTGGTGTCTTATATCAGCAAGTTAATTGGGTCCCTGGGTACAGGGATATTTCCTGCTGCTGCATCCTCCTTCCAAAGCTACGCGTCTACCTCGGCTGCTTCCCCGCTGATGAAGACATGTGATGCTGAGCTATCCACTGTGCCTGAAGCAGAGGTTAAGTCACAGATCAACCTTTGGGATTGCTTTGAGGCGCCGTGGGATGCTCCTGCCGAGAGGGCTACCGGAGTTGTTTTAATGGTGACCTGTTTATCATGCTTGCTGTAAACACAGCAGGAGATGGCTGCTTCTCTGGAGCCTGAAAGCCATGCATCACACGTGCAAGGGTGCATTGATCCTGGAGAGCTGTGGGGCACAGGTCTGTGCTGGAAGAGATCTCAGCCCGCTTGTTTCCAGCTGAGGATGAAATCTGTCAGGGTCCTGTGCTTCCTCCTCAACTGGTGTCAGACTTCAGTGATTCTGTAACTCAATTTGGGAGGCTGATTCCTCCTGAAAGCCAGCAGCCCTGTTGCTAGGGGAAGGGAAAAAAAGCCTCAGGAATACCAATCTTCAGCAGTCCAACACCGTAGATAACACTGAGTCACTGCTGAAAGCCTCAAAGCAAAACAGATGTTCAGTTTCTAGTGACTAAGTATTAAAGGTACCAGATGAGCAAAGTTTTAACTAAAGTATTTAATTTGTGGTTGGCAAGTGAGACAAAGCATGAGCAAACAAGGTGAAATGCAAAAATGGGCCTCTCTCCTGTATTACAATTGCCTGCATGTGTTCATTAAAACTTTTTTTTCCATTTTTTCTTTCCCCTCCTTTTTTAAATATGTCTTTCCAGCTTGACTCATTCTCACTGTAATTGTAACCTTTAGTTCTGGGTGGGAAGGCAGTTATTTTACAAGGCATGAGACCAATGGTAGGGTGAGTGGGCTTTTGTTGCTGCCTCTGTCATCTCCCTGTTTGGCAGGTCACTTTTCTAGGAGTGTCTTGTGACTTTGGAGTTGGGGATAATTATACTTGTTCACAAAAATAAGGAAACTGGACTTAACAAGCATCTGTTTAGTCTGACTTTTGAATTCATGAATGAATAGAAAACTTGGAATCTAAATGTGACTGTCATACAGCTGGCTAGCTTTTGAATTAGAGACAATTTCTGAAGTCCTATTTAAAATAAGGCCAGAACTGGGATTCTGAGAACCTGGATTCTTTGGGCAGCCAACACTGGAAGCTCCTTCAGATGCTTCTGGTTTAGGTGTTAGGTTCCCAATCCTTTCATTGTCAGCAAGAAACCCAAAGGACTGTCTGGCCATGTCCCTTCTTGCCACTCAGACCTGGGTACCCATGTGGAGGAGGACACGATTTATTGGTGGAACATGAAAAGGTAGGAATTGTGTCCTGGTGCCTCTTCTCAGCAGTACCTGCAGTGTGAGTGCTTGTGGGTTTCTCAAGTCCAGTAGATGCCTAACATAAAACATATTAAAAGTCCTGAGGAAGGGGACTATGGCCAGAATTTCCCTCCTAGGTAAGTCCATTAATTGCTCTGCTGTGTACTTTCTGGTGTAGTGACTTGCTTATTTGGCTGCTGAGAATCCTAGCATCATCAGGGAAGGACAGAAAAGGCCATGGGCTGACTAGGCTGCTCTCCCTGGCACATGGGGAGTGGATTTGAACTGCTGAGGCCAAGCAGTAGCTGAAGCCAGGGCTCCATCTCACCAGTCTTGCAGGATTTAGCTTTTCTTATTGGCAAGTTCTAGGTGGTTTCTCTTAAGAAAAGGCTTTTTTTTGGTGTCTTCTGAGGATACTTCCCTTCGTAGACTTTCTCATGTAGGCTGAGCACTTAATCTTCCCTCCCACTTAAGGGAAGAGGGGCAGGCACCAAACCTTGTTGGCGCCTTATTGCACTTAATTCTTGCATTTAATTGTTCCTGATTGGGCTTTTAAGAGACTCTCTCTCAAAATCAAGAAGCAAAAAATTAAAATAATTGTTGTGGTGATGGAAGCAATCAAAGAGGCCATCAGGCTCCAAGCCTGTTTGCAGTGGAGGAAGGGAGCAGGCTGGGTTTGAGCTGATCTCCTGGGACACGCTGGGCTCCAAGAGTTAATTTTGCCCCCATGGCTTCTCTGTCCTCAAGCAATCCATTTGTGCTGGAAGTAACTGGCAGTTTATGATGTGTGTTTATCACCCTATGTGTGTTTAGCACCCAAATCAGGACTTCCTCCCCTTTCCTTTGCAGCTCACACTTCAGAATGCAGCAGGGAAAGAGCATTTTGCAGAGCTCTAGGAAACCACACTTAGGGAATAAAAAAAAAGACATTTACCCAAGAAGGAGAATGAAAATGAGCAGAACAATAAGAGTCATGGAAGTTTGCTCTGAGGAGACATCTGAGAAGGGGAAAGGAGGAAGCGAGGAAAAGAAAACACACAGTGTAAGGACACAAATTAATCCTAAGCAGCAAAAGAGGAATTATTAAGTCATTGTACATCTATACAGCACTGCCTATAACAAACAAGATGTGATCACGTGGTTCTGTATGATTCAAAGTCCAGCTGCATATGTCCAGATAGGTCATACCTCTACAGAGGTTGGTGAAGCAAGTGTAGAGTCTTGCACCTGGGAAGGAGTAACTGCTGGAATCAGTACAGGCTGGGGGATGAGCTGCTGGAGAGGAGCTCTGTGGAGAAGGACCTGGGGGTCCTGGTGGATGGCAGGTTGGCCATGAGCCAGCAGTGTGCCCTGGGGGCTGAGAGAGACAATGGGATCCTGGGGGGCATCAGGAGGAGTGTGGCCAGCAGGTCACAGGAGGGGATCCTCCCCCTCTGCTCTGCCCTGGTCAGGCCCCACCTGGAGTGTTGTGTCCAGTTCTGGGCTCCCTGGGATAACAAAGACAGGGATCTCCTGGAGAGAGTCCAGAGGAGGCTACGAAGATGATTAAAGGCCTGGAGCATCTCCCCTGTGAGGAAAGGCTGAGTGAGCTGGGGCTGTTCAGCCTGGAGAAAAGAAGACTAAGGGGGGACCTAATTAGTGTTTATCAATATCTGAAGGATGGGATGCAGGGGGAAATGGCCAGCCTCTTTTCAGTGGTCTGTGGGGACAGGACAAGGGGCAATGGCTGCAAGTTGGAGCACAGGAAGTTCTGCACCAACATGGGGAGGAACTTTTCCCCAGTGAGGGTGAGGGAGCCCTGGGACAGGCTGCCCAGGGGGTGTGGAGTCTCCTTCTCTGGAGAGATTCCAGCCCCGTCTGGCCGCCGCCCTGTGCAATATGAGCTGGGGAGCTGCTTTGGCAGGGGGGTTGGACCCCATGAGCTCTGGAGGGCCCTTCCAACCCCTACGATTCTGTGATTCTTTGATTTTTGCTACCATCCATGAAAGCAGGGCCAAGCTGTTTCAGAGAGGCATTTTTAATGCTGTCTGTAGCTGTTAAGGGGGATGAGAGGGGAGAAAAAGAAAAGAGCTCTTTGCATTAGTAGCAATAACCAATCTCCCACAAATTGTAGCCTGGGCTCCCATCAACCACTAAAACCCAAAGCAAGCAAAGATTGGTGCAAAGACAGGAAGTGCCTTGGGTGTAATTGCTGGTAGATCTTTTGCTTTCACCATTTTTGGGTTCACCCAAGAAAGCGGGCGAGCAGTGCTGCGGTTCGCCTGGGTGGGTTTATTATGAGCCCTCCCTGTGCTCTAATGTGACGTTTTTGGCAGCTCTGTGAGTTTTAAAACATCCTCTATGAGAGGCTCCTGGCAGTGCTCAATAAAAATGTCCCATGGAGGGGAGGGAAGGGGGCTGGTGTGCAGCAGCATGGCTGAGCTACGCCCTGGCGACAGCCCTGCCTCCAGGCTCCTTTATTTTGGCCTCCAGCCTCCCTTTTAGGAATGCTGCCCTGATCCCTCACTTTCTGCATGATTCAGAGTTGAAGGACCTTCCAGCTTGGCCAGCTCACACTAGGAAGTGGGTCTCTCCCATCATCTCACCCAAGGAGTCAGTTGGCTTTGGCTTTATCAGACGACCTCACCAGTACAAGGATGTAATTTTGGGACTACTTTGGAGGATAATAAACATCAAACAGAATCACAGACTGGTCAGGGTTGGCAGGGACCTCTGGAGGTCATCTAATCCAACCCTCCTGCCAGAGCAGGATCACCTCGAGCAGGCTGCACAGGACAGCATCTGGGCAGGTTTTTCATGTCTCCAGAGTTGGAAACTCCACAACCTCTCAGGGCACCCTGTCCCAGTGCTCTGCCACCCTCCCAGTAAAGAAGTCCCTCCTCATGTTTAGGTGGAACTTCCTATATTCAAGTTCGTACCCATTGTCTCTTGACCTGTCACTGGGCAGCACTGAAAAGAGACTGACCCCATCCTCCTGACACCCACCCCTCAAGTATTTGTAAGCATTGGGAAGATCCCCCCTCAGTCTCCTCTAGGCTAAAAAGTCTCAAGTTCCTCAGTCTGTCTTCCTAAGAGAGATGTTCTAGTCCCCTCATCATCTCCATAACCCTTTTGTACCCTCTCCAGTAGCATCTTATCCTTCCTGAACTGGGGAACCCTTGAATATGGTCCAAAACACTATGTAACACGTCTAGCTCCTGGAGCCTGTGTGCGTTGAGCAGTTGGATGGTGCCACAGTGCAGCCCCATGTCAGCAGGGAGGTCTCACCTCTGAGCTCCTTGTGGCTTTTTCTGGTGTGTTTCTCTGTTGTTCATGTGAGTTTACCAAACCATAATTGGACCATGATTTAGCATCAGCTTGTCACAGCGACGTGTAAGAGAGTAATAAAACCAGAAGTGCTTAGCTTTAACGTGTCGAATGACTCATTTAAAGTATCCTATTGGAGATATGAGGGGCTGGAAGATAAGTAAGACTTGCATGAAGAGGGAATATTGAGTAATGGGCCCACAGCTCTAATTGAGGGAGAAATATATCTGCCATTTCGGATCTGAGGAAGTGGTTTATCTGCCTGAAGAGTTGTTTTTCTCCCCACGTTCTGAATGGGTTGGTGTGGCAGAAGTCGGCCCTTGCCTGGGTAGATGCGTGCAGAGAATTTAGCTACTTGGCAATCCTCTGCATTGTGCAAGTTCTGCAGTCTATAAACTATTAAATATTGATCCTGTTTCTGTCATTTTTTAAAAGAAAGCTTCTTTCTGAAAAGCTTCACCATTTCTGGTCTCATAGTTTCCTTCGAGAAGCTTGCAGATGTTTTTCCCTGGAACCCCACTCTGTAAGTAAATGATACTTCTCCCAGCTTCCTTCACATATTCTCTGCTTCCTATGCATAATGTTTCTGTTATAAGAAACTCATTTATTGAATCCTAGAGGCAAATGCTTTCTGGATTTCTATATTATATGGAAGTTGAGATCTGACAGCTTGGTGCGTCGTCCTGCCCTTCTGGGAACAAGAAATGGAGATGGAAGCAGGGAAGACATCTGCATCCCCATAGCTACCCCCCTGCCATTTCCTTATAGCTCCCCCTCCATTTCCCTATAG
>VZTU01033340.1:25871-76331 GCA_013400835.1 Zapornia atra
CCCCCCCCAATTTCCCTATAGCTAACCCTCCTCTCTTGTTTGAATATAGAGCAGCCATGCACATCTCCTCCCATCCCACAGGAGGCCAGGGAAGTGGCAGACAGACATGCAGAGGATTATTATATTTGATCAGGCTTTGAAATGGGCTGTAGATAAAGCCCTTGGTGTTTACTGGGCCATTAAACATTTATTAGCCTCTGTCCCAGTGTGTTGCTAGGGCTGTAAATAACAGCTTGTGATTAAAACGGAGAGTGGGGTCAGCGGTCACCTTTGCACCGATGTTTGTAAATGAAGAAGCAAGTCGTGTAATTTTTAAGAGCTTGGTTGGGGGAGGCATCTGCTCATGTGCTGTGCAGAGAAAGGGCAGATGAGCTGGCAGACTGGAGCTCCTCTTTAGCATGAGGTAATGCTGAAATCTTAGGAAGTGGGAGAATTAAACAGCAATGAAATAAGATTAGGGCCCGAGCTAGGAGTTAATTTATCCCTGCCCTTCCTAACAAAAACAGTTAATGCCCTTGGATCAGAATGGCTTTTGGATCTGGATTTAATTAGGTTGCAGGAGAATCCATGCCTCTCCCTCCCCCAGCACTGCCCCAAATAACCCCTCTGACACCCCTGTGCTCAGCCAGGCGCACCGTGCTTGCCGAGGCCGTGGGTGTTGTTTGTCAGCCTCTCCATCATCAGACTTCTACTTCCCCTTCCTCCCCTCCCCAAGCTCTAACAGGGAGAGGGGAAGCATGGCCGCGGGGCTGAGATTTGGCTCGTGGGGTCTTAGCTGCAGCACCTGGTCGGATGATAGGGTTTTTGAAAGGAGGAATAGGAAGGGATTACTCTGTATTGCTGGGAGGCCACAGCCTGGTGATTCATACCGCAGGCAATCCCTCTGAAGTCAATGAGATTGTAAAGCGTGTAAATCACTATGGAATTTGGCATTTTCCTAGAAAAGCAGGGGGATAGTTGTGTTACTTGCATATAAATTACTTCTAATAAGACTCTATAGACATGACCCATCCTTCTAATCACACCGTTGCTCCTTGCAGTCCCAAAGCTACTCTTGCTACCCTCTCATTTTAAATATTTCCTAAAAACAAAATCACTTGTCTGGGAAATACCTGTGGCTGCTGCTGGGCCGTGAGGCGTTGCTGGGAGTGACTCAGGAGCGTGTCCTCGTGCGCTTGGGACCTGTGGTGTGGAGGGAGAAAGGAGACGGGCCTGTTTTCACACTCGCTCATTTTGAGTCTCTGCCGTGTTCCTGTTCCACCATGTCGATGTCGTCAGGCTGAGGGGTAATTAGAGGGAGCCTGTTTTGCTACAAAGCCAGGTTGGGAATCCATGTTGCCTTGAGCAAAGCTGGGTTATTTGTTGGGGAATGCAAAGCAGTGGAGTGGGTGTCTGGGGAGCATTATTGCTGCACCACGAAGGAGAAGATGCTCTCCCGCTTCCTCCTGTCTCTGCAGAATATATCTCCTTTCTAGAATAACTTTAAGTAAATAAATCAAACATCCCTTTTATCATGTGTAAATGTAAAAGCTGTCATTGCAACATTTTGAGTCTGAGAAGGGATGTTGGTTCTTTCAGTGGTGCTCTGCAGTCTGGCAGTCCTCCTCAGCCTTTCAGTGCCTGAAGGGAGCAGAGAAACAGGAGGGAAATCAACTTTTTAAAAGGTTAGACAACAGCAAGACAAGGGGGAATGGATTAAAGCTAAAGGAAGGAAGGTTTAGATTAGATATTAGGGGGAAGTTTTTTCCAGAGAGAGTGGTGAGGGGCTGGAACAGGCTGCCCAGAGAGGGGGTGGATGCCCTGTCCCTGGAGGTATTCAAGGCCAGGTTGGATGGGGCCCTGGGCAACCTTGTGTAGCTCCAGGACTGGAGGTTGGTGGCCCTGCCTGTGGCAGGGGGGTTGGAGCTCTATGATCCTTGGGGTCCTTTCCAACCCAGACCAGTCTGTGATTCTATGATTCTGTGATCAGTGCACCAGGGTGTTCAGGGGTGAACTTGGGAGTTGCTGTCAGAGCTGGTTCAGCTGCTGGCTTTGCTGCCTGGGTGCTGGTGGCTGGTTTGGGTGCAGTGCAGAGCACCTTATTCTCCCTGCAAGAGCACTTTACTGCTCTACTAAAGCATTATAATTAAGAACATTGGCTTTTGCCATGGTGTTCTTAACAGCATAGGTGGTTTTAGCTATTTGAGACTTGCCTTACCTTATAAAAATGCAACTTGCCTGTTTGTGTTACGTGGTGTGTGGAAAGCATGGCGAGCTTTGCTTGAAAATAAAATCTAAAACTGGAAGGAGCACTACAGAAAAAACTGAGGAAATGAATATATTTAACTGAATAATTGAAAAAATAGCCAGGTCCTGTTGAGCTGGTTGCCAAAGGAATAGTTCACTCATGTCTCCTCATACTTGATGAAATAGTTACTGTTTTCCTCTCTTCTTTACCAACATACCCACAACTCCAGAAGAGTCACCTATCTGCTCCTGCAGAACTGATACGTCCCTATTTCCAGTTCAGAGCCATTTCTGTGATCAGGGTGTAGCTTTGAGGGCACCTTCCCCTCTGCCAGGCCCCCAGTAGGGTTGAAAAGTCTGTCCCCTTTCCCCACTGTTGCTGGCTGACCTAACGCGGGTCCTGCTCCTTCCCAGAAACCTTGCTGTGGTCTTCAGCCATCTTACCCCCCCTCTCCATGCCTCCTGCAAGCCAGTATACCTGCAGCTGTGCTCGTAATACTTTGATTAACTTAATTTCTGTGGAGGCTACATTAGTGGCTGGGACAACCTCAGTTATGTGGGACAGCCACAGTCTTAAGCAACAAAATTCAAGCAGTTGGGGCAATAAAAATGCTGTTTGCTTCATATGGCTGATCTGTGTGAAGTGACTTGCTTGTCTTGGCACAAGCCATTAACTGGGTGTTTCTCTTTTGCAGGGCATATTGAGAATAATCATCAGCCTTAATAAGGATTGATTGAGTACTACCCATCATCATCCCAGTGTGATATTGATCGGAGAAGCTTTGACCGCCGCTTTGGGGAGGTGAGAAGTTGGATGAGCGTCCCTTTGAAGGTACAGGAGAAACATAAATGAGATGTTTGGAGGTGAAGTTAGTAGTGCTGCAGCCCGTGCAGGAGAACAGCAGCCTTTGGTGGTGCTGAGCTTACAGCTTTCCCACGGATCCTTGTCTCCCAGTCTTACAACATCTACGTGGTGAAACCTGCACTCCATCGTTCCTCTGTTAGATCTTCATGAGCGTGGTCTTCTTAGGCTGGGAGGGTTGCCTTTGTTTTGATGCAAATGTTGATAAATCCAGTATTTTCTCTCTATTTATTTGAAAAAAAAATCTTTAATTTTTGAAACTTTTAGTTTGTGTCATGAGGCATGAAGGGTATTGATATTTGCACTGCTTGGAAGAGGGCTTGTCTTAAGGCTTTTTGTTTTCTTGGTTATAAAAACCAGTATGAGGTTGAAATACACTGATCTCTGCTCTCACCTTGGCACTGATGGGTGCATAATTCTGGCATATGTGATTTATTATGGAGAGGGAAAGAAAAAACCCAGAGTCTTTTTGAGGAAAGGAAGGTTATGGAACAAAAAAAAAGAAGGTTATGGGGTAAGAAGGAACCTTAGTGAATTAGCAAGCAACGTTCAGCAGGGAGTTTGTGGGCAGTTGTTCTGGTTGAGGTTCTTCCCATGGTCTGACTTGAGGAAAAGATTGAGGAATGCTTTTAAAAAAATTTTTTAAAAAATCTTACTTTAAAACTTCTTGTCTGGTATTTCAAAGGATTTATTCCAACCAAAATGGATTGGATGCTAGGATGGTTTTGCTAGAGTAGCAAATTGAGAGGTGTGCGTGAAACCTGGTGGTTTTATAAATGAAACCTTTTCTTAAAGGATTTCTTGTTGCTGTGGCTTTCTCAGATTCGCCCTGCCTGGAGGTGAAATTTCTGTATGTGGTTTGATACTTCCTTAGAGGTTGCACATGGGGTCCTGCTGATAACTGCAGGCTTCACAAACTTCACCAATTTATGGTTTCACATAAAAATTCTTGGAACTCTTTACAAACCTGGTGTGATACCTCTGTGCCAGGGTGATGTCAGTAGTAACTCTTACAGAAGACTAAATGCTTCCCTTTGAATTTGAGTGACACTTCACAAGGTGTTTTGGTGCTGGTGGGGTGTGTGTATAGATACACACACTAAAGTGAATTCCATCTTGTGTTTTGCTCCGTGCATTTTTGGATAAGCCTGAGTCACTTTTTGATTTGGGGAAAACTATTGAGTTCAACAGAACTTTGGGGCCTGGAACAGGCTGCCCAGGCAGGGGGTTGAGTCACCTTCCTTGGATGTGTTTAAAAAAGGGTAGATGAGGTACTTAGGGATGTGGTCTAGCTTAGCATGGGAATGGTTGGACTTGATGATCTTAAAGGTCTTTTCCAACCTTGTGATTCTGTGATTCTGATTCTGTAACAGCTGAATTAATCCCACTAATTTAATAAGAAGTGTCCAGCTGTCGTAGTAGAAGGGTCTTGTGTTTGGCACATGCTTTCTCCATAGCTGATCCCAGAAGATGATTGAGTTCAATGAGACTACAGTCAGAGATACAGAAGAAATTTGCATTAGATGTGCACTGTAAATGTTAACAGCCCAAACTCTATTTAATATTCTGGTTTTGCTTGTCTAAGAAAAGCCTTTTTAAAGAAGCAGGAGACTGAATGCATTCAGATATCAGCCAAATTAGCACAGGTCCTGTCATAGGACAAAGATGCTACCTGCACTCAGGCAGTAGCTTTCTGAAAGCAAGTGGCTGTGGGCTGCTGCTTCCTCATGGCCAATGCTGTCTGATTGGACTGGCCAGTGTGAGCAGTCTCAGCACAATTGCTTGCCTGAGAGTGCTTTGTCTTGCATGACAGAGCCAAATGTTGCTGTGACTGTCGGATGGAGAGGAATAAATAGTCCAACCAGCACTTCCCTTCCGCAGTGAAATCCTTTAGGAATGAGACAGCAAGGTTCACAGCTAAGCCCACGGGGTTTTTCCTGCTGTTTCAGGCACTGTGGGCTGGTAGGCAAGATGCAGAGCTGGATGCTGGGACGCTGGAGGTGGCCATAATACTGTGAGCCTCTTGACTCCACTTGTGGCCACTGGAAAGGTATTTTGGGCTGAGTCGTTTTTCTCTCTAAAGCTGAGGCTATGAAATAGCTGCTGTCAGCTGGAAGGGCTTGAGCCCCCTTCATTGCTTCTATGAGTTGCTTTTAAATATGTTTCATTAAACATCTCTTACTGATTCAGATTACAGATCCAAAGCATTCAGATTTGGGTTATGTGAGAGAAACCTAAGCCATGAAGTCTGTACAAAGCTGTCCACTCAGATATGTTGCTGGATTTCTGGGCTTTGGTTTCACTGGTCACCTTCAGTTGTCAGAAGTTCCTGTCCTCTTTTTGTCAGCTATTTCAGCAATGTCACAGATTCATTCTAGCTCAGATGTAGCACGAGGCATAATGCTGACAGACCAGGGAGCTTGCATGTGCAGAACACAGGCATGAAGACTTCAAACTTTAGGTTTGAAACCTCGAATATATCCTAAAATGTTCTGTATGTGTAACTGGAAACCTTGGGAACCCAAACGTCTTAGTGCTCCCAGTTCTGGTGGCACCACTGAGTGGCGGTCGCAGTGGTACCAAATCAAAACTGGCTGAACTGAAAACACTTCTTTAGTAGAGGGAGGAGAGGAAGGTTGGGAGGTAAGAAAAAGACCCAGTAGCAAATGTTGCCACCTGTCCCAAAGAGCATGAGTGGGAATCTTGCCTTTCCTAGCCAGGGGTGATCGCACTGGCTCATCACTGCCTGATCTTCGAGGGCTGTGGTGCCTGTCCCAGCTTACCTTAATGAATAGGACAGTTTCACCATACTGTGGTTGGGTCAGCCCAGCTTTTTCCACCATGATTATTTTCACAGTCCCAACAGGTTTACAGGAAGGGTAGGGGCAAAGTGTCCCTGCTGATGTGTAAATTTGCAGTGAGATGAAGGACGACCTCCTCTTCTCCCAGAGCTGTAGGCCACCAGGCTTCCCTTAGGCTCGTGTAAACAGCTGTGTTGGGAGGGACCCAGGGCGTTGCTCACAAAGGCTGTGTGAGTGCTGTGTGAGCAGGGAAGGATGTGGCAGGGCTTTGTAGGACACACAGCTTTCAAACTCTGCAGAGAAGGCTCTGCTGCATGCAGCAGCCCCGCTCCCAGCAGTGGGTCAGCAGCAGCGTTTTTGGGATGGTTGCCAAGAGACGTTTCTTGGAAACCCTTCTGTGTGTGGTGTGAACAGCAGGATGGAAGGTCTTGATTTGAACTCTAGATGATAAAACCACTGAGGTTTTGGCAAGACTGCATGTTTGGATGCCTTGTTCTTGGCCTTTCTCATTTGGGTGTATAGGTGAACCCCTGCCTGGGCTGGCTTAGAAACTTCCATCTGCCTTCGTAGCGAGCTGAATTTTCCACGGAATAGGAAGGCTTTTTTGAGAGTGAAACAACTCTCCAACCCTTTGGCTACACCCAGTCTATTTTTCTGAATCAGACTAGTGCTAAACCTACCCTGCAGAGTCATTAATTTTTCTTAAGGCTGATGTTCTTCTGCCACGTTTGCCCTTTGTGACGTGTAGTCTTGCTGCTCACGTTACTTCTTGGCCCGTTACTACTTGGTGGTAGTTTAGATCACCTGCCTGTGACTCACCAAGACCCTATTTTTTTCTGATAAATCTCATTTTGGGCAGGAGGAGAGGAGGGCATAGCTATGTAATCTATGACTAGACCCAGCACTGATTTCTTCAGTAAGAATAAGCACTGCTGCAGTAGAAGTAACACCGGTTGTTATTATTTGCCTTTAAATTCCCCCCAAATATTCTCAGTTTCTCCATCATGTAGAGAATTAGAGGCTCACAAGTTATGGCAAGACTTGGAAAGAGGAGAGGCAACTTACTTGCTGCAGTTACTAGGAGGTGAGTTACGTGCTCACATCTTGGGGTGTATGACTGTGCAGGCAGCAGCAATGTTTGGAAATCTGGTTTCTGCTGCCTCAGCTGCTGCTGGGGAACCTGAGAAGAATAAATGAAAAAGGGATGGAGCTGTGGATGCAGCCTGGAGTGTTGGTTAGTCCTGGGTCAGACTCTTGTTCCTTTTTTCTACTCACATTCTCCATTGTTTTCTCTGAATCCTGTCCTGTTTTCAGGAACCTTTAAAATTTATGTGGAGAAGGGAGCTAAAATCTTTTCCTTACTACAGGGGCCAGGTCAGCATCTTTTTTTGAAATCCCTGTGAGAGCAATTTGTCAGAAAACACTGGGGAAGCAGAGAGTTGAGCCTAGCAGAGCAAAGCTGAGCTTGAATGCTCCCTTGGTTTGAGCTCATCTGTATCAGCAAGGTGCAAAGAGAGCAGAAATCTTTTTATCAGTGACTGTGAAGGAGAATTGCCCAAAGGTTAGGCTTCCTCCCTAGGTTTGTTCTCTGAGGAGGCCCTGAGAAAAGCAGATACACTGGGAAGTTGGTAACTCCAGACAAGTACATGCATGCACCCGTGTGCATACCCACCTGTATGTACATGGAATGCTTTCCCAAATAGCCTAGAACCTGAGAAAATGGAGATAAAATCAAAAGACAATTGAAGTTAATTATGCTTTCAAGGCAATTGGAGATTGGTTGAAATCTTGTGGGATTTCTGAGGCCTCCCAGTGCAATTTCAGGCTGTGTGGAGAGGCAGGTTGGGTTGCTGCGGTCATCAGTGTCCCAGTTTCAACTGTCACCTATTGCTGGTGTCAGACAGGGGTGGCTTTTTGGGCAGTGGATGACACAGATGTCAGCACCACAACACAGTTACCTTCTCATTGCAGATTCTCCTTTACTGTGTGCTGTGTGAATCCTTTCATGGTGAGGGATTGCTAGCCTTGCTCTTCAAACTGCACAGCCCAGATTTGGGTTTGATACACATTTTGGGGTTAGATTAAACAACAACCAAAAAAAGCACATTTTGACATGTGACTGAACTTTGTGGTTCTCTTTTTCACCCACGTACCTTCCCCTTTCTTTTCATCCTCACCAAAATCTGGCATGCCATTCTGGGTTTTGGGCTATGGTGAGGTTGCTAGCCTGACTTTGAAGTTAATGAACTTCTCCAGAGAGCCTTCAGAAAAAGCCACATTCCAAGAAGGCTTGGATATCTCTTTGGTTTACAGAGGAATTGGGATATGACTGAACTCTTACAAATGTCAGATGTTGGAACATTCAGGGGTTTATAGGTGAGCTGGTGTGGAGTAACAGAATTGGGAGTCCATCATGATGGTTAAGTGCCTTGCTTTCTATGATGTCATCTTGAGAAACAACAGGAAGAGACTTGCTTTAACTCTAGAAGAACCAAAGTCTTTAGGCATCCAGCAGTGGGGCATCACAAAATACACCAAACTCTATAGTACTGTATTTCTTGTGCCTGTGCAAATTTAGGCCAAAAAGTGCTCCACTAACATCAGAATTTCACCTGACCTAACCTCTGGGTCTACAAGCATGTAACAAAGTGCCATCAAACATGTTGTTACAGGAAAATGGCACTGCACACTTCCTGGTGTGTTCATGTGAGTATTTGTTCAGAACAGTTTTTCACCAGTAGAAGCTTCTGATATAATTCAGAAGATAATGCATACTTGTTTTTATCCCCTTAAGATGGAAGATCTTTCTTCAAGGAATCATGAATAAAACAAGACAGTGCCTCATAGTGGGCATTAAGGAAACAAAGAACAATTAAAACAGTCTTTGGAATGGTCTTTCCCTTTGGCATCTTCACTGAGGTTCTGCAAGCAGTGATTCAGAGGAGGTTTTGTGGAAAGGAGAGGCAAGATGCAGGAGCTGATACGACTTCCCCAAGGGTGAGAACTTCTAGAGCTGGGACCCTAACATTAATCTCTTTAATTCCAGCTCAACACTTCTCTATGAGGTCATTATTCAGTTTGATTAATCTGCACAATGCCTCTAAAGCCATAATGCTACATATGCATCCTACTACAAGGCCTTGTATAGGAGCCTATCCCCAACACCTTTTTGCTTGAACTTTGAATACTGGGGAGTATTCCATAGCCTTGGCTGGTCTTACTCTGATCACATCATCAGGGCTGAGGTATTGCTAGCATTCAATGGGGGACAAAGAGTTCTTGGTGCAAAAAAGAAAGCTAAATTGCTACTGTTTGATAGGTGTGGGTACAACTGTAGTGATGAGACTGGCATTCAGCTTTCACATAACTGGGAATAGTGGTGTGTTTTTAACCTTGGTTTCTGAAATGTGGGAGAACAGTGACAGGACACAGTCTGGATTTATCAGCCCCTTAATCCCATGTAACCTTTTGAACCCTTGAGCAATTTCAGCCACCTCTGAGAAGCTTCAGAGTCTTCACATCTTGCCAGTTCTGTGGAAATTTAGTAGCAGGGAGATGGAGTGGAGAGATCATAAAACTTAGCAGGCTTTTGCTGGAGACTCCATGGTGTAAATTTGCTTCTTGATTGCCACTAGGCAATCCATATTTGATATGTAGGGTGATGCCAGCTCCCCAGCTGAGGTCATGGTATTACCAAAGCCTCACGTGTGATACTGGGCAGTCATTTCGTCCCTCTGCTGTGTTAACCCTCGCTGTACATATGGATGACTTCATCTCTTTCACTTGGAGGCATGTGCTGCCTCTTTTACAGGCATTAACAGATTTACCAGCAATACTTCACACATCTAAAACACTGTGTAATGCCATCAGCACCCCAGGCCTGGAGCCCTAATGCATCACTTTGCAAACTGTGAAATTGAAGATTCTTTAATGCTTCAGCACCGTGAGCAGCAGAACTAATGTAGCTCGGCATACTAATGAGGGAGGTATTTATTGTTAAGTGCAGAGCTGTTAGAGAATGTCAAGCTTTAGGCTTTACCTTTGAAACCTTTCTGGGAGGCTGGCCTTCCTCTCTGTCCAGCCTTGGGAGGTCCTCAGCAAACAGCCAGCATCGGCATCGCAGTCAGAGCACAACTGCCAGTGGCAGGAGGAAAAGCCCAACTTGATGACTTGCAGGGAAATGGACCAGAAAATGGAATCCTGTGTATAATTTATAAAAGACAAGTAAGTAAGGAAGGAGGAGGGTTTAATGTGGAAAAGATTGTTCTTCCTGGGGAGAAAGTGGCCATGAAACCGAGATGAGACCTAAGCCAGTAGGCTGTCATGTGGATAAAAGTGAGATGCTAACAGCTTATAGTATCATTTGGAGCCATCAAAAATGTTGGTATTTTCATTTGGGAGAACCCCTTCTCCAGCACTGGGTCACTGTCATCTGTTCATTTTAATTGGAAAGTATCAGTATGAGTGAAAGTGTCACTTCTAACCTTCTCTGTGACACTCAGCAGAAAAGCATTCAGAGCTGAATGTTGGCATTGGTGTTACCTAGAGATATGGAACGGTGAAGGCTGCATTGAGATGAAAGACTGCTCTGCCAAGACAGGACTTCAGAAACCAGTGGACTTGTCAGGTACTGTATCATTAGGGGATCCCTGGAAGGGAGGTACCATTTACACTTCACATTTATAATCCGGGCAGTTTAAAGTCTCTGTCTGGAAAGGAGTGGGGGAATCCTTGGGAGAATTTTGCTTGCCAGGATGGCTTCCACCAGGAGGGGAGGATGCTGCGGACAGAGCATCCATCCAAGAGGGTGTGGTGGTTTCTGTGAATTTGAGTAACTTCACACCAGCTACTGGAGGCTGTCCAGGTATGAAATGGCAAAACTCTGAACTATGTCTGATGTAACGGCCGAATTACTTGAAGCTGAAATGCTCTCCTGAGTATCATAGAATCATAGACTGGCCTGGGTTGGAAGGGACCCCAAGGATCATAGAGCTCCAACTCCCCTGCCACAGGCAGGGCCACCAACCTCAGGCCTGGATCTGTACAAGGTTGCCCAGGGCCCCATCCAACCTGGCCTTGAACGCCTCCAGGGACGGGGCATCCACCCCCTCTCTGGGCAGCCTGTTCCAGCCCCTCACCACTCTCTCTGTAAAAAACTTCCCCCTAATATCTCATTTAAACCTTCCTTCCTTTAACTTTAATCCATCCCCCTTGTCCTGCCATTATCTGCCCTTTTAAAAAGTTTGAATCCCCTCCTGCTTATAAGCTCCCTTCAGGGACTGGAAGGCTGCAATGAATATCTGTCCTCTTGACGTGGATGGAAGGCCTCCATGAGCCAAGATGGTTTCAGTTTAGATGTCCTTAGCTGTGAAATGTGCATCAAAAATCCCAAATGCACAAATTCTGCTCTGATTGCTTCACATCTCCTTACCTAGCTTTTACATCCCCAAGATGATCTTGATTTGTTTCCACTGAGAACATGAAATTCCTGGGGAACCACGTGGTGCAAAACTCAAAGCAGCACATTGACAACGGGCTTGATTGTGAATCTGAAGAGTTTTAAGAACCTGGTGGGAAATTACAGCAAAAAAAGGGCTGTTGGCAACCAACTTCCAAATCTAAATTCTCCAAGAGCACAATACTACACTTATAGCAGCTTTCCCAGGTCAGGAAACAAACGCTGTGACTGTTGTATTCCTGTGTGTGATATTTATGACACACAATGTTATCTTTGTCATTGTTACGTATGCTTTTATGTAGTGCAATTAGGGTGGGGCTGGGGTTAATGGTAATGTTAATGGTTTTCGTGTTCTTAATTTAGAGTCTGAATGCTGTGGTGCAGGAGGGACTGGGTAACAAAGATTATTCCTGCTATTGTACTGCTGTCACATCTGTGCTGCAGGGAGATGGCTACAACACAGCCTAAATCAGCTGGTATCGCTCCTTCGCTTACGCTTTGGTCCTGAGGGTCCTGATGGATGGACTTGCTCTGAAAGCAAACCCTGCACTGGGAGGGCTTGTCTCCTGGACTTCAGCTGAGGCATAGGAACTGTTCATGATAGATTTGTTCACAGAAACTCATCCTTGATGGAATGACTTTATTTCACTCTAAATGTATCTTAGCTGAAATTCAAATTACTCAGGATTATAGTGCAAATCCATAGGTATCTGGGTTTAGGGGGTTTTTTTCTCCCTCACTGACTTCCATGGATTGGGATGTGTTTGGCTGCAGGTTTTATGCAAGATGCCAAAATCAAACTATCAATAAAACCCACAGACTCTCAAAGGAGTTTGTCTTGTGACGACTCATGGAATACTTTTGCTCACCAAAGGTATGGCAATGGACACTGTGCACTCTGAGCATTGTTTGAAGGGCACAGCCTGGTAAGAATTAAAGGAATAGGAGATTGGGCTTTCTTTTTTTCTAAATCCTGCAGTGTCTGGTGGGAGGAGCAGGAGGTGAAGAACTACTGCTATCTCCAGGGTCAGGTCCTGCTCCTGCTGCTGGTGGATCTCAGGCGACCGTTCTGCCGTAGCCTTTATCGGAGGGGAAGTGTGGCTGCTGCGTTACTCAGCTTCCTGATGGATTAAAATGCATCTTTTTTTGCACCAATTTAAAGTTAAAAAGATACCAAGTGCCAGTTTCTTTTTTCTACAAACCACAATGCTGCAGCCATCTTCTCTGGGCATTTGCAGAAGAAACACAGGCAACCATTTTGCCAAGGACCAAGCTTTTTTTTATTATTATTTTCCCTTTTAAATGATGTTCTCAGTTCACAACTAAAAAAAACCTTATTTGCTAAAAAACATTTGCTTTTCCTGCAACCAGACCGAAGAGGTTGTACTCAGGAAGCACCAGAGGGCTGGCTTAATTTTATAATGAAAAAAACCAAAAACCAACTTCTGAGAGCGCTCTTGGTGTTGTACTTCCTCAGTTTGGGACTTCCAAGTCTTTCACAAAACTAAGAAGCATCCCATG
Source organism: Zapornia atra (assembly GCA_013400835.1). Classification (NCBI taxonomy): domain Eukaryota; kingdom Metazoa; phylum Chordata; class Aves; order Gruiformes; family Rallidae; genus Zapornia; species Zapornia atra. Next base: position 38,740 of record VZTU01033340.1, read on the forward strand.
GGACAGCAGCCATCCTGGGGTGGTGGATTGAATGACTTAAGTATCTTTTTTTGGTCCTGATTTGTGACTGTAGCTTTAATTTATTGCCTCCTCTGTAAACCACAGATATGTTTGTTATTCTCAATTACATGGTAAAAAAAAAACCACCCCAAAATATGAGCTTTATTTGGATTTTTAAGTCATTCTTTCTCTTTGCCTTGGTGTTTGGTGCAGTGAAATCCTTTTATGAGGCTTGTAGAGAGAGCTGGGCTGAAATAGCTTCTCAACAGGACACGTGGGTGCAAGCCCAAGATAAAATGAGAATGGAGGTTTTATGCCTTCATTGAGGCTGCTTAGTGCAACATTCACCCAAGTCAGATTTGTACATTGAGTATTTTGAAATTGTAGGGTTTTTTCCTTTTTTTAAACCCAAGAAACCCTCCCATCTTCAATTTAAACTACCTGCAGGAGTTGAACTTCAGTTTCTCTTTCAAAAAAACCCAAATATCCCCATGATGGGCATATCGTGACCTGATGGTGATGGTCACCATATGGATACACCTCGATTCAGCAACAAGCCTGCTTGTTTGTCACCTAACACAGTTTTAAAATGCTTCCCCTGGGATTTCCCTGGCTGTGTTAATAGTTTCTCTATTTTACTCAACTGAATCTGGTAGATTAAATTTTCATTTTCAGGCTAGGGGGAAGCTTGCAGTCCAAATCCAGCTTCAATGTCAGTGGTAAAATCCTTTCAATGAATTTAGCAAATGGTCTTTTGTGTTGGCTTCTACAAACCAGCAATTTTTTTTTGTAAAAGCAGAAAGCTGCATATTAGCTGGGTGGTTTCCCTAAGTGCATAAAGCGTGGGTGACAGGTTATTATTCAATGTCCAAAGAAGATGCAGTTTCTGTTTACCAAAACAGTTTTGTTCTCATAAAATTCTTCTTTGAAGATTGCAGTTACAACCTCAGCTTTCAAGCAGCTCTGATTTCAGGAAGGTTCAATGTCTCGATTTCAGACTGGTGGAGCAGGTATCTCATCCACAGCATGGTGGACTCACAGGCTCAGTGTACATAGCACCTGGACATGAAAAATAGAGGGAAAAATAGATTGTTCATGAATATTTTACTAAATTTAAAAGAAATAGATCCCCATGATTGCTTTTGTGTAATTACTTTCTGCCTGTGTGAAAATAACATGCACTGAAACGAACCTCAGTGGCAATGGGGATGGGTCGAGTGGAAGAAAATGAAGTTCTCTCTTGATTGGTTTTACATCAGCTCAATAATAACATTTTGATTAGAAAAAGGATTGTGCTGTGCCCCCAAAGGAACATGGGCTTCCTTGTGCCTTCTGTGTTTCTGTCACCCAGAGTTGTTTCGGGAAGGCTGAGTGATGCATGGCTTAAAAATACACACCCATTAACATTTCATGAGGAATGGGTCATCCTTTAAACATTCCATCATCTGCTTTAAATCTTCTTTAGTTCTCCAGCCTGGGTGCCTGGAAGGATGCTGGGAGCTCTTTGCTATTAAGTGGTACTGCTGCCCAGGGCCTGCACTGGAGGGTCAGATGTATCCAGCCGCCCTTGAGCGTCAACACCAGGGGTCAGGGTGGACATGGGGGAAAGTAGAGGAAAGCAAGTTTTTTCCTTGGTTTCTTTCTCCTACCCTGGTACACAATTTGGATGGCCTCGTCAGGGCTCTGCAGATGAGGATGAGGACAGACCCCCTGCCCTGCTGCCATGAGACATGCCTTCAGGGTTGCCTCTCACCATGCTCTCGTATTTGAGTGCAGCAGCACCCAGGCCTTCAGGCAGCATGGAGCCCCGTGGGCGTAGTTTGACTGTTGGTAGGGGGGGGGACTGATGACTTCTCTGAAAATGCCATTGTTTCAATGTCTAGACACAACCCTGCAGTTCTTGGCTTTGAGGTGTGACCTGGACGAATGGTCTCAGCCCCTGAGGCCTTCCACCACGCTGCTGTCAAACAAGGCATACACTGACACCATCAAAGGAGGTGCATGGTGTGCAGTAGGTGCTAGGGGAGAGCTGTGAGGTGTGTGTTCTCTGTACCTCTTGGCCCTTCCCCAACTGAGCTCCACATGCTCCTGCCAGCCAGAGAGAGCTGCCTTCTGGTGTTGAAAGCCCTTCTCTCCATCCCATGACTCAGGAGGCAGTGTTGCCTCGTGGGTACAGTGTGGCAGATCGTGTCACCTTGTCACCAGCCTCACCAGTGACCTTAGGGGAGTCCCTCTCCCTCCTGCTGCTGTTTCAAATTGACAATAAAAGGCAGTATCTTCAAAAAAGAAAGTCCTGAAGGTGCTGCTTGTGCGTAGCGCTCTCTGTTCTAGGTGGTGATGTTACGTATTTCGAAGCTGTCTGTACTTCTGATGCCCTTTGATGTTCTCATCCTCTGAAGGCTTTTGTGCAGCATTTAGCAGAGGACTGCTTCAGGACTGCAGTGTGTGGGTCTTTTGGCAGCGTGGGGATCCAGTTGCTACCCAGTTAATCACTGAGCTACAGCTAAAGGAAAAGAGAAACCCTTTGCTCATGGAAGAAGTGGAGAAGGAACCCAGTTTTGCAAGCATCAAGATTTATACAGCAGCGTGATGGTGTTGCTGGAAAAATTCACAGGGACCTCAAAGATGATGGGATCAGCAGCACTGAGCAGCACAAGGTTGTATTTAAAAACAGAAAGGGCTTGGCTTTGCTTTATATTTGGATGTTAGAGAAAATCATGTGGGCAAAAGTAGTGGTAGAGGCTACAGACTTATATCAAGAAAGTTTCTAATGGGTTTCACCAAATATTTTCTCAGTGAGTTGAGTTCGTGGGGGAGGTAAAAGGATACAACTTGCAAAATGCCCAGAGGTTCCCTTGTGAAGGGTGGTGAACTGGATTTCTGGGCTTTGAGGGAGCAGCCCTGGGGAGTTACGAGGAAGATGGAGCCATAAATCCGGGATTACTGCTCGGATGTTTGCTGATGGTAAACAGGCCCACAAGATGCACAACAGCAGCTGGAAAAGCTGTGAGTGCTGCTGCTGGATATGATGCAAATATCCACAGATTGGTTAAAAAAAAAAACAAACCCCAAAAACCTCCAAAACAAAAGCCCAAACCCTCAGTGCTTAAACTAGTTCTGCAGGCAGAAGAGGTGGAAATGCCAAAATTGGGAGGAGCTTTGATACCCAGCGATGAAAAGGTGTTTCCTGAGTCAGAGGCTGGAAGGATGAATCCTGTAGGTTGGAGTAACACAGGGCTGCTGGCTTTCCTATTGCTAGCTGCATTCCCCTTTTGCTGAGTGGTATTTATTATTTCACCCGGGTTATAACTTCCTCGTCAGCACACGGGGGTGTGGGAGGGGGAAGGAAATGACACTTGCTTTCTTTTCAGGCCGTTTGGAAGCTCTGCAGATTAAAGGCTGGCTGGGAGAGCTAGGTGTTACCTGAGAGGCAGAAATAACGTGCTTCAGAGAAAATTCTTGCAGGTACCTTGGGTGAAGTAACCTGAAACCCAGCATTCAGGGTGTGGCAGAGGAAGATTGCAATCCGGCCAGTTTTGCTTTGTAACGTAACACACCATGGAAAAGAGCCTGTTGCATTTTTTTTTTTTAACTTTTTTGGTGTTTTTAAATTTGGATGGTTTGGGGCACTCCCAGGCTCTTGCTCCTGCCTGGTGTGAGCTGAAGGTAGCTGTGCTTTGTTTGTACGGTCGCCTCCAGAGCCCTGTTTCCCTTCACACAGTCGCAATCAGGCAGGAAACCGTGTTTCTTGTCTGCTGAGCCAGCCTGGTTTTCTCAACAGCAAAAACGTTCCCTCCTTGCTTTCTCCCTGCACCCTGCTGGGAAGGTCTCCAGCTCTGCTCGCCCCCACACTTTGTCCAGGCAATTCCTCTGGAGCTTTATCGAACCAAAGCTTTCTGTCACCTCACTTAGCCTCACCTGGCTCTGCACAAAGCTCCTCATAGTTTTTCTACATTATGTCCAATAAAAAAAAAAAAACCCAAACCAACCTCAACTCACCTTTGCCTACTTCTTTTCATATCATTGTACAAAATGTGGCTGTCACACCCACCAGCTTCCTTTTAGGTTTTGCCCAGCGCTGGACTCCGGGCGCCTTGAATACGGTGTTTTATGCTGGGACGTGGCAGTGGCAGGCTTTCCTACTGGCATGACCAGACTCTCAATGTGACATTCAGAGCAGTAAAATACTCCCTGACAATAGCTGGTGTTGTTCAAAGAGCAGCATAAATAATAGAGGGGTGTTTTTTTTTTCTTCTTTTTTTTTTTTTTAAGAAGGATAACATCTCCTCCAGGCTGGTGGGGGAGTTGGCAGGCTGTCTGCATGGCCAGCACTGGGAGGGGGGGAATCTTAGGAAAGGGTAGCCTTGAAATGAGGGGCTTGAGATCATTACCAAGCTGGTTTTCCACATTGTGGCACTGGGATATCTCTTGAGGTGTTGGGACCTCTGTTCTCGTGTATACCCATTTTTACACAGAATAAAAGGATTCTGTCATCTGGATTTTTGTGGGTTTGTGGTGTGGCAGGCTGACTTTGTGGCACAAGGTGTAATTCCCAATGGAAACTGGGAAGACAGGCTCACAGGGCGGTTCAGGTGGTTAGATGAAGCCTCAGGAGGTCTCCAGTCCAACCTCCACCTCCAACCAAGGTCAGCCATGAGGTTGGACCAGGCTGCTCAGGGCTTCATCCAGCTGGGTCTTGAAAAACCTTCAAGGATGAAGATTGCACGGTCTCTCCAGGCAACCCCTTGCCCTGCTTGGCTGACCTCATGGTAGAGAAAGCTTCTCACAGTTTAAACAGCTCTTGTTTCATCTCCTGTCTTGTGTCCAGCTACTGGGTAGTCCTCTGAAGAGCCTGGCTCTCTTGTCCCTGGTCTCCTCAGAGATGCTGGAAAGCTTCTGGGTCCCCTTTCTTGCCTGGTGTTGATAGTTTGAGTATACCCAGAGAGAAAAGTGAACAAATATCCATGTATTTGTGCAGCTGCCACATACCTCAAGTTTTTCCTTGGTTTTCTACCTGTACCTGGGCTGTCCCACCTCTGTGTTGTATTCGTAGATCAAAAGCAGGAGGGAGAAGCTTTTCTGTCTTCATTTAATCTTTCTCCATTTAGAATCAGCTAAAGAATTAAAGACATGTTGAAGAAGCTGTCAAAAATGTGGATTAGTAATTCAGTGAAGTTTGGTGCCAGGTCATTAGCCTGTGTGTCTGGTCACTCGCCCCTTCTGAAACTGGAGTAGACAATATGGGGCAGAGCAACTGCTGTTTTCATACATTTCAACATGATTTTTTTCTGCTCTTTCTCCTAATTCTTTCCAAAACATCAATGTCAGCTTCTTTCTTGGTATTTTCTCTAATACCACAGAAATCAGGCACTGAAATCAATGCCTTCTGTACTGTGAATGTGCAGAGAGAAAAGCTTTTGTGCATCCTTGCGACTGAAACCGACCCCAACCTCAGCTCTTAAAATCACATCTGTGTAAAAACTGATCTGAATAAGCTGTTTTTTAAAAGAAAACCCCAAAACCAACCAACCCACAACTGTTCTAAAACTAAGCCTAAGCTGCAAAAGATGCAGTAGTGGTGGCCCTGCACAGACACAGCTCAGCACGTGACATGGGTACGAATGAGCCCCGGCAGTTTTGTCTCTGGATTAGGCACAGTTGCTACTGGTTACTGACTGTGCAGCCCAGCTCAGCTCAGCTCTGCTGTCCGGGCTGCTTGCCTTTCCTCTCCCAAAACACCACTGAGGCTTGGGAACCCAACAGAGTGCTGAGGACGTGTCCCAGGTGGGTGGTATTGGGGTACAGCTGAGATCTTCCCAGCCCACTGCCCTACAGCGTCCCTTAATGTCACCTGCTGGGTTTTTACATGCTTTGACCTCTTAACAGCATCCAGAGGAGGCTTTTTCTTCTGGGATTTGCTTTGTGTTCAAATGTTATTACCTTTATATTCTTAAAAATTAAAAAAAAAAAAAGCCTCTTTGCAGGATTGAACCCCTGTGAAGTCTGGATTTTAGCAAAGAAGCCATCTGGGTTTGAGCCCTGCTGCTTGGCCAGGCACTTGTCAGTCCTAGAGCAAGGGGGGGTTTTGAGATGTAAAACAAAAGCAGCTTATGGTTGGTGTGTGCTGCTTTCTGCTGTCAGGAGTGGAGTGGCAGCCTTGTTCTCAGCCTGTCCCTGCCCTTGCTTCCCTTGAATGGGCTCCTGTCAATCAATGGTGCTTTTAAAACAAACGCGTGGGATAAAGCTGCAGAATGGTCCCAGTGTCAGCTCTGGAGCGGTGACTGCACAGCTTGGGTTGCTGGTGTCCGGATGTGCCCGTGTACAATCGGCTTTGCACAATCATTTTCACTTGTCTGAGGTGGGGCAGTGAAAGAAAACAGCCAGCATCAGAGGGGATGGTGGCTTAGGCCCAGATAGCAAGGGCAGGATGGCTTCAAGCATCCTGTGTCTCTGTTATTTTCCTTATAATCCAATTCTGGATCCCATACACAGTCTCTAGACTAAGTCTGCTAAAACCAGGTTTAAACTTGGTGGGGAAAGGGCATGGTGGTGCACAGTCCCCTCCAGAAGGAATAACTGGGAGGGAGCTTCCATGTACGGCATCCAATGTTGCACAGCTAAAGCAATGTCTGCACAGAGGATGCTTTTTGCTGGGGGGGGGGAATCTCCCCTCCCTAGGGCTGGTTTGCCCATGGCAGGCTAAACAAAATACAGGATTTATTTCACCCCAGCAGCATTTTTTTAAAAAAGTCTGGCGAAAACAGTGGGCTTGAGAAAAGAAAAGGCGTGGAAGCAGCGGTGATTATTGGAAATGGGTAGAAGTGGCTTCTGGGCAGCAGTACGTTTCAGAGAAGGCTGATAGCAAGGGCAGGATGAGAAGGTGAATGGGAAACACTTTTATGAAAATGAGTCATATGGAAGAAGCCCTCAAAGGTGAGCTGAGCTCCTTGTAACAGGTTGCATGGACACAAAACACGTGGACAACTTCCTATCTCCAAGTTGACTCCTGGGATAAGGCTGGCCTTGCAGCCCAAAAGTACTGCCTGGCAAAGGAGAACATTTCAAGTCCAGGAAACCAGCCCTGGGTTTGGTTGTATGGACCCCAAGAGCTGCTCACTTTGATGTTTTTTCTCAGATACCCACTCGTATTTATCCTCAGGTGCTGTGCTTGAGCGAACCCACTCCGTGTCAGTAGGTGTTGGTGCTGTGGGTAGCTCTCAGGGTAGCATTGCCCCCGGGCTTGGCTTCAGGCTCTCTTGCTGGTGAAACACTCAGCCCTTCCAGAGTGATGATCTCCAGTTTATACCTATATACTGGAATTACTCCCCGAGCCGTGTTGCACAGTAGGGAGCGTGATTCCACATGTTCTGTAAAAACAGGAGAGGATTTCGGGTGTTGTGCTGGAAAATCAAAGCCCTCTTTGGGGGAACTTGTGGTCTGACTATCCAGTTGGACAAGCTCAGCTTCCCCTGCGATTTAAATATGCTCTCCCAGAATTTTAATCGTGCCAGTCTCCATAACTACATTTTAACTCTTTAGGAGTGAGCCACCGTTGCTGTCCTGTTTCAATGATACAGCCTTAGAGGAAAGGAACAGCTGTGAATGTGTGTTTGAGTGCATCGCCTTCTTATTCCTCTAGAAAGCTTTTATGGCTTCATGGTGTTGTTTGGGATCATCCAGAATGTTTTTGCACAGCTCAGGCAGGTCCTTTCCCCTCTCCGACCTGCCTTCTCAGAGCTCCCTCATCCTGTGTGGAAGCAGGGATCTCCCTCTGAACACAGTTTTTACCCTTATTCAGCCCAGAAGTTCCTCTGCATCTTTATGATATCAGTAACATCTTGGCACTTGAATTCTGTTTTCTTGTTCTCAGGTTTTGCTGGCACTTATGTGCTCGAAAGTACAACAGTTTCCTAACCAAATTCAACCAGAGTAAACAGAGAGAGAGCTTCCAGTTTATTGCATATATCAACAACATTGGAGAAACAGCTGTTCAGGGAGAAGGCCCTGAAAATCATTATCTCATTTCTTAGAAGGAAAATAAGAGTAAGGCTCTGCTAATGCTTCAGCTACCAGAGACAGAGAAGGAATTGTCTCAATTTTGTTTCGGTATGGTATTGTGGGAACACAAATGCACTTAGTCCCAGCTGGAGCTGCTGTAAAACCTGTACCCTGGAAATGCTGGAAGCTTCCCCATTGATTTACATGTATGCAGAGTCAAACCCCATGTGCACACTTGATAGTAGATTATTCCTTTGCCACCGGTGAAAGTTTCTACAGCAAAAGCTTCATTTGAATAGACAAGGTTTAGGATAATAAGGAAAACAGGGATAGATTAAGGTTAAATGATTGGGGTTTGTTAGTGCTGCAGGCCAGTAGTGGAAATAGAAAATGATTCTCCTTTTTCCCAGGAGCCTGTATTACCTGCAGTACGTACCTTCCCTAAAAGGTGGTACCTGGATTTTCCGTAGGCTTGTGAAAAGTCTGGTATTTGGGAAAGAGCAGCCATGTATCTCAAGAGTTAGATTTAGATGTTGCATTTTAGCCTGTCTCATTGATGCCCTTTGCAGGTGATGCTCCTGGTGGGCTGGACCCATCAATGCACAGGGTCTTCTGATGCTGTCCCGGACCTGTGGCAGCTGGGATCAGGCTCACTGTTCCAGGGTCTCCTTCAGAATGGGTGCTGAGATGTGCCTTGGCTATACTTGGGCTTAGAGGCAAAGCCTGAGCTGCTCCTGGAGGATCGTCTTAGGACCGACTGCCTGACTGTCATATGATCTGCAGAAACAGGTTTCACTTCCTCAGTGCTTAACGCAGCAAGGAGCATGATCTAGGGGGGGAAAAACCACATTTAGCCCCGCCATAAAACCTCTTTCAGGCAAATCAGCTGTTTAATCCCTCACCCTCGTGCTTCCTGGCTGCCCTCCCTCCACAGGTTGGTCCCGTGGAAGGGGCAGGAGCCTCAAGTTGGCTTTGTGCAGGTAGGAGTTCCTCCTTCTGGTGACAAGCCCCCCATGATGCTGAGACCTGTGCTGGCTGCCTATAGCCTTAACTCACCCAGCGCTCCGTGTCGCCCCTGCCAATCATCCTAATTATAACTTGGAGACTTCCAAATTTCTCTGCACTGGGGTTTCAGAGTTTGCAGTACCAGTGCTGAGGGTGTTGGAGGGTGTTGGAGGGTGTTGGAGGGCTGAGTACTCGGCACCTTCACTGCCAATTTATTTTGTTAAAGGTTGAGTAAGGAATCATCTCCAGGATCCAACAGGTCAGGGTAGGAACACAGTATCCATGTGGAGAGGCAGTCCTGGTTGGAGGCTTTGCTTTGGCTTGGGTGAAGGACCTGGGCGAATTTCATAGAATCATAGAATCGTAGGGGTTGGAAGGGACCTCAAGAGATCATTGGGTCCAACCCCCCTGCCAAAGCAGCTCCCTAGGACATATCACTCAGATAGGTGTCCAAACGGGGCTGGAATCTCTCCAGAGAAGGAGACTCCACCACCTCCCTGGGCAGCCTGTCCCAGGGCTCCCTCACCCTCACTGTGAAAAAGTTCTTCCCCATGTTGGTGTGGAACTTCCCGTGCTCCAACTTGCAGCCATTGCCCCTTGTCCTGTCCCCACAGACCACTGAAAAGGGGCTGGCTGATTCCCCCTGCATCCCCTGCTTAAGATAATTATAGACTTTAATTAGGTCCCCCCTTAGTCTTCTCTTCTCAAGGCTGAAGAGTCCCAGCTTACTCAGCCTATCCTCATAGGGAGATGCTCCAGGCCCTTAATCATCTTCGTAGCCTCCTCTGGACTCTCTCCAGGAGATCCCTGTCCTTTTTAAACCAAGGAGCCCAGAACTGGACACAATACTCCAGGTGGGGCCTGACCAGTTTTTCATTTCAAACTGTACATTTTTGACCCAAAAATGTACAGTTTGAAATGAAACAACAGACCCAACTATTTAAAGCAGCACTTTGTATTTCTAAACAATGAATGCAGCAGGGTGGAGAGGACTCCCAGACAACCAAATGACTTGTTTTACTGCTGGAGCAGGGTCTCCACTAATGAAACTAAACAGAAACCCCAGAAGAAAACCGAACCCTCTTGTGTTCAGTCATCTGAAGACTACTGGACATCACCATGATGGATTAAAACGAAGCCCCACAGCTGCATGCAACATCTGGCACCACAGCTCGGTCAAAGATTTTCCATCCATGAGGAGGTCTCATCCCTGACTTTTGGCTCCAGTTTCCATCTCCAGCATGTCCAAAGGTTACAGAATTCCCATGGTAGGACTCTTCGTGCTGTATCACAGGGATCCTGCTACCAGCATGATGAGTTCCACAGGTTTTGTTCTGCCGTCCTCATTTCCCACCCCCCAACAGAAACAGCAGCAGCTCTAGCAAAACTCTTTCAGGGAAAAAATGTTTGGGTCTGGTGTCTTTGGCTGTTAAAAGGGAATTTGGGATGTATGGACCAGGAGGTGGCTCCTCCAGGGATAGGAACTTACTCTGTAAACCCTTTGTAATGTTATAACCCCCTTAATGGAGGGGTATAATGCTTTCAAACCTGATGTGGCTAAAGGTTTTTCACCCTCATTCTCCTGATCCATAGGTCCCCATGGACTTTGGTGGTGTTGGAGGAAAGGGGATGTGTGTCAAACCTCTGATTTTCAGCCAGCTGCAATAAAGCTGGCATTATTTTTGGTGCAAAGTGCTGAGCAATCCCCAAGATATAAAAGCCTGGTTTTGCAGCCTGCAGAGGGTCGGTCCCTCACTTTTTTGGAGCTGCTGCTGTGCCAGCCCCTCTCATACATGGATGTGTATGTATGGTGTTTGTATGGGGAAAAAAAGTTGGGAGTTCCTTTTCTGTGTAAAATTGAGTGGATTTATTCACAAACTTTATTTTGACAGCAAGTCTAAGATCAGCCTGACAGTCAAGCCTGGAGGTGAAACACTTCCACAAACACATTGAAATGGTGCAGTGCCACAAGTGCAAACCTGTTTTCCTTTGGTCTGTGCTGCTGCAGCTTGATTTGTTTCCCTCCCGTTCAGCTTTCACTTCTATTAAAAGCCTTATTCTGCACTACTGCCGTCTGCTGAGGGTTTGCTTGATGTTCAGCTGGAGCAGGACCAGGTTGGGGTGTCCTGATAACTGGGAACAGATCTCTTGATGCAGGCCACTGGCTCTCAGAGAGGGGCTAGGGCTGTTGCATTAACCCTGATCCTGACAAAAAAAAAAAGGTGCTGGGGAATCCAAGTGTTAATGACAGCCATAAAGAAGCTGTTGTTTTTTGAGCAGCATGACATGCTGGAGCTCTGAACTTGCGACCCAGAGGAGAAAAGCACAATATCCCAGCTACAACAATGTTGTATTTATATCTGAAGCTCAGAAATCCATCTGTGTGGAGGAATGAAGAACATCCTATCGCTCCCCGATGCTATAACCATTTTTAGAAATCTGGCTGGAGCTTGTTTCTTGGGTTGTTTCCTGAAGGGTTGATGAAGTCCCTGCCCCAGCTCTGCTGCCTGCATGCACGGGAGCTTGAGTCCATCACACAACCTGCATTGTGTGGATCTGCCTTCAAACCAGCCCCTGGCTGACTTTCAAGCTGATAACGCTCTGCCCAGTGACTCTGCAGGCTCTGGGCTGGGGTTTGGTGAAATGATGGGCTGGAAAACCCAACGTGTGGCTCAGGGAACTGAAACCTCTCTTGGCAGGAACCGAGGAGGTTTCCATCGTGGTGATTTGCACTAGGGAGCAGGTGGTGGCAACACGGCATGTGGCTGTTTGCTGTATTGGATAAAGGCTATCCCACGTCTCCCCTTGGTCAGACATAGAAATTCTTGAATTCAAGTTCTGGCAAGCCAACAGCATGATGGGGAGGTGGGTTTTTTCCCCAAACCATTTGGAGAAGCACAGATGCCAGCTTGCTGCATTCATTCACTTCCAAAATACACAGGCTACGGCCAAGCCTCCTGCAAACAAGCTGGACGTCCCGATGGCCCAGTTCCTTGAGTGGCCAAGATTAGGATGCCTTCCTGAAAACAGAGGCAGCCCTGAGCCACCAGCAGAAATCACCCTCATAGAAGCATGCATGGTTCTGCCCTGTGGCAGCTCATGTCCTCGTTGGCGCTGCTAAAATTCTCCTCCAAGTCACTCCTAGCAAACCCAGGCTGCGCAGGGGCCGTCTGAGTCGTGCAAATGTTTGGGGCTTTCCCCCCCCCACCCCCTCCCTTCGTAAGTATGTTTATTCATTAAGGAAATGAAAAGAGGAAGAGGAATAAAAAGGTTGCAAATGTTTTGCTGGGTTAGAAATGAGACCCTGGCGACTGGGCTGCGCATTGCCTTGCGTATGATGCATTCAGCACCTCTAGCATCTCTGGCACGGAGCTCAGCGAGACGGATGTGCCCTCCCAAGATGTGTTCCGGTAGGGTCACAGCTTGTTTACCTATCTACTTATATCCATATCGGCCCATATGCCAATATTTGACTAGCAAATCATCACTGATGAATGCCTCACACATCCAGTTGTGCATCCTCTGGCTTCCCAAGACGTGGCTCTCAGGGTTGGTGGCCACCTCTGTGTGCTTGGCTTGCTTTTCCCACCCCTACCCAACTACATCAATTGGTAGAGGTGGCCTCTTTTCAAACAGCTTTGCTCTATCATCTTACACCTTCCAGTATTAAGAAACAGCAAAACCTAAATTTTCGCAAACACCAGAAGAAGTTTTTTGGGTGCTTCTGGACCTGCTGCTGTGCTGGGACTCAGGCATCAGCCCTGCAACTCTGTCCACAGGAGTGGAGCCAGAAGGTAGCTTGGAAAAGGCAATGGCATGATTTCTACGTGTGCACAGAGATCTGGCGAGTCAAAGGAAAGCAGAAAGATTTGCCAGGGGAAATGATCTCGCTCCACACAGCGTGTTTTATGTCGCTGTTTCCCCCCTCCCCACTCAGAGTGCGTAATTGGGTTTGGAAGACTTGAACCCATCTGGTTTATCTCTGGGTTTGTCGTCATCCAGGCTCTTATCAGGTCTGTCCCAGCAAGGGAAACCATTCAAACAAAACCCTTCCACCCTAAGTTTGTGCGCGGCGTGCCGGGTCCGTGAGCTCAGCTGGGGTTTGGTGCCTGCGCTGGTTTCATGCAGGGTGGGCTCGCTCCACAGTGGGCCCGTGGGGAAACTGATGGGGTTTGTGGTCTTTAATCAGATGGGAACCCTAGGGTGGTTTAGTACAGATGGATGGTGGTTAGAAGCATTCGTAAGGATGTGTGGAAGCACTGGCACCAAAGTTAAGGTGACTGCATGTTAGAATCACAGAGTCATTTAGGGTGGAAAAGATCTTTAAGATCATCAAGCCCAACCATAGAACGAGTTGCCTTGATTAGAAGCACAGGAAAGCTTCACCTTCTGCAAAGCTGCTGGCTTGTTCAGCGGTGGGGGAAGCAGCCAGGTGCTTTCTTTGCTCTTGGTGGCTTGTTTAGCTGTGACATGCTTTTTGCTGGGATGGAAGGAGAAACATCCAACAGGCAGAACTGTGAGAACTGGTGGTGTTTGCTGCTGCCGCGCCTGCGCGGTGACGCTGCCAGCACCGTGACACTGCCAGCACCGTGACACTGCCAGCGCAGCCAATGGGCAGGTAGAGTAAATAGGATGGATTTTTCAAATTCTTGATTGCAAGAAAGGAGATAAGGATTGGATGCTGTCCCGTTTTCAGACTAAGAATTGTTTGCCAGGCTTGAATTACAGGAATTGCCGTAGCGAGGCAGAGCAGCGCCCTGTGCCATTAGCTCAGAGCTGGCAGGGGCCAGGGCGGCTTCACACGCCCGGTCCCCACGTTGTGCTCCCTTTAGAAACGGTCAGGGATGATGGAAACAAAACCAAATCAGTCTTATGCTTTGAGGGGAATTAAACCAGTGAAGAACAACTTTGCTGAAGTTGTTTTTTAAACCTTGCTGCACTCCCTTCTCCCTTCAAACCCATCCTACAGCCAGCTGCTATTTTATATTTTCCTTTTCTGAACTGATTCATTCTCTGGACTCTCTTTGGCTTAGTTATAACCCAGAAATGAGCTCCTGGTGTGAGAATTAAAGCAGTTATCACCAAACAGTGGAGAGAAGAGGTTTTGAAGCTGCTGTTGTGCCAAGGCATTCGGTGTTCGGAGGGGCTTGGGGGTTACCGGGTGCTGAGGCAGTGATGCTGGCCCGTGCCAGTCTCTGTATTGCTTTTTAGGAAGGGAGACATGAGTTTGCTTTCACTGCTAAACTACTTAAAAGGGCCTCTGTTCAAAGGGTTGGGGGGGAGGGAGTGGGGCAGGGGAAGCCACAACCCAGCCACTTGTGCTGAAGGGGAGCTGCAGAAGAGCGAAAGGAAGCTGGCTTTGTGCTGTGCTAATTCCCTCAGGCCTGAAGCTGGGGCAACTCAGTTTTGCTCCCCATTCTTGCTGCTTATGGACCACCCCCCCCAGTCCCATGTGCCCCTGCCCTTTTAGCATTTTAATCCTTTCACCTTCGTTTTCCCTTCCCTTTCCTGCAATAACTCAGCTTTATCCCTTTTAACTTTGCCTTGGGTTGAGTTTAGGGTGCTCATTGTACCTGCTTGTGGCTTTGATTGTTGATCCTCCAGGTACCTCCATTGGATTCTGTAATATTTTTGGCCCAGGAGTGCTGTGGGCCATGGCTTGTCCCCATGCTGCAGCCAGGCAGCTTCTGGGTGCTGCTGGAAAAACCCATCTCTTGGAATTTATACAGTCAAAAAGTGCAAAAGTGCAGGAACACTGAGGTCAAAGGCATTAAAAACTTTTCACCTGGGTGTCTGTTTCTGGGCTGGTTTGGCTTTAAAGCCTCATTATTCTCTGAGAATTGGGTATCTTTGCTTGGTGCTGTACAGACCGTATTGTATTTGCTCTCACCTGTGGCACAGTGAGTGTTACCATATGGTTTGCCCAGAGTTGATTTTTTTAAACACTTCTAGCAGTGGGTTAGCACATGGTGCTCTTCTGCTCTGTGTTTCTTAGCCAGGCAAAGTGCCAGCAAGTCTGTTGGAGGAAAAACTCCTGGCTGGATCCTGGAGCATAAACTGAGCTCAAATTCCCTCTGAAGGGAGAGGGCTCAAGTCCCACAGGTAGGATTTTTCATCATAATGATCCCATCTGGCAGCTAAATTAGTGACCAGTTTTGGTAGGAAAATTGAATGGCTTCAGGAGCATCCCCTGGTACCCATAAGGAAGAAGGAGGTGCAGAACCTCCACTGGCCCCTGGAGCTGGAGCTGAGCATCACCAAAAGCACAGCAACACCGTCCTCTGTGCAGGGACACTGACCACAGCCCTGCAGGCATTGGAGGCTCAGGCTGTATGGTATCTGAAAATATCCATAGAATCCCAGACTGGTTTGGGTGGAAGAGACCTCAGAGCTCCCACAGTGCCACCCCTGTGCCATGGGCAGGGACACCCTCCACTAGCCCAGGGTGCCCAAAGCCCCATCCAGCCTGGTCCTGAACCCTGCGAGGGATCCAGGGGCAGCCACAGCTGCTCTGGGCAGCCTGTGCCAGGGCCTCCCCATCTTTTGATAAAAGACCCTAAAGACCTTGGTAATTACCTACACTAGGCAGACCTACTCATGTCTGGCTCTTCAGCCGAATCCCAAAGAGGAGAAGCTGTTGCTTTGCAGTTTATTTGTCCCTCTGTTACCCTCATTCATTCCATTGGTGAGATTTAGGGTTGGTTTTTTCTTTTAGGGCAGGGATCATCACAGATACTCTAGGATACAGCCCCCACCCTGGTGAGCAGCCCCACCTCTTTTGCAATTCAGGTGGGGATTGGAAGGGGTAAAGTGCAGCAGCTGTTTTCTGTCAGGACAATTTGTTTCTTCACATTAGGTTTGATAAAGCAAAGTGCAGGGGATTTGAGTCTCCTGCTCTTTATTTGTCTTACATACACCTTGGTGTTTGCACTGTGGTGGTTTGTTTTTCTAGCAGCTTCTCTCTGCCCCCATCTATATATCAACCTGCTTCATGCATCACAGTAGGGGTTAGGAGGCAATGCTTAGGATGCAGAGTTATTTTTTGAGGGCAGCATGATAGCTTAGAAAAGAAACCAGCATTGCAGATGAAGCAAATCCCAACAGGTCTCCTCACCCCTTCTCCTCCATTATTTCAGCTGGTTTTGGGTCAGCACACGGCCCTACCTGCTGGATGCCAGTGGAGCGACGGCCTTTTCAGATGCAGCAGCTCACTCTCAGCACTGTCCCAGAGGATCCTGGCAGATTGCAAACAAGCTCAGTGCAATCATACCATCCCAATTAGCATAATGACGCTGCCTAATTTATGCACAAATTGCCCTAATTTATGTGTGTCGATACATACGATTAAACCCAGTGCGGGTGGCACGGGGTACGGTGTCGACCCAACCAGGGAAGCATAAGGCAGCACCCACCCCAAAATGTGTCTGCAAGGCCCAGAATTCATTCCTGGTGTTAATAAAACATGGAATCATAGAATCACAGACTGGGCTGGGTTGGAAGGGACCCCAAGGATCACAGAGTTCCAACCCCCCTGCCACAGGCAGGGACACCAACCTCCAGGCCTGGAGCTACACAAGGTTGCCCAGGGCCCCATCCAACCTGGCCTTGAACACCTCCAGGGACGGGGCATCCACCCCCTCTCTGGGCAGCCTGTTCCAGCCCCTCACCACTCTCTCTGCAAAGAACTTCCCCCCAGTATTCTATCTAGACCTTCCCTCCTTCAGCTCTGATCCATTCCCCCTTGTCCTGCCATTATCAAACCTTGTAAAAAGCTGATTCCCCTCCTGTTTCTCTGCTCCCTTCAGGGACTGGCAGGCTGCAATGAGGTCCCCCCACAGCCTTCTCTTCTCCAGGCTGAACCAGCCCAGCTCCCTCAGCCTCTCTTTGTAGGGCAGCTGCTCTACAGCCCTCTAATCATCTTTGTGGCTCCTCTGAACCCTCTCCAACAGTTCCACATCTCTCTTGTATTGGGGCCCCAGCTCTGGACACAGGACTCCAGCTGGGGCCTCCCTAGGGCAGAGCAGAGAGGGACAATCCCCTCCCTGTCCCTGCTGCCACCCCTCTGCTGATGGAGCCCAGGATCCCATTGGGGGCCTGCTGTATTGGGGGTCCCAGACATGGAGCTCTGTGTTGTTGTGCCCCCCCCAGCTCTGGCAGCACAGAGGGGTGTGGGGCAGGACTAAACTCACTGCAGGAGGTAGGAGAAGAAAAGATTCCCGTGCTGAGATTTGTAGGGATTAAAGGCAGCTTTCATTTGCCTCTGTACACTTGGCGTTCAGGTGGATTACGCAGGCGGTGGGATTTGGGGCTGTCTAGCCAACTAATACCTTCCTTACTTTTATATTAATGATTTTAATAAGAGGTGGAGGAGTCCTGTAACTGTGGGCCACCTCTGCCAACCCCGGATCTTGAGCATTCCTGTGTGTAACGTTTTACACCATTAACATTCTCCATTTAGCAAACCTGCTGTCGTCCTCTAAAGCCCCACGTAGTGCTGCCCTTCCCAGAGCTCTTTCTCAGCAGGTGTCTTCCATAAGAAGAACTCTTTAGTTTGTGAGCTTGAATTCCTCAGTTTTATAAAAGAAATGCTGTTGTGGCCTAAAATTTTACCATACCAGGCAGGATGATCCAGCAAAACAATGTTCAGCTTTAGTGAAGTTCTGGTTTTGGATGCTGGAGTCTTCATTCCCATGGCTTTGGTGTGCCCATGAGCTATGGAGGGTGGCACAGCCTGACTACAGATGTTTAGCAGCCAGGCTGTGCCAACTCTCCAACACATCAGGTGAAACGGGGTACAGGCATTGAGTTTGGGCTCTCCTACCAGCATGGTCATTGACATTCTGCTTGAGCTATTCTGGGAGAGAAGAAACACCAAGGAGTAGCCCCTTTCTCATGGTCCCATCTATCTTTTTGTAGGTACTATTTGCAAAGGGAACTGCTTTTTCAGGGAGGGAACATCCTACAGTTCATTGTAACTCATGGTGGGGCCCTGACCTCAGCTGGATGTAGGGACAGCACTGAACTACCTGGAGTTCTTCATCCCCCAAGCAGGTAATTCATCACCTGCAGCACTTTCCTGTTTGTTGATGGGAAGCCACCAGTCGAGCTGCAGTTCTGGGACTCCCAGGCTCTGTGAGATAAGCTGCCTCTGTTATTTGCAAGGTGGAAGCATTGAACTCTCTCCTACCATTCACTTGGTGGACCATTCACTGGGCTGGTCCATCTCCAGGGGACAGAGCCTGCAGGTGAGCTTGCAAGCACTCAGCTCTTACAAAACACAGGAGCACAACCAATTCACCTGACTTCTTACCAATAAAACTGGTGTCTTGTGAATCTGAAATACAAGAGCATACCATAGACCTTCTCCTTGGTGTGTTCTTGTTGCTTGTAAGGTTTGCAGAGGGGTTGCTTATCTTTTGGCACAGCACTGGACTGGAAGATGTTTGGCTTCTGAATCCCAGGGGCTCCTTCATAATCTCCAGTGGCCTTTGTGTTACAGCGTTGTCCAGAAACACCTGGATCGGGTCAGCATTGGATTTCCCAACGCCTCTGGGCTTGGCATAGAGAGTGGATGCTCCTTCCTGTAGCCAGCGTGCCTTCCTTACCAGTGATGTGCTCTAATGGCATACACATTCACCTGGTCAAACTGCTTTCACCCAAACATCTACAACTAAGATAGACAAGTAATAATTACAACTAGTAAACATACTCGGCCCCTCGTGAGGCCCCAGCTGGAGTCCTGTGTCCAGAGCTGGGGCCCCCAGTACAAGAAGGATGTGGGACTGTTGGAGAGGGGTCAGAGGAGCCATGAGGATGATCAGAGGGCTGGAGCAGCTGCCCTACAAAGAGAGGCTGAGGGAGCTGGGCTGGGTCAGCCTGGAGAAGAGAAGGCTGTGGGGGGACCTCACTGCAGCCTGCCAGTCCCTGAAGGGAGCAGAGAAACAGAAGGGGATTCAACTTTTAAGGGCAGATAATGGCAGGACAAGGGGGATGGGTTAAAGCTAAAGGAAGGAAGGGTTAGATTAGATCTTAGGGGGAAGTTTTTTACAGAGAGTGGTGAGGGGCTGGAACAGGCTGCCCAGAGAAGTAGTGGATGCCCCATCCCTGGAGGTGTTCAAGGCCAGGTTGGATGGGGCCCTGGGCAACCTTGTGTAGCTCCAGCCTGGAGGTTGGTGTCCCTGCCTGTGGCAGGGGGGTTGGAGCTCTATGATCCTTGGGGTCCCTTCCAACCCAGACCATTCTATGATTCTATGATTCTATGATACTGTCCTGAGGTAGATTGCAGCCACAGCTTACCACAGTCAGCTGATTGTGCTGGGTCCTCAGGACACCACGTTTTTAGAGGATGATGTGGCAAGCAGCTGATATTGCTGGCACGTTGGGGCACAGTGGGCTTGGGACAAGGCAGATGAGTGGAAGGGCTTGTGCATGGCCAGGGCTGAGACAGCTGGCTGCAGGACACGCCACCCCCTTCAGTTGTGTCAGGTGTTGCTCTTTGGCAATCGTGTTTCCTTCCTTTGCTCGCGGGCCGGGTGACTAATTTCTAAGAACAGATGTGGATGTGTGATACTGCTGTAGGTATGTACAGCATGGGATGTTTCTGCTCCTGCATACTCCAGCGACTGGAGTGCATGCCTGCACCGCGCTCCTTACCTGTCAAAAAACAAGAGGCCTGTGAGTCACTGCGAGTCATGCACTGTGAATTACTCCTGTCTCCTGTTCCTGAGCTGTTTTTACAGCCATCTGAAGACGCAGCCCGCTCCAAACCCATTGAAATGTCTTGTGTTGACTTCTCACAGCTTTTATAAGCCTGTTTGTTTTCAGTCTGCCTTTGCATTTCCTTTTTTTTTTTGTCATTACCTTCCAGTGTACATTTTCCCTTCAGTGAGATGCTGGGTTCCTCCAGGGAGGAGCCGTGGGCGCACGCTGCACGCCTCCTGCTCCAAGCATTGTAGAAGCACAGCTTCATCTCCCATTCCCTTTTAACCCTCAGCCAGTGCCAGACACGGCAGGGCAGGGGAGTCCTTGGCTCCATCAAGGCTTTCTAAAGCTGGAGGTGAATGCAAAGTCTTCTGACTTTTCTTCCAGTTCTCAGTGCTGTCTGAGGCTGTGTTTTGAACCCAGCAGCTTTGTGAATGAAGGAATAAATTGACCATGAAAATATTGACAGCGCAGTTGCTTACGCCAGCTTCCTGGTGTGACTGTTGGGTAACTGGAGGAGGAAGGGAGCTCGTTCCCTTTGCACAGGGAGGGTGGGAGAGGCTGCAGGATGGGTTGTATTTCTGCAGCCCAGGACAGCAGCGTTGCTGGGAGCTGTTGGGAAATGTTGGATTGTAAGGAAATGCCGGGGGTTGGGGAACCAGTGAGTTTGGCACATCTGAGGGTTGCTTGCTTTAGGCCAGAGACAAGAGAAAGCAGACGCCTCAGCCGTGTTCCAGTTGCCTTAAAAAAGGAAGACTGGGAAAGTAACCCAGCTCTCCTCATCCCTGCCAGACCCGATGTCTTTTTAATCTGCTTTCTCTCAGCTTCTCTGTAAATGGAAGTTGCTGGTTGCTGGTGGTCTGCTCGGGTTAAGCAGTGATTCTGGAGCAGACGTGGTCTCCAGGTCTGGTTGCTTTGAAGCTCCAGCTTCTATCGCACTCGACTAAGTCAGGTTTTTTTCTTCTCTGTGGAGGTAAAAATCAGCCTTGTGTGCCCATCTGATTGAAGTGCTGAGACTTGTCTAATTGAACAAGTGCTCGAGTCAACACTTGAGTTAGGATGAAAAGCAGCGAGGAGATCACCCAGGGATTTTGTCTGAGCTTCACAGCTACTTGGCATCAACAGAGCAGATGGCTGGGTCGCATCCTGCCCGAGGCTGGGGAGAAAAGATGTCAGGAGGAAAAAAATATTAATATAGTTAAATATATTCAGCTCTGAATCTAGAAGTGCCTCAGGTCTCTAATTTCAGACTTTATAGCATCAGCCCAGAAGATGGGATTTGTAAAAGGAGGGGTTGGTTCTGCAGGGCTCCTGCAAGGAGCTGCCTCAAAGCTGTTGTAGATAAAAAATATTTTGGGAGGGAGCACAGAGATGCAGAGAGTGGGAGCAACTTGGCTTGTCATGTAAAAATGGGGATCATCTGGGAGCAGCTGAGCGAATGGTAGCAAGTGAGCTGTGAGCCCCTGCAGTGCCTCTGCTGATGGAGGGAGGAGCCAGCGTCCCAGAGCTGGTTTGTGCAGAGGTGTGAGGACATCACAAACATCTCTGCAGGTCACCTGAACCACAGGGACAAGCTTCAGCCTGTTCCCAGTAGGATGGCACTTGATCCTACAGCCAAAGGCAGTAGCCAGAGCGGTTTGGGCTTGGGGAAGACCTCTGGTTGCTGTCTCACTGGGATGTGGCCATCAGAAGCCCTGGTCCCTCAAGGTGGGGAATAAATGGACATGCACAGATACGCCTTTCCAAACACCCCAACCACCCATGTCTGGATCAATCCACACTCATAGGAGCCCATGGTGAATCTGGTGCCTTCACTAGGATAAAAATTGTCTACTTTTACTAGTTGTGGACCCTCTTAAACTTTACTTTGCCCCAAACAGCAGAGTGCACGTAGCAAGTGAAGCTCTGAGGGATCAGAGTTTCCTTCTCACTTGTAACTGCCACTGCTGCCCTGTGATCCCCTGCTGCCATCACCAACCAAAGCACTTCTAACCCTGGAAACTCCCACGAGTTTTTGCCTCCTGTATTCAAACATTTTCATTTTATCAAGTGTGTCTCTAGCTTGAGCAACAGCAACAGCTGCGTTTTGCATAGAGGTGACACGAAGCAGAATCACCTTGCTGGCAGCAGTAAAAACCTCCCTTTCCAAAGATGGTGCTGAATTTTAAGTCTTTGGTTTGGAAAGTAAGTTTGTTTGTTTGTTTGTTCACAGGGGGCACCATTGGAAGGACCTTTATGGGCTCCTAAGGACATGCAGGTGGATGATTTACCTACGATAATTAAGGTAGGAAGAAGTGTTGTTAATTCTGGCATCTTGATATTTGTCCTCCCCTTGGAATAAATCTGCACTTGCTGGTGGCCAGCCAGTTGTTGCTTTATTTTGGGGTTCAGTGCACAACGCTGGCAATATGGAGCAGCACACAGCCAAGGCATTAAATTGTGTTAAAGTGTCCCTTTAAACACAGGGGGAAGGCAAATCTTCATTTAAGAGCTACCTGGGAACGTAACTAAGTGGAAAAAAATCTGACTTCCTCCCCCAAAAGGATAATAAGGTCTCTGTTGGTGCAGAGTTGGAAGGGGCATGACTCTTATTTGAGAGCACTCAGCACAGGGATTTTTTTGTTCTGCTGAAATGTAGTGGTTGAGTTGGAATTCAGGTTCAAACTTGCCATCTCAAAAAAAAAAAAAAACCAAACCCAAACCCTAAAAATACATTTTATTAGTTTATTTTCATCATCATGAGCTTCTGTGGAAATCTGGTCTATCTCCAAATGAGGCAAGAGAGTATTTGATTCTCAGTTAATGAAATGGAGTAAAATCCCTGGTGTTAAAAGCACCAAACTGTCAGACAGAGTTGGAAAACAAAATACAAATGTCAGATGTATTTACAAGTAGGTTTTATGATGTTTATTCCCTAATGGGGGGATTCTTGTCTTGCTGGGTCGCTTCTGCCATGGCTGTTGTGCTTAGAAGCATTGTTGGGGTGGTGCTGTGGTGGCTGCTGGTCCCTACCTCCTGTTGCAGTAGGAATGAGGGTCTTCTTCCTAGTCACCCTATAGACTCCTAAATGTGAGATGACCTTTAAAAAAACCCCTCAAAACCCCTGACTTTGCTGAGGTAGGAGGACCCTGTGCGTTTCCAGGCTTTGCTCTACACACTCAGAACATTTCAGTTTGCAAGCCTGAAAAGGCAGCAGAGGTGTCACCCATTTGTCAGACCCCTGCAATCTGCAAATGCCCAAAATGCAGTGGAGTTTGATGCTCTGCTTTGGAGCCCAGTGAGGTGTTTGATGAGACCAACATCACAGGCAGGGTTTTGCCCTTGCATTTCTTCAGACTGTAAAGGTGTAAGAATATCAGGGATGAACAGGGGGTGTGTTATGTCTATTGTACTTTATCAGGGGGATTGCTTTATATTGCAATTGGGGTTTCAACTCTTATTAGTGTGGGTAGAATTAGTGGTTTGGTTGGTGTTTGGTGTTGGTGGGTAGCTTACTGGCTGGGTTGTTGGAGGGAGAGGGGGAACTTCAAGCTGAAACAAGAGCAAATTCTTTTAATACAGGTTTGCAGTCCTCAAATGTATTTGTTCTTCTTGTTTGGCTTGTGATAAGATGCACTACTGTGGAATTTGCTTGGAGCAGGGATTTGCATGAATTATTGTTTCTTACAAAATGAACATCTGTGCAAGCCTTCTCCCTGTGCTCTGCTCTACCAGAGCACCCACCAGAGGAAGGGTTTGTGTACCTGGATACAGTGGTCAGCAAAAACCAAGTGCTTGGGGGAAGGAAAGATGGGAGCAGTAGAAACAAAGCTGCTGAAATCAAGGGGGAAACTCCTTCTGGGTTGTGTGACAGCATCTGGATGTGTGTGCTTGTTTTATGTGCCAGCTTCTTTCCTTCTCATGCCAGTGCAATTGTTTTGAAAAATAATATCATCCTGCTAGGAAAAAACCTGGGACCATTATGCTTGGCCTCTTGCAGAGCTCAGTTCTGTGTCTAGGAGGTGTCATGCCATCAGTCACAGGAGCTGCTGGTTGAAATAGTGTGGCCCCAAACCAGGTAGAAGACAGGAGTGAACAGTCATTATGGATGGTCTCTTGATTCTGCAATTAAAGCATTTCATTTGAAGAGCTTCACTTTCACCTAGAGAGATCTTTCTGTAATCGCTAATTTGCTTAATTAGCAGTGTCATCTGTCTGTCTACACAAAGCAAGAAGCCAACGTTTGGAGGAAACCCTCAAACTGCAGACTCCAAATACCCAAGATTTAAAATTACCAGGTCTCATAGTAACAGGAAGAGCAATGAAAGAACCACTTGAAGTTTGGGTGACCTAACACTGGGCTGCATGTAGAAAGGCAAGCTTTGTACTTTACTCAGAACTCTACACAGATGCTACACTTGTGTCCTGGTTCTGGCCAAAATTTGGACCAAACCTGATGGTATTAAATAATTTGCTTGTA
Source organism: Zapornia atra (assembly GCA_013400835.1). Taxonomy (NCBI): domain Eukaryota; kingdom Metazoa; phylum Chordata; class Aves; order Gruiformes; family Rallidae; genus Zapornia; species Zapornia atra. Next base: position 62,903 of record VZTU01033340.1, read on the forward strand.
GTTACTTTCTTTTGTAGACATTAGCAAATGCTACATTAAGCTTGTTGGGACATTCATGTAAAATACTTCTTCTAATCAGCTTTTTTTCTCAAAAATCAGCTTTTATAGGGGAAAACAAGGAGGAGAATGTCTCCATCTGCTGAAGTAACTCCCCACGACACAGAGCACTGGGTGCAGGTGTGAGAGATGAAGTGGGGGGGGACACACGTTAGTGGTGCCACCATTCCTGTCAGTGGTCCTGGGTTGGGAAGAGCACCTGTGTGCATTGAAAGGGATAGGAGCAAGGTGTGTAGTGAGTTGGGGACGTGGTGTTGTGTTGAGACATCTCTATGAGAGTATGCAAAGCATTGCCAGGTACGCTGATTAATAATTGCCAGCCGATGCAGATACTGTTGGGGCAGTGCCTGTGTCCTGGCACCAGTGGGCTCTGTGAGGGTGTTACAGTTGTGCATGTGGTTGGAGATAAGTGCAGGCTGTCAGCAAGCTTCTCAAAAGGGCAGAAAACCACCCAGGCACGGAGGTGACAGTCATACCGATACCGGTGCGGCGCCGAGCGCCGTGCTTTGCTGGGCGGGTGAGTACTAAACCCACAGGTCTCAGTTCAACAAAGGCCATCCACATCCAGTGGTGACCTTTGGACCCTCCCTATCCTTCCCTGTGCCTTTTCCATCTGTGCTGCCAACATCTTTTGGGAGGTGGAAGCCAAGCCCATGTGCTCTGTGGCTTTGCAGAAGAACCTGACACGTGTGGCTTTCTTCTGACTGGTTCCAGCAGTGCCAGTCAACGAGCTGATGTTCCTGGCACTACCCACAATAACTGAAAGATATTTCCTGTGAGATAAGAGTCAGTAACTGTGGTTGTCTCGTTTCTCTGGTATGTGTTGCCATGTTCACTTGAGATTTAATTTGTCATCAGAGCACCGCTGCTGCATGGCTCCATATTCTCCAGCACAGGCAGGGGAGGCTGCACAGAGGCACTGGTCAGACCCTGCACCTTCTCTCCTAAGGATTGCTCTTCAGAGCAGTGCACTGGTGCCATGGCTTGATCTGCTCACTGAGTATGTGCAGCTGGGAGCAAACAGCAGAAGTGAAGAGGAGATGATGGGTCGGGACCTGTCCCAGGCCTGTACTGGTTCACTCTGGTGGTTTTTGCACTGGATGGTGAGCAAGCCAAGAAGTGTTGTTTTCCCCCCACTTGGAAGATTTGCTCCTGTAGTTTCAGTCAAAGCCACCACCACCTGCAGCCCTTCTCCAAACCTTTAAAGACTGCTGTAAGATTTTGGCATTTGCTCACGTGCAGGCTGATCCTTGGAGGGGCTTTTTTGGAAATGCAGAGGTTGCCCTGAGACCAGCAGTCACTCATTATGGTGCTCCCAAATCCCACACACTTCTCTCCCCACCTCTTTCCTGTGAAGCATCAGACTTCTACGTGGAATTTGACATCGCTGGCATGAGCTGACCCAGCCTGCTGCCTGTTAAAGGTACCCTTGGATTTGTATGATGTGTTTCACCAACCATCAGTCCCAAGCACAGACCTCCAGCATTCAGCTGGTGAAGCTGACTGCGGGCTGGGGATGTGAAGGAGACAACTGCTTACAGAAACCACACCGGGCAGCGTGTCGGGACCTGCACCCCGTACCTGGAGCTGCTGTGTATAAATAAACACATCCACCCTCTGTCTTATTTCTGACAACTACCTCCCTGAAGAGAGGAGTGGTTTTTTCAGTAGCTTGTTCTGCAAGCAGGTTTCCTCTTGCTGGTGTTCAGGATGGCCTCATTTTTATGTGGATTTGCCATAGCTATCAGTGCACAGACATCAACAGCTCTTGCACCCTTGTGAGACGTGGGATTTTGGTTGAAATGCAGTCCTGAAAAACTGATACAAGCAACTGACAGACCTGTCATCTGAATCTGAGAGGAAACTGCACCAGATTGGTGGTTGCCTCAGAAAAAACGTTGCTAGCCCTTGTTCTGCAGGGTCTAGTAACCACAGCTTCAGTCTTCAGGAGCGTTGCAGCTCTGGTCTGCAGCCTGGGTTCAAGTTTTTAGTAGTTTAAGGGCTTCCTCAATATCATGTCACCACTGAGATTGAGCAGTGCTAATTCCTGCTAATACTGCTGGACCTGAATCTATAAGAATGATTTTTTTTTTCATGCTGATGGTTTCAAACACATCTCTGCTCTGATTATGTTTGGCCTCATGAAATGGTTGAGCTGATCCACATCCCATTCAATACAATAGATCCTTTGAATAGGGCAGATTACAACTTAGTTGATTTAAATGGATCTTTTTCTGAGGAAGTAACGTTTGCCAGCCCCAGCCAAAGCTGTGTTGCTAAATATCATCTGACAGGTGTGGACGTGACTTCCTTGCTGCTGGAGAGTTTACCTACTCCTGGTAAGAACAATCTGAGGAGACAACACATCAAGGAAGTGGAGGCATGGAAGGGACAACGTTGGCCCTCCTTCAGCATCACCAGGAGGTGCCTCTGAAGGATGGAGTGGTGCAAGGTTGCCTTTGTTTTCAGTCAGTGGTGCCTGTTCCTGCTTTTTCAGGGTGCCCTTTTTGCTGATGTTTTCTTTTCATCCCTCCCCTCCTCACCATTGCAGGGAAGGGAGGATCCCTGCGATCTGACAGTGGAAAGCAAGGGAGCAGATGAATCCTAGAATCACAGACTGGTCTGGGCTGGTAGGGACCCCAAGGATCATAGAGCTCCAACCCCCCTGCCACAGGCAGGGCCACCAACCTCCAGGCCTGGAGCTACACAAGGTTGCCCAGGGCCCCATCCAACCTGGCCTTGAACACCCCCAGGGACGGGGCATCCACCCCCTCTCTGGGCAGCCTGTTCCAGCCCCTCACCACTCTCTCTGTAAAAAACTTCCCCCTAATATCTAATCTAAACCTTCCTTCCTTCAGCTTTAATCCATCCCCCTTGTCCTGCCATTATCTGCTCTTTTAAAAAGCTGATTCCCCTCCTGTTTCTCTGCTCCCTTCAGGGACTGGCAGGCTGCAATGAGGTCCCCCCGCAGCCTTCTCTTCTCCAGGCTGAACCAGCCCAGCTCCCTCAGCCTCTCTTCATAGGGGAGGTGATGAAGCCCAACTTGGGGCGGCAGTGGCCTCCCAGTAGGACAGGAGGCTTCCATCAACATCTGCTGCAGAGGAATTCAAAACCTCTGGTAGGTCTGAGGGCAGACGTGCTTGCTAAGTAAGATGAGGAGAGGAAATTTAATCATCAGCCACACTTTTTGTTTGCTGGTGGAGACGTGAGCGCGACCGCTTCGGTGCCAGGTTTGGGGTGCCTTCCAGACAAGCTTTTCACAGTACCAAATCCAGAGGACACTGAAGCTGGAGGGGCCAGAGGAGGTCCCAGGTGATACAAACCAAAAGCAGTGAAATTCTGGAATTGTACCCAAGAGGTTTCTTGCCCTGAGTCCTTACTGTGTGCTGTAATCCACATCCACCTTTCATGAGTCTGCTTGGCCAGCCGGATGCAGGTCAGCAGTGTGGTTAGACAGGTCGGCGGTTCCTAACGCCACTAACTTCTCATCTCTCCTCTTCCAGAACACACAGTTCTTGTGCTGTTATTTGAGTGTTTTGTAGTACAAGTCCTTGAAGTTCCCTGCTGAAAGCAGAAACAAATATTACATCAATCCAATCAGGTCTGTCCAAGAGCAGAGCATGGAAATACCCCATGCTCAGGCTGGCACCGTTGCTGGCACTGTTTCTTCTCTCCCTTGAGAGGTGAGTTTTCCTTTAATATTGCTGTCTAAATCTCCTGTGGCTGATGCAGTGATTAAAAACCCTTAAACATGCTACAGTAATTTGGCAAGCCATGTGTGGACCTCCTGCAGTTGCAGTCAGAGGTTAGGGAGACATGTCATGCTTTACATCATACACACATATGATCTACTTGCTGTGAGGAACCGCTGATCAGGGACCTGTTCCCTTTTCACATAGAGTCATTCTGAGGGTAAGCAGATATCTTGGGGGATTTTTGTGTGTGTGTCTGTGTATGTATGTGGGGGTGATAAGGCTGGCTGGAATAATGAATTGCTCTCTGGGAGGGCAGAGCACTTGTGATGCTTTACCCATGATGGCCTAAGGTAGGTGTGTTTTATGAGAGGTAGTATCTGGTGGCAGGGAAACTGCTGCAGTTGGGGAGAGGCAGACAAGCTTTTGGTGCATAAATCCTCCAGTTCTGAGACAGAATTATGAGTTCAGCCAGTTGCTCTTGAGCTTCATCCAGATACCATAACACTTTGAGTGAGAGGGAAGACAGTTGGTACCCGTGGAGCCAAGGGATGTGCTCACTGGGGAAGGAGGTAAATTGTTTCTTGTGGAGCATGGAAGGGTTATCTGGGGCAGATAACATCAGCAGATGTTCTTGGCAACCTCAGGTTTTACCTTGGGTTGAGCTTTGAGGTTGAGCTTTGAGGAAGCATGAAGTCAAGCTGCTGTAGCTCTAGAGGAAGTATGTAGGTTATAAACTCAACTAGACCCAATCCTTAAAAATAAAAATTTAAAAAAGAAACATGAATTGGAACTAGTACCAGCCTTGTACAGTGGGCCAGAGAAGTCAGCAAGGTGATGTGAACAAGACCATGCTGCTAAGGAAACCAGATACCCAAGGGTCTTAGTTTTTGCAAAAAAACTTTGTATTTGAGACAAACTCGTTTTGAGGATTAAATGCTGCTCACCACTACCCAAAGGAGTGGATATTATGGCACCTAAGCAGACGTTTGGTCTTCTGAGATACAGGTGTGACTGAGTAGGAAGGGCTCTGCAGAACTTTTTGGGTTTAGTTACTGCATATTCCTGTGTGCAGTGTTCCTTCTTGCAGAGAAAGAAGTTGAAGGGATGAGGCAGCACTGCAGGAGGAGAGGGAAATGAGAATGGTGACTGGAGAAGGGCTGGGATGGGTTGTTCAGGAGAGAAGTTGGTCAGGGGCCATGTTGTATGGGTACATTTTAGTCCAAGAAGACTCAGAGAAGTTTGTTCAGAGATGCAGGGGAGGAAGAAGTGATGGGTGTTGAGCAGACACTTGCCAGGTTACCTAGCATCTCTCTTCCTTCACCACAGAGAGGAACTCTGAGTTGTGGCCAGGCAGATGGTGGAACATCATCACAAAGAGCAGCATGACCTTGAAGGATCTGGAGGGAAAGAGTTAAATCTGAGCAAAAAGCAATTTTTTTTGGTTTGGGAAGAGCTGGAGCTGTTCCCTTCAGTGCTTCCCCAAACCTGGACATGCAGGTCAGGAACCCCAGGAATGGCTCCTGTACCTGGGTGTCCTTCATGGAGGCCTGCATTAGGAGTGGTGGCGCTGCCTGGATGCTTGCTTCTGAGTCTGCATGTTCAAACAAAAACATGCAGCCTGGGCCACTCAGAGAGGACAGGGATTCTGCTTGTGCACTTTCCTCCTGTTGCTAGACCAGGTGTCCCCTGAAAGACAGCGGTTACAGTCAGAAAACCACTCTGAAACTACAGTCGCAACGGATCACCGCCTCCAGCTGCAGGGACACTAACCGTGCACGGCAGGCCACCTTGCTGGCCTCTCACCAGTTTTTCAAATACTGCTCTTGAAGAAAGGCAGAGACCCAGTCCTGCAGCACACTGTGGGTGCTGGAGTACAAGAAGACACCTGTGCTGCTGGTGGTCCTACCTCAGCTCTGCTCTCTGAGACCTTGGACGCGTTATTCATCGTGGGGATTTGTTTCCTCAAGTCATCAGTCCCAGGAAGCGAATTTTCTGTCTATGAGCTGCCAGCCCAGCCTGTCGGGTTGTGAGGAGGCCACAACAAGGACATTGAGGTCCTTGAAAGAGTCCAGAGAAGGGCAACCAGGCTGGGGAAGGGGCTGGAGGGCAAATCCTCTGAGGAGCAGCTGAGGGAGCTGGGGGTGTTTAGTCTGGAGAAGAGGAGGCTGAGGAGAGACCTTCTCACCACCTACAACTACCTGAAGGGAGGTTGTGGAGAGGTGGGTGATGGTCTCTTCAGCCAGGGGACAGGAGATGGGACAAGGGGGAATGGCAAGAAGCTGTGCCAGGGCAGGGGCAGGTCAGATATTAGAAACAAATCTTTCACTGAAAGAGTTGTCGGGGCCTGGAACAGGCTGCCCAGGGAGGGGCTGAGTCACCTTCCCTGGATGTGTTTAAAAAAGGGTAGATGAGGTACTTAGGGATGTAGTTTAGCTTAGGATGGGAATGGTTGGACTTGATGATCTTAAAGGTCTTTTCCAACCTTGTGACCCTGTGATTCTTTGTGACTCTGTGAGGCAGCCCAGCTCCCCTGCCCCCAGCTTGGCTTGGGTGCCATCAGCAGCATTGAAGCTCCTCTCAAATGTTACACTGGGGATGCTTGCAGGTATCCAGAGGCACAAGTGCCAACTGGGAAGCCCAGTATACCTCTGGTTTTGAGCCAGTTATTCAAGGGAAGATGAGCATCACTGGGGGATGGTGCCTCCCTGGTTGGGCTGTTTTGCATTGGAGGTGAATCTGTTAAGTCCTTTCCCTGAGCACCAGCCAGAGGCTCAATCGAAACCTATTTAATAGCTATTTATTTTGATGTGCTTTGAGTATGGCCTGAAATGTATCATTTGGAAAGGTGTTTTAGTGAGATTTTGGATGGCAACCTGCTTTCTCCTCTGCATTAACTGCTTTAAAACATCTACTCCCTAGTTCAGTCTTATTTGCCCTTTAATAAAAGAAGATAATGTCTGCTAGATAGGGTTTTTTCATCCCTCAGGCAGGTGTTTAAGAGTTCTCATTGTTTTTAAAGTGGCTGTTTCTGTGCATTTTGAATGGCTGTCAGCTGGCTGAAGATGATGATTAGTCTTTATCAAGTGCTTAATTGAAAAATGCTGTTCAAGTGATGTGATGCAGATTGTCACTGGATGCTCAGCATCGCCTTTGGTCCACACACCACGCTTTGAGCACCGCTGCTTTGTGATGAGATGAAAGCAGCCCTGTAGTTTGGGCTTTAGCAGGGGGAGGACCTCTTCCTCAGTGGTTCATGTCTTGCTTGTAATGAAAAATTAGATATTAGGGGGAATTTTTTTACAGAGAGAGTGGTGAGGGGCTGGAACAGGCTGCCCAGAGAGGGGGGGGGTGCCCCATCCCTGGGGGTGTTCAAGGCCAGGTTGGATGGGGCCCTGGGCAACCTTGTGTAGCTCCAGGCCTGGAGGTTGGTGTCCCTGCCTGTGGCAGGGGGGTTGGAGCTCTGTGATCCTTGGGGTCCCTTCCAACCCAGACCAGTCTGTGATTCTATAATTCTATGAAACAACTTATGCAGGAATGATGATGATAATTGTAATAACCTTCTCTCAATCACAGAAGAAACTTCATTAACTGATTTGTTGCTTCTCTTCACTGTGAGCCAGACTTTATTTTTAAAAGAGCCCATTTTATCACCTGCCCTCTGCTTTTTGGCCTCTCTGATTGGATTATGTCATCCATACACCTATTTTTATTAACAGATTGAGAAGGAACATCAAACACTTTTCTGTAGGCATCAGTGCTTTCTTCACTCTGGTCTCACCCCAAGTGCAGATATCTTCTGTGCAAGCTGAACAGAAAGCATAAGGAAACAAGGCAAAAGCTGCTTTACAGGATAGAAACCAAACTGGCTTCTGGTAAATGGAAATGGGGGGTTAGTGCTGTGTTGGAGTGAGCACGGTGGTGATGGCTCCATCTGGCTTCCATAGTCAAAAGCCCAATGTCAATGTGAATTCCCTTTGCCTGGGATTCTGCTTTGAATGAAGAAGTCAGAGCTGCTGAAAAGGACTCTGAAGGATTTTATTTCTTTACATCAGGGGGTTTCATTCAGATTCTGAATTATGCTTTAAACTGGTTTCATCTTAAAACTTCACTTTTTTCTTTTCACAATCGGATGCTCCCATTGTGCCTCCATCCATGAGGCTGTTGTCCCAGACCTTTTCCTGGATGAGACTATCAACACTAATTGTCTGTGTGAGGGTGACACAGAGCTGTGGTCACTGGCCACAGGAAACAAGGGCATGAGCTGTGTCTGTCACCAGGGTGCCAGGACCATGCACAGAGGGGGACAGGGTGGCAACTGGAAAGTACAAGGCTCACAGCAAGGTGACTTTTGGACCCTTCCAGCTGCTGATCCATGGTCTTTATTCTTGGGAGCAAAAATAGGGAAGAATTGTCTGTTCCACTTTTTTTTTTAATATCTATTTCTAAGGTTTCATACCACAAGCTTTATTTTTCTAACCATGCTTTAACATCTGGATTTTGTAAAATGTGGTACTTCATAAGCATTTGTATTGGTGATTTTTAGTTTGCAGCTAAGCCAGTTTTGATGTTAATTGTCCAATTTCTGGTTTGGGGGAGGGCTGAAGTTCTTTTTTCTCACCAGCATCCCTGGCTTTTAATCTGCCTGGAGCACAGGGCTGCTGTTATACAGAAAACAACTCTCTGACAAATTCATCCCTGTATGACTTTAGTAGTTAAAGCTGGTTGAAGGCGTTGGCTTGACTCTCTGGTCTGAGGAGTCCCATGCTGTAAGCTAATAGTTGAGTGTGTTTAAAGATGCTGCTTCTATTTCAGTAGGATAGTCAGTGTTGTGGAGAAGTGCTTCTCCTATTAGCCAGGCACTCATCTGTGTACAGTTTATAGAGGAACAGCTTGATAAAATAATGCACTGAGGGCACAAAGCAACCACCGTTCATCCTAGAGTGGTATGGGAGGGAACAGCCCTCAGAGCCCTCCCAGTGCCACCCCCTGCCATGGGCAGGGACACCCCCCACTAGCCCAGGGTGCCCAAAGCCCCATCCAGCCTGGCCTTGAACCCTGCCAGGGATCCAGGGGCAGCCACAGCTGCTCCAGGCAGCCTGTGCCAGGGCCTCCCCACCCTCCCCAGAAAGGATTTCTGCCTCCCATCTCTTCTCCATCTCTCTTCCCCTTGTCCTGCCCTTCTCACCTCAAAGGGCTCACTGGAGCCTTCTCTTCTTCTCCAGGCTGAAGCAGCCCAACTCTCCCAGCCTGTCTCCAGAGCAGAGGTTCTTCAGCCCTCAGATCATATTTGTGGCCTCCTCTGGACTTTCTCCAACAGCTCCATGTCCTTCTTGTCCTGGGTTCACCAGAGCTGGATTCAGCATTGCAGGGGGTGTCCCCAGATCAGACCAGAGAGGCAGAATCCCTTCCCACCTGGTGGGACCAAGCTGGATGCTCTCCAAAAGCCAAGAGCCCAGGTGTTGTGTAGCAGAGGTTGGGTACCACCGAGAGGTTAGTGGCTGATTTGATGGTGGTTGCAGAATGTTGTTACTAAACAAAGTCTGGTGTGTTACTGGGTAGTAATTTTCACGTTGTACACCCAAACCTTGGCTCCTGTATCCCATCAGTCAAAAAATACCAGAGATATTTTTGTTTGATTTAAATAGGCTGGGATGCAAAGAAGACCTGCATTAGCAGGGCCAGAGTGCTGGTGGTCAGTTAACCCATTAGACACGTGAGGAGGTGCACAGGATGTCTGGATGCAGCCAGCATGGCTGGGAAGGCACCAAACACACAGCCATTGCCCCCTGCAGCCCCCTGCTCTTGAATCAATATGCACATGTCAGTAGTGCAGTGAAGAGAGGCTGAGGGAGCTGGGCTTGTTCAGCCTGGAGAAGAGAAGGCTGCGGGGGGACCTCATTGCAGCCTGCCAGTCCCTGAAGGGAGCAGAGAAACAGGAGGGGAATCAGCTTTTTAAAAGGGTAGACAATGGCAGGACAAGGGGGATGGATTAAAGCTGAAGGAAGGAAGGTTTAGATTAGATATTAGGGGGAAGTTTTTTCCAGAGAGAGTGGTGAGGGGCTGGAACAGGCTGCCCAGAGAGGGGGTGGACTCCCCGTCCCTCGAAGTGTTCACGGCCAGGTTGGATGGGGCCCTGGGCAACCTTGTGTAGCTCTAGGCCTGGAGGTTGGTTGCCCTGCCTGTGGCAGGGGGGTTGGAGCTCTGTGATCCTTGGGGTCCCTTCCAACCCAGACCAGTCTATGATTCGATGAAGAGTGAAGGAATTTCTCCCCTAAAAATCTGTGTAGCAGGAGGGTAACATATGCAGGGACTTAAGAAACACCCCAACAGTTACATTACCACCACTGTCACTGCCTTCCTCATGTGAATTGAGATGAGTGGAAGGGGAAGGACAGAAAGCTGGGTGAGCGGTTGGGTGACCTGTTGTAAAAGCCACCAACCCCACCAGCTGATGAGCTGGATGATCCTGCTCCTTTTATCTCAGCATCCTACAACACCCTCCTTACAAGCATTTCTAGAGGCATTCACAAAGCCACTGAAGCGATTCAAGTGCTCAGAAGTATTTGAATATCTGAATAAGTATTTATCTGCAATTAAGGTCTTGTAAAAACATTGTGAAACATGAGCTGTCACCTGAGCCCTGCTTCCCTTTCTGTCAAACTGGTGGATGCCAGGCTTTGATCATCTCTTGCCCCTATGGATTATAGCCATTTTCTTTCACAGAGGACCCACAAGAGCAGCTGGGATAGTGCATGGGCTTTAGCAGACCCGAACAAGCATCAGCAGGGCCCGTCTCTACAGTTTCCAGGCTCGCCAGTGCCTCTTGTGAGATGGTACAAGGTCTGATACTTCAAAGGAAAGTGTCAGAAATGCAGAAATGAGCAATTAAGGATTAATCTGCTCGTGGGCATTGGTATCTGCCTCCCCCCACCTGATTGCACTGTAAATTACTGGTTGACTCGAGCCATGTCGTGTAGCTATTTATACCTCGAAGGGCTGAATTATAGCTGTGTAGATTATATCATCCCTTTGTTTAATCCTTTTTCCTTTCTTCTGTCATGCTTTTGACCTCAGTGATTTTCAAAGCAGTCAGATTCACTTCCTATGGTTTTCTTGTGATGGTATTTGTATCCAGGAAAGGGGAGGAGAATGACATGGCTTTTTCTGTACCATTCTATTTTCCCTAATGCTCTTCTCCCTTACTCATTTCCTCATTCGACAGCCCAGGCCTTTTTTTAACCTTTCCAGAGGTTTTTGCATCATGACCTTCCATCGCCTTTCCAGGGCTTTTTGTTTCCTAGGCCTTGAGAGGGGTGTGCACAGGGCTAAGGGACAGCCTGGGTGAGTATCACACGTCATGGGCTTGAACGCTGTCACAAGACACTTCAGAAGGGAGATCTGGTGCCACTCACCTGCCTGCTTGTTGGGCCTACACCTCTCCAGCATTACCCTCCACCAAGGAACAAGCGATGAGAGGGAGGGTGTTGTTGCTATTGGATTTATTGGCTGTGATTTTGCAAATAAATGCTTTATAATCACTTCCTTGCCGTGCCTCACAGCCAAGAGAGAGAGACATGCAGCGAAGGAAGGGCAAGCTGCCTGCTTGTGCTCCAGCTTTCCCTTCAGATTTGCATTCCCCATTTCCAAGACTGCTTTCTTTTAGACCTCTGTTAAGTGTTAAAGCATTTAGAATACTTATTTATTCTTATAAATCTTTATAAGTTGCATTTTAAACAAAAAAAAAGCTCATCTTGGTTCTGGGCCAGTGACTGCAGCGGTTCCTGGCTCTTTGCTTGGTCGCTGTAATTTGGATGGATGTTCATATACTTCCTGTCCAGGAGAAGCCATCAGAAAAGTAAAGGGTACAGGAGATGCAGGCATGCTGAAGTCAGCTGAATGTTTTTAAAGATCAGACCGTGCTGTACAACAGTGGGAAATAAACTTCACTGCTAATGCAAGCTTCCCTCCTATCCCTTTTAACAGGAGATTCCTACCTGGAGCAGCCCTCCCACCAAAAACATTCCCTTTGGCTTTCAGGCTCTATTATATAGGAAGAATTTTTGTTTGGCAAAGCACCAGAAGGTCTACACACGTGGTTAAGGAAGGAGTGAAGATAGCCAGCCATCAAAACTCCTGAACATGAGCAGGAAACTCATGTTTGAACTTTGAAATTTGAAGCTGAGCTGAGCTGGACATGAGCTGCAGTGATAACAGAGGCAGCAGGAGCCCTCATGTGATGGGAGCAGCCTTTAGTTACTTGGAATAGAGGGGCTAAGTGCATAACCTTTAAACCAATGTTAACATTGCCCGTTAACATCCAAACGTTAGTGCATCAAAGCAAGTCGAGTTGTGTAGGTAAACCCAAGAGGGAAGTTCCAGCCATGTGCCACCATCTTTCCTTGTAACTTTTCTTTCTATAAGGCTTTGAGACCTACCTGGAAATCATAGAATCACAGAATCCCAGGGGTTGGAAGGGCCCTCCAGAGCTCATGGGGTCCAACCCCCCTGCCAAAGCAGCTCCCCAGCTCATATTGCACAGGGCGGCGGCCAGACAGGGCTGGAATCTCTCCAGAGAAGGAGACTCCACACCCCCTGGGCAGCCTGTCCCAGGGCTCCCTCACCCTCACTGGGGAAAAGTTCTTTCACATATTGGTGCAGAACTTCCTATGCTCCAACTTGCAGCCATTGCCCCTTGTCCTGTCCCCACAGACCACTGAAAAGGGGCTGGCCAATTCCCCCTGCATCCCATATTTAAGATATTTATAAACATTAATAAGTTCCCCCCTCAGTCTTCTTTTCTCCAGGCTGAACAGCCCCAGCTCACTCAGCCTTTCATTTAAGTTGAAGTTGATACTGAAGAAAAACCTGGAAAGTGTAGACTGAGAACGTATCAATTCCCATTTACTTTCCTTTCACATTGGTTGGACAACTCGGAGACACAACCCTGAGGTAGTGGGATTGCTCTTAAATCCAGTGGGTAATGTGCTCTTAAGGTGTGAGGAATTTGGGGCCTAGTTGTGATTAGGCCTCAAAATGACCATCTTTCCGTATAATGTAGACTCGGTACCGCCAGCAGCCCATGAGTAGGGTGCATCTGGGTGCAGAGTTCTGTATGGCAGATTGCTGGTCAAAAGTGCTGCTGGATTGGAGTGGACTTTTCCAATGAAGGCTTTCTTTAGGGTATTTTCGATCAAAGCCTTTATGTTTGTGAGGCCCTTTACTGCTGTCTGCCATAACCACCAGCCTGATGGATATTTAGGGGTTCATCTCTTGCAGCTTCTCCAATTTTTGTGGGGAAAAAAAACCCCAATAAATTGTTTTGGAGCAGCATTTCAGGCCTCAGTCCTTCTTTTTCCAAGCTCCTGCCTGCAATTTGGCCAAAAGTCAGCCTTTCTCTTCCTTTGTATTTCTGTGAAGTGAAGGCTGTTGCCTGCTGCAGGAAAGCCAGTCATTGGATAAACCCAGCTGCTGTGTCTGAAATGGAGCTAGGGATATCCATCAGGTAAAGCCAGTATCGTAACCTGCATTTTCATATGTCTGGGGAGTGTTGCAGGCAATCAGACTGGTCTGATGGGATGGATCCCTCTCCTCATTCCTCTTATCCCACCCTTTCTCTTGTTGTTTTCTCTGCCTTCCTTCCCTTCCCCCCCCTCAGCCCCCAAAAAAGGTGGGGGGGG
>VZTU01033341.1:0-21645 GCA_013400835.1 Zapornia atra
TGGAGGGCGGCGGCGGGGCCGCGGCGGCGCCGGCGCCGGAATCGGAGCCGGAGGCTGGGCTGATGTTGGGGCCGGCGGCGGACGCCCCTCTGGGCTACCTGCACGTCCTGTGGCAGCGGGAGGAGCCCGCGGGCAAGATCCCGGCCCGACGCCTGCGCAGGGCCGCCCGCCTCCACCGCCGGCTGGGGCCTACGGGCAAGGAGACCCACGGTGAGCGGAGGGCGACGGGGAGCGCCTCTCCCCGGGACGGCCCGCCGCCCCTCGGGGAGCAGCCGTGCCGCCGGCCACGCCTCGGCGGGGCGGAGAGGCCAAGCTTCGATTTTCCCGCGTACGGGGAGTCGTGATGGAGGTCGGATCCGCTGGGTGGGCGGCTTCGGACGGCACCCTTGCCTCTGCTAGGGGAGGAAGCCCGTACGAGCGGGAGGGCCCATGGCCGACCTCAGGAGGAGACAGGGAGAGCCCGTTTGGCACCTCGGATCTCCTGCTTCCTCTGGGCCGAGGCAGCACCAGTGTGGTTTGGACCTTGCACCTGGGCTTGAACGTCACTGTGGGATGCTGGGGTAGGGAATGACTCCTTTGCCCTCTGTGTTTCCAGTGATTGCTTTCTTTCTCTGTAGCTCTGAAAAGGCTGCGGGAAGCTGCCAATAGCAACGACTTGGACACAGGTAAGGCTTCTGCCAGCCCTACTTAGGACCTTTTCCCGGGAGGGCGGTTTTGGCGAGGTCTTTTATTTAAGGGTGCAGACAGTTTGCAGGCACGATGCTTTGGATGCTGCAAGTCTAGAAACTGCTTCTCTGGAGCCTTGTTTCATTCTCTGAGCAGAGTGAGGCTGGTTATAACATTTACTTTTTCACCACATCTGGTTCACAGTGTCAGTTTTCCAGCTGCCTCAAGCTAAATCAGCACTGCTCTGCCTTGGTATGCAACTCTGGACCAACTGTAAGCAGCAAGAGAGTAGTGTTTTTGTAAGGTGGAAAATTGTGCTTATCTAAGCCATAAACGGTGTGATAAGACAGTGTGACCCAGTAGATCAGAACCAGGACTCTGCCTCTCACGATGACTTCACCTCTGCTCTGCCCTGGTCAGGCCCCACCTGGAGTATTGTGTCCAGTATTCTGGGCTCCCTGGTATAAAAAAGACAGGGATGTCCTGGAGAGAGTCCAGTGGAGGGCTATGAAGATGATTAAAGAACTGGAGCACTTTCCTACAAGGAAAGGCTGAATGAACTGGGGCTGTTCAGCCTTGAGGAAAGAAGACTGAGAGGGGATCTTATTAATGTTTATAAATACCTCAAGTGTGGGACACTGCAGTAAATGGCCAGCCTCTTTTCTATGGTCTGTGGAGACAGGACAAGGGGCAATGGCCTCAAGTTGGAGCACAGGAAGTTCTGCACCAATATGTAGAAGAACTTTTTTCACAATGAGGGTGATAGAGCACTGGAACAGGCTGCCCAGGGGGGTTGAGGAGTCTCCTTCTCTGGAGATATTCAAGACCCATCTGGACACCTACCTGTGCAACCTATCCTAGGGAACATGCTCTGGCAGGGGGGTTGGACTCTGAGGATGATCTCTGGAGGTCCCTTCCAACCCCTACGATTCTGTGGTTCACAGAAGGCTTCTGGCCTATCTGTGACTCCCTTTACTTCCCTATACTGTAGATCAGGTGGAGGTAGATATGAAGTGTTCAGTAGCAATGTTGTTGTATGTTCTTTGGCCCTTATCATAGTCTCTCTATAGATTATACTGTCCCCTCAACTGTGCTGGCCTAACTGTTCATTGGGCCATTCTGTGAAGAGAATTCTAAACTGGTTTGACTTGTAGAAACTCCCAAGTAGATCAGGACAGCGGCTTGTCTGGTATGCTTCACCCTTTGGCTCCACAATACACCTTGTTTCATGAACTGATGGATAAAGTTCCTCTGTGAGCTCTGTCACTGCAGAAAGGCTTGGTTGGCTTCAGTCACCAAACCAAGAGAAAGTATGAAGGAATGAGGCTTTGTGAGAGCCTTCATTTCGCTCCATCTTTGAGTTCTACACCTGTACTCGATGCACTGGTTGCAGTCCTGCTGTGTTTTGTGTACTCTGCAGCTTGAGGGAGTGTCTGATGATGAATTTATTCTTCAACAAGTAAAAATCTTTGCTGTTTCCTGTGGTGGCACTGGGTGGGAGGTGGGAGAGGTTATGTCATTTCCTGTTGGCTTCAGGGGAAGACTAGGCAAAGCATTCCCAGCGATGACACTGTCAGTCTCCCCATCTTACCAAGTATCAAGTATCCCCCCTTAATGCCATTTCCACCTTTTGATAGAATCATAAAATTGTCTTTGTTGGAAGGGGCCCTTGAGATCACGAAGGGCTACAAAGATGATTAGGGGCCTGGAACATCTCCTGTAGGAGGACAGGCTGAGTGAGCTGGGACTGTTTAGTCTGGAGAAAAGAAGAATAAGGGGGGACCTAATTAGTGTTTATAAATATCTTAGGCATGGGATGCAGGGGGAATTGGCCAGCCCCTTTTCAGTGGTCTGTGGGGACAGCACAAGGGGCAATGGCTGCAAGTTGGAGCACAGGAAGTTCCGCACCAACCTGGGGAAGAACTTTTTCACAGTGAGGGTGACAGAGCCCTGGGACAGGCTGCCCAGGGAGGTGGTGGAGTCTCCTTCTCTGGAGATACTCAGGTCTCGTGTGGACGCCTGTCTGTGCAATATGGGATAGGGAGCTGCTTTGACAGGGGGGTTGGACTCGATGATCTCTCGAGGTCCCTTCCAACCCCTACGATTCTGTGATTCTGTGATCATCAAGTCCAACCATCTCCTTAACCTGCCATCCACCACTGAACCATGTCCCTCAGCACCACATCTAACCATTGTTTAAATACCTCCAGGGATGGAGACTCCACCACTTCCCTGGGCAGCCTGTTCCAATGCCTGACAACCCTCTCTGTGAAGTTTTTCCTAATATCCAATCTAAACCTCCCCTGGTGAAGTGTTCCTTAAAACGTGACTACAATTCCATAGAATCATAGAACAGTCTGTGTTGGAAGGGATCCCAAGGATCACAGAGCTCCAACTCCCCTGTCACAGGCAGGGCCACCAACCTCCAGGCCTGGATCTACACAAGGTTGCCCAGGAAGCTGAGGAGAACAGTGACTTTCAGTGGTCTGGGCTAGCTAGTTTCTTGTCTCAGTGCTGGCCCTTCTTTACTCTTGCAGGGTATGCTGCTGAAGATCTCAAAATGTAGCAAATCCATCAGTATTTTTAACAGGTGTATTTTACACACTGATGACTATACCAGGCTCAAAACAACAGGAGTAACAGCCTGTATAGTTGCCCCTACACATGTTGCTGTAGGTGCTACTTTTGTATCCCTAGGCTTTCCAGCCTTGGCTGGACTCTCTGCCTTTGTTACACCCAACACTGGAGAGCCATACTAGTTCCTCTGTTGTTCTGTAACCTGGTTTTTTCCTCCTTAAACAAGAAAATTAGGTAGTTCAGGCTGACATGAAGTGCCAGTGGTGGCACTGAAGAAGTAGCTGGGTGGAAGAGCAGGGGGAACAAGTGTGATTCGACGGTGGTGCGGCTACTCGGGCTGTTCACTAGCTCACTTCAGTACATCCTCTCCCCAGGGTGTGTTTGCACTGCTCTTGGCAGCTTGCTACGCTCACCTGCCTGCTTCCCAAACAGTACCCAGCATTAGCATGCCAAAACTCAAAGAGTTTCAGATGAGCCTAGGAAGGGGCATAGTCAGAACTGCTGTGAGGAGGTGGCGTTTCTCACTGCCTGTGGTTATGCTGTGAAACTTCTCGCCACAGGACCCTGTTGATGTGAAAAGGTTAAACAGGTGCAGAAAATGACCCTGCAGGCATATGGAGAAAGCCCATGGAGGGGCAGTAAGCACGGGATGCTAGCACTAGCTTGGGAAGTGCTTGAGATGCAGCTGGCTAAAGGCTGTGAGAGTTAGCCCCACATCATTCCTGTCTTTTTTCTACTGTTCTGTAGGCATTTGTTGCTGATTGTCCTTGGAACTTGAAAGTTTGGCTAGATGGATCCTTATCCTTAGCTGTTACAGCTACTGGCTTATCTTTTATGGCTGTGCTTGGAAGCTGGCAAGGGCTGTAACAGGGCAGAGGATATTCTGCCCAGGCTGGTTCTGCTGAGCCAGGATGCTGGCTGGAGCTGGTTCAGATGCAGTTGACGTGACAGCTGGCAGAGTGTGTATCTAACCACAGAAGAGTGGGTAGCATTCCCCCATTCTGATGGGGTGCCCCTCCAGCTTACCCACTCTCTTCTCTTCTCTTTGGGGCTGCCAGTGCAGCAACTCTTGGAGGACGGAGCTGACCCCTGTGCTGCAGATGACAAAGGCCGGACAGCCCTGCACTTTGCCTCCTGCAACGGCAACGATCACATTGGTGAGTGGGGAGGGCCAGTTGTGTCACCCAGCTTCTCTGTGGCACACCTTTGGAAGGGCACTATTTTTGTTCAGCACGTGACAGAGGTTGCTGTATTCTGGCAAAGCTGCCAGCTGAACTCTGGCTCCAGAGCCTGTCATTCTCCCTTTGCTGAAGGAGGAGCGTCAGCTCCCGGCTCTAGAGCTGTACTGGTGCAGAAGGAAGGTTGTCCATAGTCTCAGTTCTTCCCCTAAAGGGAGCCCAGGGGCAATGGCACTGCCTCGCTTTGTGCTGGGTCCTTCTGTTTTGCTGTGCAAACCTCCATCCCCTGTTTCTGGGAGGAAGCTGATGAGCTGAAGCATCCCTAAGGCAGTCTGGTGCCTGCCACCTGTGTGGGCCTGATGTGTGGGACAGAGGGAAGGGACTGACATGACGTTCTTTCCTTGTTCCCAGTGCAACTGCTCCTGGACCATGGGGCTGACCCAAACCAGAGAGATGGCCTGGGAAACACCCCCTTACACTTGGGTAAGTGCCACACAGATGAGCTTTGCATGCAGAGAGACGAGGTGAACACTGCGTTGCTGTTTCTTTCCTCTCTACCTTCCTCTTTCTGTGCATCACAGCATGCAGCCCCAGCTTTAAGGACATAGGAGGGACTGCATTTTCATCTTCATGAAGGTTTTAAGGGTTGGAGTTAGAGAAAATCCATTTCCTTCCCTCTTCCAGCCCCACAGAGCATGACATTTCTGTTCCAGAGAGAATACTTAGGCTTAAGCATGAGGTTACCTTTAAAAGTTAGGCTGTTCCTCTTTCTCATGGCAGAGAGCTGTTTGGGAAGTGGCAAGCTCCACACTTGAGCAGAAACTTCTCTGTTGCCTGCTAGTACCTCTGAGTTGTGTGTCCTGTGTTTCCCTCCCCAGCTGCCTGCACGAACCACGTTCCTGTCATCACCACGCTGCTGCGCGGAGGTAACGATTCCAACCTGTCCCTTTCCTGCCCTGCCGATACTCCCCGGGGACACTCAAGTCTGGAAGACAGTTCTCACGCTCTGTCCTTGCTCGTGTGTCTTGCAGGGGCCAGAGTTGATGCCTTGGACCGAGCTGGCAG
Organism: Zapornia atra; assembly: GCA_013400835.1. Taxonomy (NCBI): domain Eukaryota; kingdom Metazoa; phylum Chordata; class Aves; order Gruiformes; family Rallidae; genus Zapornia; species Zapornia atra. Next base: position 5,487 of record VZTU01033341.1, read on the forward strand.
AACCCCGCTGCACCTTGCTAAGTCAAAGCTAAACATCCTGCAGGAAGGACTTTCCCACAGCCTGGAGGCCGTACGCCTTGAAGTCAAACAGGTAAAAGAAACAGTCCTGTGATCTGGGGAGGCCCCTGGCAGTCTCCTGCATTCTTCATTTGAGTACCTGCCTTTAGCTCTTGGGTGCTGTGGGGAGGCTTGGACTTTTCCCTTCTCTTTTCAGAGACCCTCCCTTTTCCCAACTGCTGCTCTGAATTTTTGCAGGACCTCTCCTGGCTCTGGTAGGCCAAGGATGCAATGAACGTTTTAATTCTCAGGCTGTAGCTGTCTTTTCTTCAACCACCATGTAAGACACAGGCCTTGTGGCAGGAGAGAGACCACAGCGTGGGGCTGTAACCCTGCCATACTCTGCATTCCTAGCGCAGCCTGCCCTGCTCTGCTCTGGAGGTGTGGGATAGGAAAGCCTTCACAGGCTGGCATCACAAATGCACGAGGTGTGGGCCTCTCTCCAGGATCTGCAGGATTTTCTTCCTCAGTGCACAAGCACATCTTGCTGGAGCGGGAAGTCATGCTCCTCACAGTGAGACAAGCTCGCTGGCCATGCAGAAAAGGTTGCTGCTTTCAGGGCTAGACCCTACGTTGCTTCAGCTGGGCTTACCTCTCTTCTCTGTTCTTAAATCAAGTACAGGGATCATGACCAGCTCATCTATGGCTGATCAGCACCCCTGGTGACTCACTGGACTCGGATGCTGCCATTAGCACTCTCCTGTTCAACTCTGTGTGCTTGGCAATTTAAATGTCATTTGTTGCTCCCTGTAAACACTTCCCAGCCTGGTGCAGCCACCCGATGTTTGCCTCCTGTGCCTGTTGGTTTCAGATTATCCAGATGCTGAGGGAATACCTGGACCGTCTGGGGAGGCATGAGCAAAAGGAACAGCTGGATGACCTCTGCTCCAGGTTACAGATGACTAGCACAAAGGAGCAGGTAGGCAGCATCGAGCTACCGTGACTCATCTGTTTGTGGTGTGACTTCTGTGTATTTAGGAGAATGCAACTGCATGAGCAGAGTGACACTGAAGACAGGGTTAGGGGAATGTTCTTGCTCACACTGGGTAAAGTGGCCATGACGTGATGACTTGTGGTACTCCTCCAGGTTGGAATTCAAAATGCAGAAAGCATTTCTGTGCCCAGCAGCTCAGCAGAGGAGCAGAGAAGATCAGATAGGCTGGAGGGCTCAGGCATTTTAAGGCACACCCACACAGGGTTGTAGGGCCTGTTTTGGGATTTTTCTACAAAAGATTGGCCCTTAGAAACAGGCAATACCATTGTTGAGTTCTGGATAATGCAGCAACACGCTTGTATGACAAGGACTGGGTAAATCCCATAAGGTGGAAGTCAAGCATCGACCCCCCATGGAATGGGGAGAAGTTCCCATTGCCTTAGATTAAGACTATTTGATTGTGGGGACAGGAGCCCTTCTGTGCAATTGTGGGACCAAAGGGATGGATCCTGCCCTAGTAGAAGCTGATTGTGGGCATTACTAGCAGTCCTGGTGCAAGGGTGGTCCCTGCTGTGTGGGGGGTTGTTTTGTGCACTACTGTGTTCCTCTGCCTAACAGCCGACTGTATTCTCTCAGGTGGATGAGGTTACAGACCTCCTGGCCAGCTTCACGTCACTCAGCTTGCAGATGCAGAAGATGGAGAAGAGGTAATGGGTTTCCAGATCATTTTACTGATGCAGCAGGAGAAGCCTTGGAGAGAGGAAGAGGAAGCTGAAGCTTGCTTCCCAGATCGCTGAGTAAACATCGCTGCCAGTGGCTGTTCCTGCCAGACCTGCTCTCCGGTGGTGCTCAGACTGTCCCTGTGGGTGCTGCCACAGCTGCCTCCCGGGGAAGCAGCAGGCTTTGGACAAGAGTGCTGCAGCTGAGCCTTTTGGAAAAAAAGACCACCTGCTCTTTTTTGGATGGGCTGGTGCTGGAGAGGATACCCCTTCCAGAGATAATTTGCCTTCTCCTAAGCGCTTCACCTCCATGTAGGTGGTGGCTGATGCCGGGCACAATCGCCAGCCCTGACTGGTGCGCTCAGCAGCTGGCCAGCACCAGAAGAATACTTGGCACCTTTTGCCACCTCCGCAGTACTGGATTTCACGGGGGAGAAAGCAGATGCCTCAGACAACAGAAGGCTTTGTGCTGTGAGAAGAACATGCACTTAATTCTGCATACTTATCAGCTGAGCAAACATACTGCCTTGAGAAGCACGCACCAAGGCCCTTCCCCGGAGCCTGTGGTCAGAGGGCAGAGAATCTGGTTACAAATGGGATACAAAGCTTTTAATCAGTAGACTAACAGCTTTTACTGGCCTTGTTTTTTAAATCACTGCTGCAAGTTAGTGCTTAAATACTTCAGTGAAACACTTGCAGAAATACTGGGTGGTGAGCGAGCAGGTTAGAACTGCGGGGAGATTTGGGGCGTTACTTAGTCCTGGCATGGTTTTAGGTGGACATTTACATCTTGCCAAAAAAAAAACGCTCTGCCACAGCTGGCTTTTACTTTTCTGATGGCTGCTGGTTCTAGGCAAGAGGTCTGGTTGTGACAGGAGGTGCTGTATATTTGGCTGTGTTACTGGGACGGGGGGGGGATGGGTTTATGGCTTCCTCAGCAGCACCAAGCCCAGAGCTGGCCCATCCTGTGTTTCTTGCTAGTCATGGAGAAGCGCTGCTGCTGGACCTTGAGTGCACCGTGAGGAACAAGTTACGACCTCTGCTGGGAGCCTGAAGTGATGTAGCTGTGAAGGATGCAGGGAATTGCCCTTGCTAATCTCTTGCCTCTGCCCCACAGTGGTTAGTAATGAAGATGTAGAAAGCTTTGTTTTGGAGCAGGGATCCATAAATCTTCTTGTTAGGGCAACAAGAACAGTAGCAATCTGTGTTCCGACCTGTGTGCCACAGCTGTGTGACACAGTACGCTGGCAGCAGGATTCCGTAGCCTGGGAATCGCTGCTCTGGGAGCGTTCATTCATAGGATTCAGCTTAACGTGCAACAGCCACAGTTTGGACCATTCTTCAAAGACCGTCAGGTCAGCATGTTCCCAAATGTCTGGCCTCTTGTCCAGGAGGAGTCTAAGTGGACCTCTGTGTTCAGAAGGTAGCTTCTAGAAGGGTTCACCCACGGGATGCTGGAGGCTGTGGCTGGGACTAACGCTCTTGTGGCTTGGCAGGAGCTGTCACTGTGAATACTGATGCTTTGCTAGGATCTGCTGGGTGGGAAGGACACCGAGGGCAGGGGAGACAATCTGACCTTTTTGTATTCTAAACTTCAATAAATTCCTGTCAGCCTTTTCAGACCAGGTTCTCTCTTCTTTCAGAGAGGCTCGTTCCTCTTTCTTTATGTGTGCTCCAGGCCCCAGGCACAGTGCCAGGCTTGGTAACTGCTACTGCCAAACCCAGGACTGAAATTAGAAGTGATGAAGCCAAGTTGTTTGGCTTCAAATGCTGGTCTGTATGCAGTTGCTGACTCACCTTCTGGTTTTGACTCCCACAGCCAAGAAATGGAAACTTTAAATCTAGTTAGTTGCAGTGAAACCGTACAAATAGAGGGAAGAGAATCTCCTTGGGGTTTCTTCAAGCTGGAAGGTGGGATATTTGGTGAAGAGGAGAAGCAGCCTTGCCCAGTCTGCAATCCTGCTCGAGTATGGAGCTGGTGGGGAGAAGGCAGCTGACCTTGTGCCTTGCCCCGTGTCAGATAAAATGGCTGTGCTGTGAGAGACAGCAAGGGGATGAGGGACTGGGGGGGTCGTCTGAGCAGGGTGGAGAATTTCCAGGGTGGTCCCTGTGTGAGGAGAGGGTGACCTTTGTGTCCAGTCTTGACTCATCTTGCTTCTTCCCATCTTTGCAGCCTAGTCTTGGTGTCTGTGTACATCTGTCCGTCACCACTTCTGCACTCAACAGCCTTGTTGCTGAGGAGACCATTAAGGTGCCCGAAGAGCAGGCGGCTGAAACCCTTTTCATTGCCGCAGTTGGTTGCTGACGTCTGCTGACGAGACGCAGCGTGGAAGCTTTCCTCTAGACCAGGAATACACCTAGCTGGGACTCGGAGCGAAGCTTTTAGCCTGAGCACACGTGATGTTGTTGTCCATAGCTCCTCAGGCCTTTGTCTTGCCTGGTGCTGGAGCTCTCATGACAGCTCCTGGCTGTATGCTCCGAGTGGAAAGGTAGCGGGAGCCGCAGCCACCCAGGAGTGTTTGCTTTGCGTCTCTCGCAGCACTGCTCCCTCCGTGCACTGGCAGTCCCCTGGAGACTGGCACTATGAGCTCAAGCAAATAAACCAAGCAGGTTTGTAGGGAGTTGTGTGCTGCTTTAGCAATAATACCAGACAAGAGCAAAGGGGATCTGGTCTTCAGGGTGTGGGGGAAAAGTGTCATGTAGGAGTTGCCACAGTCAGTCCTGCTTTCCTGCCTCAGGGTTGAAGCACTCGGCTGCTGAGAGCCATGTCATGTGCTTGGCACTGGACTGAGAAAAGTTTTAGGTTTCTCTGTGCCAGCTTGTCATGCCAAAGCCCTAGTTACCCTGCTGTGCTCAGCAGCTCTGTCCGAAAGTAGTTAGGTGCTGGGGCAGGAAAGATGGAAAGAAAAAAGGTTCCAGGGAAGGAGGAGAATGTCGCTTCACCCTGGGCTGAGAGCTGCTCACTGGCACTGTCTAGTTTTCCCGATGCTTCTGGCCTAGAGTCTTCAGCCTCTCTCAGCAGCTTCTCCTCCTGCCCGTGCACCCTGGGCCATGGATTTCCCTTTGCAACCTGTAAGTGTGATGCTGGTGGCAGCTTTCTGCATCTCACTGAGATTCTGCTGCAGTAACGGAGAGTGGAAACAACAGCACGGGTTTCCTTCTGCTATTTATTTTGCCATTAAACTCACTCCAGCCTCCTCATTTTCCTTGTGCTACACTGTCAAATATACTTCCCAGGTCCCTTCGTGAGCGGCGGTGCACCTCCCTCCTCGGGGCCTCAGTGCCGACCAGGACTTGACCCAAGGCCCCGCTTCCCCCTCACCGTTACCTGACCTCCAAATACACTCCATTCCCCTCCTCGTTCAAGGCACAGCTCTGCGGTGGCGTGCTGAATCCCCAGCCATGGAACCCAGCAGCAGCCTCCTCAGCTCTGCAGCTGCTGCTGTGCTGAGATAGACAACGACAACCAGCCACATCGAGGATGTGGCTCATCCAAGCCAGGCAAGACTGAAAACCTGTTTGTGTCTCACTGAGGGCCCGTGGCAGAAGCCTCAGCCCTGAACAAAGCCTCCCAGCAAAGCTGGGTGTTACTACTCGAAAGGCTTTTCTCTGACGCAGCCGCTCACCCAGGCAAGTGAATGCAAAGCACACGCAGTACGTGCAAGCATCAAGAATCTGTTCCACTCCTCAGCAGCTGAAATAATTAAACTCCAGGGTATCAAGGCAACGCTGAACTCCATTACTTCTTCCACGTTTTCCTTTCTAGCAGACCCAAATCCATCATTGTAATTATCTGCTAAAGAAGCCCCATGAAGCATCTCTGGCAAACCTCCCACCCTTTCATCTGTTTCCTCCGCTCGTTCCCTGAGCAGACAGATCTCCTGCATCATGGAAAGATACTTGCAGAAAGACTCTGCCTTTGTGCACTGTGCCTGGGCAGCGTGGGAGAGGAGCCCTGGGCAGCTTGGGGCCCATGGGGCAGCGAGGTGGAAAAGCCAGCAGTTTTGATTAGGAAGCTGATAAAGGAGATGTGGCTTTTCTGAAAGCTCTGAGAGGAGAAGAGAGCACGTGGTTGTTGGAAGAATTAAAATAATCAGCTGGCAACCTGCTAAGACTGGCCATTGATTAGGAACCATCATCTAAACCCCAAAACAAATATGGTGCCCTGACCACCCTGTCACCTCTCTGGACAGCCAGACTGTCTTGCTTGATGTTACATTTGCAGTGCCAACTGCTGGCTGCAAAGCCCCCACCTGCCCTTGCCTCTGCCATACCCACTGTCCTGTGCCAGCTCCCAGCACAGCTGTGCTCAGCAGGTGTGGCAAACCGGCCTCTGCAGGGTTAAAGCTCAGCTGGCAGCCCAAGAGATGACACGTAGAAAATATAAGCAAGGAGTCATTAATAAAGGTGAGAAGCTGAGAGCAGAGACTGCAGAATGATAATGTCTGGAGGGGAGGCTGCGTGGAAAGCGGCAATCAAGCTCCTTCAGTTTTAATTAAAGCTGGCTTTATATCAAGGACATAACACCCTTTCTTCACTTCTACCTTTGAACTGTGAAACCAGTTGTGGCATGTACGCTGTTACTGGGCAGGCAGGAATTCCCTCTGGGCTCCAGAGCCTCTTCAAGCCAGGCTCAGCATCTGCCCTTCCCACTCATGCTCCACAAAATCAGGGCTTAACACCAGGCAGAGCTTAGGGATGGGAGCCAGGAACTGCAGGTCCTTGCCATGCTAAATGCACCTTCTCCCCCCAGTTTTCTCGCTGTCTTCTCTGTCCTGTTTTATTTAGGCTTCACCCTGATGTGCAGCAGTCCTGACCTGACCCTGCTCCCTTTGCAGGCAGGGACCAGAAGGAACGGAATCAGAGGTGAACACCAGCTCAGCTGCAAGTGGTCAAGAACAAGTAGCGTCCAGCTGTGCCACATCACTGCTCCTGACCACCATTCCCTTCTCCCTCCGATGCTTTGAGCCCCCACCCCCCAAAATGACAAAGATACCCATGTTACCTGGCGGCTGCTTGCGGCATTGCGTGCAAGGGGCTGCAGGGAGGTAAGCAAAGGCATCGGCTGCAGAGGAGCAGCAGCCACTACAGAGGAAGGGAGGTGGGGAAATCAGAGGCGAGCATTGGAGACGAGGGAGGCTCACGGTACAGAAAGCAACATCAAACACTTGAGTGGGAAAAGAACAATAATTCCCAGCGCAGCGCTTCGGCTGGCCTCCGCATGAGGGAAGGGGTGTCCTTGGAGCTGAGCTCTAGTGAGGGGTGCAGCAGCTTCAGCGGGGGTTAGAAACACCACATCGCCTGGGGATTTTAAGTGCAGGCAGGACAAGGCAATATGGGAAGATTTACACAAGCAGAAGCAGGACACAAAGAGAAAATAAGCCGGGAGGGGGGCTCATGGGTCTGCTCGCACACACTACAGCTCTGCAAGCAGCTTGCTGCCTGACTGTCCCCAACCCTGCTGTATAACACCTACAGCACTGAGAGGCCACAGCCCCTTTGCTTTGGATGAAGCCTCCAGCTGCCTCACTGAGTTCCCACAGTGCATGGGGACAAGTGAAGACACCAATAGCTTCTGCCGCCTGTGCGGGGCTCAGGACACCACCACCACCACGGCTGCACAGCCCCCAACAGCTTTGTGTTTGCCGCAGCATCACGCTGGCGATCAGGGCTGAACGCTCAGTGGGCTGGCAGACAATGGCTCTTCTGGCTGAGGGTCTCCAGCGTTGGCTCCCGCATTGCTCTAATTAGCTAGAAAGCAAGCAGTGTGGTCCCTTCAGATTTCTGAAGATGGCTGTAGCACCCAGTCACACAGAATCACAGGTTAGGAGTTGGAAAGGGCCTCAAAAGATCATCTAGTCCAACTCCCCTGCTAGAGCAGGATCACCTAGACTCAATCACACAGGAACACATCCAGGCTGTTTTGAATGTCTCCAGAGAAGCAGACTCCACAACCTCTCTGGGCAGCCTGTGCCAGTGCACCGCCACCCTCACAGTGAAAAAGTTCCTCCCTATATTCACATAGAACATCCTGTGCCCCACCTTGCACCCGTTGCCCCTTGTCCTATTGCTGGCCGTCACTGAGAACAGCCTGGCTCCATCCTCCTGACTCTCGCCCTTTACATATTGATAAGCATTAATAAGGTCACCCCTCAGTCTTCTCCAAGCTAAACAGGCCCAGCTCCCTCAGCCTGTCCTCATAAGGAAGGTGTTCTACTCACTTAGGCATCTTGGTGGCCCTGTGCTGGACTCTTTCAAAGATATCTGTGTCCTTCTTGAACTGAGGGGCCCAGAACTGGGCACAATATTCCAGGTGTGGTCTCACCAGGGCAGAGTAGAGGGGCAGAAGGACCTCTCTTGACCACACCCTTTCTAATACACCCACAGATGCCATAGGCCTTCTTAGCCACAAGGGCACATTGCTGGGTCATGGCCATCCTGCTGTCCACCCAGACCCCCACCTCCATCCATGAGCTGGTCCCTTTCCTTCCTCAGGGCTTGCCTGGCCAGCAAAATCAGTCCCATTCCCCTCTCCCAGTCTCTTGCTTGACTCATCTTCATCCCCTTCCTACGGCTTATTCCTAGGCTTGTCCTACAGCATCACTCAAAGCTTCCAGGCCACAGGATGGATGCTGTACCTGTGCTGACAAACACAGCAGGATCTGTCCCACCTGTATTTACAAAATAGGTGTCACCAAGAGTTTGTGTCCCCATGGTGAAGCTGTCTCATCCCCTGCAGAGGATGTCCTCAGGCAGTTGTGATCACCTGTGACACACTGACTCCTCACCCCGGAGAAGCCAAGTATCCCACTCTGTCCCTCCCCTCTCTCCACTCATGTCACAACTACGTGACAGAACTGGAGCTGTTTGCAGTGAGCCATCTGCCTGGGCCCAGCTCTGTCAGGCCTTGCAGCAACACAAACCGCACCGCACCCATCCTCCTGTGAGCACCAGGCTGATCAAAGGCTTTGCTTTTGTTTTTCCAGGCTTCTCCAGCAGCCTGATGATGCAGAAAAATACTGGAGGAAGCTGGTGTGCTAAGCACCGTTCACCTCAGCTCTGGAGCAGTGTGATGCTCCTGGGGCAAGGAGAAGGCTCCTGCCAAAATACGAGTGTTCTGCCAGCATATTGCATGCCCCCTTGTCCTCCCTTGTACCCTCTGCTCCTAGCCCTTCACTTCACCCTGCCTTCTCACTGTCATCTTCTGTCCCAGTGATGGCTTCCCCCACACATTTAACATTTATATTACCCCACCATCCACCCTCTCACCATCCCTCCTTTTCCCTCACTCTGCTTCTGTCTCCCCCCCTCCAATGATCCAGCAGCACTGGATCCATGTTGAACTCCCCCCCTTCCCCCCCCNCAGTCAGGTAAAGAACTGATGCCCTGCTAGCGACTTGGGAGCACCAGACTGTGGTCAGATGGCTCATACAGCCCCCACCCCCAAACGCAGAGCCCCGTGCTGGGCAGAGAGTGTACCCAGTGCACAGCAAACACAGCAGGCAAATTAATTCACTGGGGTTTATTCAGATCCATCAGGGGAGAAATTCCAGCACCTTCTGGTGAAGGTGACCTGTGTCCCACCAGGCCATCCCCGCGGCACTTCCTGAGCTTGCACGGCCAGTGGGCGTGCCTGGCCCTGCCTGGAGGTGTCACCGAGCTGCTACCACAGCTAAGGGCTTCTCCGTGGCTGCTGGGGGCAGCAGGGGCAGGGCAGGGGTAAGTTCTGCAGTCCCACACAAATCTTACAGCTAGGGCCATCTTGGGAGGTGTCCTGACCCACCGAGCAGTGTTGGCCTCACAGTCTCCTAGAAACCCTCTCCATCAGGCAGAAGGGAGCACTGAGGAGAGAGGATCAAACTAAGTGCACAGGGGTCTGTTTCTTCTTCATCTCACCACAACTGTCACCTGGCTCCGCAGCTCATTTTGCAGCTTGGCTTCTTTCTTCTGCTTGGGTGACAGCCATCAATTCACTCACCATCACGTGGAGAAAAACATCTGGCAAGGTCAGTAAGCCACACACATGGAGCTAGTACCAGTGAATACTGTCACTGCTCAGAGCACAACAGGTCCTCCAGCCTGAGAAGGAAGAGATGAAACTGAGCAGAGCAAGGTAGGTCAAAGAGGAAGCAGCAATCCCCTCAAGAATTTGCAGAAGGCAAACAGAAAGTAAGCAGAGAGGTGGATCAGGTGGAACAACGTGGTAGAAGGAGGAGTTACCAGGCTTGTTTAGGAAGAACTGGGGATGGCCATCAGGAAGTACTTCTGAACTGCAAGTGGCATTAGGAAGTGGGACAGTGTCCTTCAGGATGTGCTTGCAAGAGCTAAACCCAGGAGGGACATTCTCCAGCAAGTACTTCTGGTGGGGCAGGGTGGAGGGAAGAGAGTGGACAGATGGTCCTTTCCTTCTTGAACTTCAGAGAAGCCACAGGTGCAGAGAGGAGGCACGCAGAGATGTTGGCACACAGGACTTTCAAATCTTCACCTGCCATGACATAAATCATTTGAATGTGCTTAGTGACTGCCAGAAAGTTTGCATCATCAAGCTGTGGACACAGACATACAACTTCCTTGCCATGACACAGTGTGGCAAAGGCCCTCTGGTATGGGTGGACTAGGGAAAGGCATGGAGGTGGACTAGAGCTTTCCCTGGACCATGGGAAAAGGAAATGTTGGGCAGGGGACAGTGTTCTACCACTCAGGGCTGGGCATGGCACCCCAGCACTGCCAGGGAGAGAGGCTGCCACACTCCACCCTTCCCACCCACGCTCCAATGTGCCCCTACCAGCCTGGATTTCCTACCAGGATCTTTGAATTTTGCTTGTCTCCCTCTCAAAGTTTCAAGGCACTGCACAAAATCAGGGAGTTAGGGAGCTGGAAAATGGAGACCTTAAAACGTGTTGCAGGAACACAACACCCAGGTCACCTGGCATCACATTAACATGTGCCCCCACCCTGCAGCTGCAGTGGTGGATTGTGCCATTCCTGCATGAATGCTGCTGCCCAGGGAGTGAAGGTGAGTGGGGACAATGGGTTAACCAGTGCCATGGAAGGTTTTGTTGGCTCTACTGTGTCCGTTCCCCTCTGCCCCCCACCATTATTGTGCCCATTTGGGAGTGGAGTCATTACTCACAGGCTGGAAAACAGGCTTCTTCACTTTGCTCATCTGTAAGGAAGAGTCAGAAACTCCTCAGCTCCTCTTGGAGGGGTCACGGCTAGGGGATGGCCTGCTGGTGCCAAACTTGGCTCCTCTAGCAGCTCCTTCTGCACAGAGACCATGGCATCTTGCAGCTGGTGAGTCCATGCTGTGGCATCACAGCTGGCACCTTCAGGGTCCCTCTTCCTGGCATCCTCCCCTGGGACGTGGGTCACCTCAGTGTTACCTCCACAGAAACCTCTGGTGCCACTGGTGAAACCTTTGCCCACACTGACCGCATGGACTTTCTTTCCAACTCTCTTCTTCTTCCTGGTCCTGCTCTGGAAGAAGAGGCAGGTGAAGACCTGCTTGAAGCGCTTGCGGAAATGCTTGGAGATGAGGGCGTAAACGATGGGGTTGAGGCAGGAGTTGGCGTAGGAAAGGCAGTGCGAAGCCAGGCGGCACGCGTACGTAGCCTGGTTGAAGGGGAAGTGGCCAAACCAGAAGCACAGGATGACCAGGTGGTGGGGCAGCCAGCAGAGGCAGAACAGGATGGCCACAGCCATGATCATCTTGGTGACCTTACGCTTGGCCTTCCGGGACTCTGAGACCCTTTCTATCGGGTCTACAGAGGTCCACAGGAACTTGATGGTCCTGGCATACGCCAGGCTCACCACGCTCGCGGGCAGCAGGTATCCAAAGACAAAAGTGAGGACGTCCAGAATTTTTCGACGCTGGTCCTCCCAGATGGGGACACAGATGGGCACCCTGTGGTAATGGACGATCTGGTAGTAGCTGAGGTAAGGCCCTGCAAAGAGCAGCGACAGCGACCAGATCACTGCAATGGCCACTCCTGCATTGCGGGAGGTACGGAGATCCCGAGACTTCAGCGGATAGCGAATGGCCAGGTTCCTGGTGAGGAGGGCACAGAGAACAAACACAACATGGGTGAGATGTTGTCCTTATTGTCCTCCTGCCCTGAGGAGCTGCCACCTGTGCACTTCTTCCCACACAGCCACCCATCTCTTGCTCTCCCCTCTTGTAACCCCACTGAGGGTTACAGTGAATTCATATAGAGATCAGGGTCATCTCAAGAGTGGGTCTGAGACCTCTGTTGCCCACTCTGCTGTGCTAGCTCAGGAAAGGCAGGCAGCATGCCTTTAAACTGGGGAAGAGAAGGATGGGAGCAGGCCCCAGGGGGCTGCCCCCTTCTCTGGTGCATTGTTGTCCTGGGGTCTTGCAGTTCCTGGTTTTGTATGGTGGACACCAAACCTCAGCCTGTGCCTATGTTCCTCCTTCCTAAGCAAGGGCTGGGTAACCAGGCCAAGAGCTGGGCTTGGTGCTGGAAGAGGCCACAGGAAGATAAGGAGGCTAGTTCTACTAACCCTGGCTCTGAGGAGACCCTACTTGCTCCACACAGGACACTCAATGGGGTTGGGACTGGCCTTTCTCCCACTCTTTAGCTCAAGGGTGACAAACACATTGCCCCTGAGCTGAGGGACTCAAAGGGGAGACGACACTTGCCTGTCAACAGAGACAGCGGCCAGGGTGAAGCTGCTGGCGTACATGGTGAGGTAGATGAGGAAATGCACAGCCTTGCAGGCAAAGGCCCCAAAGAGCCACCCATCCAGGGTGTAAATGGTGGCCTGGAAGGGGACACAGCAGACAATGAAGCACAGGTCAGCAACAGCCAGGTTAAGGATGAAGAGGTTGGTGGTATTGTACTTGACTTGGCCGTTTCGCAGCAGCACTGCCAGCACCAGCCCGTTCCCCACAGTGCCCAGGAGGAAGATGAGGGTGAAGATGATGGGCACGATAATCCCTGCAGCTCGTAGCTCTGGGCTGTCAGAAGAAGTGTTCCAGCCTGCTGGCATCTCCCCATCTGACTGCGGGGACCTGCGAGGGGAGAAAGGGAGACACAGCACTTGTGCGTGGCCGCAGGCAAGTGGGTGCTGCTCGGCGTTGGCCACAGTGCCCACAAAAATTCTAGCCCCAAGGTGTCTGATCCCAGCCTTTGTCCAACACCCTCGTTCCTCCCAGAGACACCCATCCCAACCAGCTGGTTAAATGGTGACATCAAGATTCTCGTGACATCACCAACAAGAATGCTGTTGGGACCAGTCAGCCCACATCCGCCTGGCTCGAGTGAAGCCAAAGCCCCTTTCTCCTGCCCACCACAGCACCTCCTGTGCTCCCAGCTCCCTGAAGGACCCCCTGCCCTGTCACCTCACTTCCCCTGAATTCCCCCTACAATCCCAAAGCCACTAAACCTCTCGGGATCGCTCACTTTACAAGTCTAAATCCTGGTTGGTGTTCAGCAAGGCTCAGCAAGGCACGCGAGGCCACGGGGACTGCGAGTAGCTCTGGCACCCTCACCCCAGGGCTGTGCCACCTCCGGCAGCAGGGACCTGGCACCTGGATGACACCCCACAGCAGCAGCCCCCCACCACACTCTGGCCCCAAGGGAGCTCCTTAAGGTGGGACCACCCCCACCCAGAGCTGGCTGATCCTTGCCCCCGTGGCAGTGATTATGCTCCACAGGGGAGAGGTGGCTGAGGGCAGCTTCTTCTGACGCAGAGAGCTGGTCATGAGCTGGATGGTAGCAGCTAGGAGAGAATGGGGGGAGCCCTCGGCACTGCCTGACACATGACCTGACGGTGCTTATGAAGGACTGTAGTTATTACTGCAGCTCAAGGGATTGCGATTTGCGGCAGAACTTCCTCCAGCCCCGAGTAACACTGCGCCCAGGCGGGCAGTGCCAACAGCCTATCTCCTAACGAGCCCTCCCCGTGTTGTGCTATCATTAGAACAAACTGTCCTTTGCTGAGCAGCAACCAAGAGGGAAAGATACTGTTATCTAGCAACTGTTGACATGCAATTAACTGCTTTTTGGGTCGTGTGAGCTCCTTTGCCCCACGCTCCCCCATCCCTTGGCTCACACCACCTCTTCTTCCCAGCAGCCCCTGTATTCCAATGAAAGGTCATCCCTGCCTCCCTGGTGCTGCAGTCCCCTCTGTCCTACTGGTAACTATCTGGCGCCTCCATCCTGTCCCATGGGATCTCCTCACTTGAGCAGAGCACCACAGTCACCCTCTGGGCACGCATGAACTAGAAGCAGGGCATCCCTCAGCGCTGTCCTGTCCCCGCTCAGGGAGCCAGAGGCTGCTCCTCGCTTGGGAAGCCAGCACTCACCTTTGTGCAGAAGGGCCTTGGAGAGCTTGGACGTCTGCTCAAGGGGCACCTCTGATCCAGTCCAAGCAGTGGCAGTGAGGACGCAAGCCACTGAAGAGTTTGTCCAGGCAATGCTGCCACCCCTGCCCAGTGCTCCGCTGTCTCCTCCTGCCTGCTGCCAGCTCTGCTCTCTCTTCTGGCTCCCACACTCTTCTCCCTCCTCTGGAGCTCCTCTCCTCTCTCTCTCTCTCTCTCTCTGTCTCCCCCCTTTTCCCTCCCTCAGCTCTTGCTGCTGATCCATTGATCTCTGGTTTTTTTTTCCCCTCTCCCTGAGGTTGGGTTTGCAGTTAACTCCTCTCTGCCCAGCCTTCCTGAGGGCTCAGCTGCTCTCCGCTCCAACAAAAGGGCACAGCAGAGGAAAAGCCTGGTGGGAGATGGAGGATGGAGGGAGGCAGAATCCCCGGGACACCGGCGGGCCTTGTGGGCACCCCTTGACACCAGGTGTTCAGGACATGCTGCCCAGCACCTCCAGGAACATGAATGTTCTTCCATGGGGAGCCTGGCCCCTGCCCTGTCCTTGGGGATATGAATCTAACCCCTGTGGAGCACAAGCAATGAAGTGCTATTACTAGCTGTTACTAGTTGTTAGTAGCACTGCCCAGAGCAAATCAAGGCTCTCTCCGTCTGGCCCGGGGGAAGGAAGGAGGTGAAAGCAGTTTTTGGTTCCCATCCAGCCCAGATCCACCCTCCATCAGCACTGCCGGGATACTGCAGCATGGGGAGGGAGGACAAGCCATCCAGGGAGGCCACCTCCAGAGGCTCAACCTCCTCACCACTGCCCAGGACCCCACGTGCTGATGTGCTGAGAGGGCAGCAGCAGCCCTCACAACCCTCCTGCCCTGCCACCACGTCCACCTCAGCGTCAGGACCTGTGCCCTGCCGACTTCCAGGTGTTCAGAGGCCAAGTGCGGCTTGGTGGTCCTTTCCCAGCAAGATCCCAAGGCCGCCAGCTTCCCTTCACTGGGAAGGTCCTGGGTGCCTCTTCCATCGATGGGGTAGGATGTGGTGGCGCAGGCGCTGGCCCCTTCCCCTCCGCGGCGGCCCCGGTGCCCCCGTCGGCAGCAGCCTTTGGCCTGGCGGGAGGGATGAAGCGGCCTCCCCTCCCCGCCTGCCCCTCCGGCGGGAGGAGCGGGGTGTCCCCGACGGCTCGCTATCAGCCGCCGTAACGAGGGGAAAGGGGAAGGCCGCGCCTCGGAGTGCGGCGATAACCCGGGGGATGCGGCACAGCAGGAGCCCGCAGCCCGGCACAGCCCGCCGCTGCGCCGCTCGCCATGCAGGGGCCACACCGCGGCTGCCGCATCCTCCTCCTCCTCCTCTGCCTGCTCCCACCGATGGGTGCCCTGGGCCCGCCGATGCCGCCTCCGGAGGAAGCCCGGGAGCTGCCGCCGCCGCCGCCGTCCGGCACCTCCGACCCCGCCGCCCACCTGCTGCGCAGCCGCCCCTCGGCCCCGGTGCGACCCTACAGCCTCTCGCTCTCCCCCGAGGACTACCGGTACTCGCCCAAGCCCCGGCACCTGCGGCCCGGGCGGCTGCGCCGGCTGCTGGGCGCAGCCTTCGACCCCTTCTGGATGGCGACCGAGGAGCCCCGGGGCCGCAACGGCAGCGTCCCGGAGGAGAACCTGGAGTCCCTGAGCCGAGACCTGGCCGAGGGCGCCGGGCGCTACCGCCGCAAGCTGTGGCGGGAGACGGAGGGGCTGGAGCTGCCGGCCCTGCTGCCCCCCGGCCCGGCGCTACCCCCCGAGCTGCCGGAGGTCCTGGCCCGCCGCCTGCGGCAGTGGCTGGTGGAGCGGGCCGCCTGCCGCCTCACCTCGGCCTGGGTCGACCTGGGGCCGGTCTTCTGGCCGCGCTGGGTGCGCCACACCGCCTGCGAGACCGGCCCCCCCGGCTGCTCCTGGCCCCCCGGCATGAGCTGCCGCCCCGCCCAGCTCACCCACATCAAGCTGCTGGCCTGGCACTGCTGGGCCCCGCGGCCCCCGGGCCCCCCGCACTGCGCCTGGCGCCAGATCCCATACCCGGTCGTGGCTGCCTGCAAGTGCTCCTGCCGATGAGAGAGGGGGCCGCGGAGAGGACGTGGCGTGTCGT
>VZTU01033341.1:33812-52992 GCA_013400835.1 Zapornia atra
GACAAGGGGGAGATGGGGGGGACAAGGAGTAGCACTTGGGGATACCAGGAAGACATGGAGGGAGGGGGCGGGGACACTCAGAGCAACATCAGGGTGCATGGAGGGACGCTGGGGGAGATGCTGAGGCTCAGGGAGGGACGTTTGGGGGGACACAAGGAGGAATTTGGGGAGAAACATCAGAGGACAAGGAGGGACACTGGGGAGAACACAACGGGGACAAGGCGGGACACTGAAGGAGGACACCAAAGAGAAAAGGGGGAGCACTGTCCTCAAAACAGGCTCAGCAGCAGTACCCCACTGCCCTATGCCCCTGCCCCCCCCAGCCCCTTTCTGCTCCCCACCAGGTGCTTTGGGGGCATCAGCTCACCCTCACATGTGTGTGGCAGGGGGTGACAAAGAGCAGGCTGTCCCCTTTCTGCAGGGGCACATGAGACTGTGAGGGGATGGAGTGGGGATGCAGAATGGCGGCAATTCGGCACCCTTCCCCAGCTCGGGGAGCGGGCGGCTGCTCCTGGGAGATTAAATGTAGCCACTATCATCATCTTGACCTTCAGATGATGTTTTTACCCTTTATTTCTTAAAAACACATGGGTGCAGCTGCCTGGCGCCCGCCAACGCGCTGCGTGGTGCTCGGAGGGGAGCCCGGACACCTCCAAATCTCCCCGTGCTTCAGCAGGGTGTGAAAATACACGGCGAGCCCCTTCCTGCAACCTCCCCGCGCCCTGGATGCCCAGCGGTGTGCAGACCACCAGCCAGCCACACACAGACGTGGAGACAGGAAACCACATACTGATACACAAATACATATATATTTTTAAAAAATCTATATAAAAATATAAATAAAATACATGAATATAAATATAGATGGAGAAATAGAAAAATAATACAAATAAAAAATTTAAAAGAAATAAAAAGACATAGTTGGAATAGGAATGGGAATAGGAATAGGAATAGGAATAGAATTTGCTGCACCTTAGGTGCAACATCAAATTCTGGGGGCATCAAATTCTATTCCTCTGTCCTGAGCGGACACACAGCCCCTCATACTCTCGGGTTGGTGGCAGGAGCACATCTCACTGGGGACATCCCTTTGTGCCTCTCTCTTCTTGGTGCTGCTCTTCCATTTTGGGGAGCAGGAGAGGTTTGAAGCACCCACAAACCACTTGTTTTTATTAAGATCAAAGGGGATCCTAATTACAGAGGGGAATAACCAGCTTCCCCTCTCCCCTGAGGTTGTGGGCTTGGTTGGGTTTGGGGTGGGTTTTTTGCTTAAAGCCTAAACATCCCTTAAGGAGCTTGTGGGGTGAGCGCTGGTGGTCTCTGTACAACGCTTGGACCAGCCAAAGGACCTCTCCTAAACCGCCATCACTGGCTGCCAGCACGTAGGCAACCCGGGTGGGTGCAGATAAGGCACCATCTGTTTTTCTTTGCATCCAAGTATTTAACCGTCAGAAGTGGCTGGCCTGTACGCTGGGCTCTGAGGGTAGACAAGGGTGTGTGTAGGGGGGTGGGGGGTGTGTAAGCACCCATCCCTAGCCCCCAGAGTTGGCACATTGCCACGGGCTGTCCTCAGAGCCTCCAGCCTTAAAACCCAGGCAGCTATTATCGGGGCAGCGCAGCGGCAGGGAGGCAATGGTGGGTGGGGGGAAGGTGAGGAAAGGGGAGGACAGGAGCTTTACCTAACTTTTGCCAGCTGAAAAATAGGGGTCTAATCTCAGCTGGTCACCTGGGCAGCTCTTGCAGCCGAGGGGGGCTGCACAGCCCCCTCCAGTGGGTATTGCTGATGGCGGGCAAACACCCTCCCCCCCACACATGGGGGTTCTGACCCTTGTGTCCAGAATAGCTCCTTAATTTTTATCCAGTTAAAATCGGGGGAAGACTCTGTGCCCTCAGGGGAGCGACTTGGTGGAGGGAAGGCATATGGGTGGGCCCAGCTCATCAGGCTGCTGCTGGCCTTGGATGGAGGGGCAAGGTGGGGATATGGGTCAAGGTAACCCCAAAGCACCCCACTTGATACTGGAAGGCACCCCGTGACCCCTGCAGTGTTACAGAATTGTAGGGGTTGGAAGGGACCTCCAGAGCTCATTGGGTCCAACCCCCCTGCCAGAGTAGGTTCCCTAGGACAGGTTGCACAGGTAAGTGTCCAGATAGGTCTTGGATGTCTCCAGAGAAGGAGACTCCGCACACCCCTGGGCAGCCTGTTCCACTGACGCATCCTTAGCATGCGCTGGCCAGGACTGAGAAGGGTTTTCCTGCCCTTGCTGAGATGCTGGGGCTGTACGTGGGACACAGATGCTGCAGGACAATGCAAGCCCCGCTGCTTCTGCTAAGTGGGGTCCAGCACCACCAGCACCCCACCACAACCAGCACTGGGGGGATCATCCAGAAATAAAAATTATTCCCCTGGGCCACCCAGTTACCTGTGGCCAGCTTGGGCTCATCCTTGTATTTTTGACCACATAATTTTGGCCAAGGTGGCGTGTGTTACCCCCTGCAACTCCTTTTATCCTCAAGAAGAGCTGCCTAACCGCTCCGAGCCTCCTGTGCCTCCCATTTCTGGCGTTAGGTGGCAGAGGTTGGAAAACAATCCTTCTCCAGTGAACCCCAGAGCCTGACAGGGGAACCTACCCGTAGTCCCGTTTAGCTTTCCCTCCCTCCCGACGCTGTGTTCAGCCAGATCCCAAAGGGATTTACACACTTCCAGCTGGGGATTTCATCTCACATGGTCAAACTGCAGCCATTGTGGATGTGCTAGAGACTGGCTGTGCTAGAGACTGGCTGTGGACAGCTGTTCACTGGTGTTTGAGTGCACCGGGGCACTTCTGGCACCTAACACCAGGCTCAACATTTGATTTTTCCTGGTTCCCCTTTCCAGAGAGGCCCAGAATCCCCCGCAGTGGCACTTGGCCCTACTGACAGTCAGACCCAAGTGCTTTGGTGCTTGTTTTGGTGGTGAAACAGGGAAATTGGCTGATTTTCCAGCTGTGTTCCTGAGAGTTCCAGCCCCGAGCCCAGGGTGTGCAATGCAGCCCCGTCAGCCTGGCACGAAGCTGCTCAGCCTGGCAGCCGCTCACGGCAGAATGGGCATAGCAGAAGGGGCACGGGCACGGCAGAAGGGGCACAGCAGAAGGGGTACGGCCTCCAGCTGCTGGACCAATTACCACTATTTTAGGGTTGCCTAGCCATTTACAGGCAAGCTCCTTACGTGAGTGAGAATGCTGGTGCCACGTGGCTGCAGGTTTGCCCTGTGATGGAGGCCGGGACATTTCTCGCCATCACCACCCAGCTGAGAGCAAGCGGACGGGGCACAGACATTGCTTTGAGATGCTTTTTGGGCTCTGCCATCCATTGCGCCAGTCTCTCACAGGCATTTCAGCCACCTCCTCCCCACCCCGCCCCGCTCCCCTGCACCCGGGAGATAGCAGTGCAGGGATGACGGAGCAGCCCTATCACCCCGCTGCAGGGGAGATGGGGGCCCCCCGATTAACGCCGTACCAGTTTGGGAGGCGGCGGTCCCCCGTCATGCCAGGATGACGGGACAGTCCTGCCCAGCCCGTGGCTGATCTGGAGACACAGGGCCTCGAGGAGGGGCAGCTCGACCGCCTGTCAGGCACCCACACATGTTGCCCACACTTACACGACATGTTTATCGGGGTCAGCAGCCCCCAGCCAGGAAGCGGGGAAGAAACCCGCCCCAACACACCACTGTGCTGAGAACACAGCCCAAACAAACAGCAGGCACCCAGCCCCTGGGGGAACGGGCTCGCACCTGCAGTCTGTGGTTCAACCCTCACTCACCCTCCGGTGTCCCACTTTTGGGGGTTTCCTCTCCCAGGAGTAGGTACAACCATGCAGGCTGTTGTTTCAGTGGGTGGTTGCTCTAAAGCCCACGTGCACACACCCCAGCCTGCAACACCGTGCCCCGAACCCCTCTTTTGTTTCCTCTTTTCGTGGTCTCTACTGATCCGCCATGGCAAGACCAAGCCCTGCAGCCTGGAGGTACTCAACTGGAGCTGCTCCATCACCCCTTGCCTTCCTTTCCACCTCATACCCCAGTGTGCCAATCGCTCACCCCCATCCCAAACTTCATGGCAACAGCCATGTCCTGCTGGGAAGCAGAGGGAAACGACCTTGGGCAGCACAGGGGCAGAAGGGTATTTAGGCCAGGGGCAGGATGCCAAGCACGGCAAGAGCAAGCCCTGGCTCTGCAGGGGTGCAATGGGGATCTGGCTGCTGAGCTCAGTGCGCAGCCTCTTGCCCCACTGACTGGGTTGCCCAAGGGTGTGCTGCACGTGACAAAAGCTTGCAACCCCCTTTCACCGGAATTTGTGGCTTACGTTACCTAAGCAAAGCAGTCCTGGCAGCTGTGCCCATGAAGGATTGGGTCTGTATTGACCTGCACCACCCTTGCCCTGGGGCCACTGGGACCACAGTGAGGTTATCACACACTGAGGAAGGGGTGTTGCTGTAACTCTCCTTGTTGTGGCTGTCACCACATCCTTAAACCCCGCTCCTATCCCCCTGTCTCCCAGTTCTCTGCTCCCCCAGCCAACACATCCATTGCCTCTGCCTGTGGGTCTTCCTCGAGCCCTTCACCTTCCCCTTTTCAGACAGCCCTGGGACAACCCCCCAATTAGGGCTCTTCTGTAGTTGCCAGCAGTACCTCTGCAGAGCCAACAGCCCACGTTTACACTGGGACGGGGCTGAATTAGGAGGGGGCACCCCCAGGTCCTCCATCCTGCCAAAAAAGCAACATGCTTCACTGAAAAACGAGGAGGAAAACATTTAAGATGTCTCTCATCCCCCCCTGGATCTACATATATTTACTTGTCCAGTAACCTGCTGTGCTGTGTGGACCCCCAGTGCCAACACAGCCCAGGCTGTGGGGTCAGGGTCCACGTGGGATTTTCAGAGTGTCATGAAGCAGGTTATTCCCCCCTTCCCCCAAACCTCAAGGTGCAGCAGACGGCAGGATAATGGCACTGC
Organism: Zapornia atra; assembly: GCA_013400835.1. Taxonomy (NCBI): domain Eukaryota; kingdom Metazoa; phylum Chordata; class Aves; order Gruiformes; family Rallidae; genus Zapornia; species Zapornia atra. Next base: position 38,799 of record VZTU01033341.1, read on the forward strand.
AGGATTCCTCTAGCTCTCCAGCCACAGGTGCTCCTGCTGGTTTTCCTCCCTAAATCCAGAGAGAGGGAACTGAGGGGTCAGGATGCCCCCAAATCACACAGGAACATGGAAAAATGACACCCCCACCCTTCACACTGGGTTAGGGAAACATTCCCCTCAACAAACACATTTTTCTCAGCAAAAGGGGGAGATTTTATTAAGTTAAAAGTTGAAGGCTGGAGCAGAGCAGCAGCAGCTGCCACCTTGGGGCAGGGAGAGGGGACGAGGGTTGGCTCGGGCGGCTGCAGTAGCAGCCTCACAGCTCTTCCCCAGAAAGGAAAAGCCCCGTGGCCCTGGGATCCTGGCAACTGGGGTTCCTGAAGGAGCCAAAGGCCAGTCACGGAGAGAGCTCGATCATGCGGACTCTTGCCAAGGTCTCCTCTTTCCAACGGCCCAGGCAAGCGTGTCCATGGCAGACTACCCCCGCGGCTCCCTCCTATGGCTTGCGTGTCTTCTCTGCAGGTCCCTGGGGGTGGCACGGGGAGGGAGGGGGAGCGTGGCCCTCACCGTACATCCCAGGGAGGCCGTGGAGACAGTTGGAAGAGAAGGAATAGGTGGGGAAGGTGGCTGTGTGGCTGGGAGCAATGGGGTAGGAGGGGTGGGGAAGAGGGGAAAACCGGATTCTTTTCCAGGTTAGAAAATGCTGGTGATGTAGTAAAAGTTTTCCCTGTCCTCTTCCCCTTCTTCCATGGGGGAAAAAAATCCTCTATAAAATATAATTTTCACATATAAAATCCTGAAGAAGGTGCATGTAAGGAGCCAGTCCAAACAACCTGCTCAGGTACGCAGACAAAAGGGGTTCATCAAAAAGCTTTGGAAGGGGGAGGGAGGAGGCTGGGGGGTGTGTGGGATTCTTCACCAAGGTGGTAACAGACAGGATTCAACCTCCCCCTCCCCACGAGTGAGGAATGGAGCAAAATATGAAACAAGAACAGATAAACAAATGAAGAGCAGACCTAGAGAGAGACAAAACCAGAAATGGTTTAGAAAGACTCCCACCGAGCGCAGTGATGCCACCCCCCTCCTGCTCCATCCCCCCACCCCAAGATGGCTGTCAGGCACCCACAGACCCACTCATCTCAGCACCCACCAGCCAGTGCTGGCAGAGCAGGGTGACCCCAATCCCAACAGCCAGAGAACATGAGCAAGCAGCAGGAGCACTCTGGACAATGGGACGCCCTTGTTCCTGTCACCCTGCTTCCCTCCCCAGCCACAGCAGGGATGCCTGTGGGTGAGCGTGGGAGGATGGCTGGGTATAGTCAGGGCTGCTTTGTTGCAGGACTACAGTTTCCGTGCTGCAACAGGGAAACCACTTCAAAGCCAAACGCAGCAGCACCACTACCTATGCAGATACTGTGTAACTGCCCCCTGCGCTGTCACCAGAGGCACAGGGTGAAGGCCGGCATGTGGCTGGCTCTCACCTCCAGCCTGGATGAGCAGCACTTGGTGCTGGCTGCAGAAGCATCAACAGCAGCATGGCGAGAAGGGGGCTGGGGACCTTGGGACAACATCAGGGACAACAGGAGGGCCAGCGGCGCAAGACAAGAGGATGCAAGAAGCAGAGAAGGAAGAGTTTAAGCCTGAAGTTTCAGCACGAGTGGAGCAGGAGGAACTGGCAGCTTCCATCCCCCTGCAAGAGCGGGGCACCAGTCTCAATCACCTGCAGCCAGAGGGGGCGTGGCAGCAGCTTTGGTGCTCACCGTTACTTGCCGACACTGTTGCACAGTGACTCCTTCTCCTGCAGCGCCGCCATGGCCAGGCGCAGGTGCTCCTTCAGCTGCTCGATCTCTCGCTCCGAGCGCACCTTAATGTGATTCAGCTCTGCATAGACGTCTTGGTATTTCCCTGAGGCAAATCTCTTATCCTGCCAGGGGNGAAGCCAGCCCCAGGTTTGAAGCCCATCCCGATCTGGGCCATGCAGAAACCATTCAGAAGAGTGTGGAGGTACTGCTTTCCAAACCCTGGGATGGGGAGGAAGGCAGAGTCACTGGTCCCACTGTAGCGGGGATCTGTAGCATCAAACTGAGGAGTTTAATGTCAGCTTTAGCATGGCTTGTGTGTATGTGGGTCAGCCTTAGGGGAAACATAACCATCAGAGATGCAGGCCACTGAAAGGGCTGGTCCCAGCCACTTACGTAACAAGCTTGTGAGAAAGTTAGTTATAAACTCCTGGAACACCACTGAATCTCAAAGTCTCTTTCAGGTTACCCTTTGGCAGGGGTCGCTGAAAACCCCTCTGAAGGAGCCGCTGCCAGTGGAGGGAGCAGCACACCCAGCAACTGTGCCCAAGGAAACATGTCCCTGCAGTGAGGGGACGACCAGGAGACAGACGGCAGCTGGGAAGGTAGTGCTGGGCAGGCTTCATCCAGCATTCCCACCTGGGAAAGGGCTCCTGCCTGCCCATGCCTCCATGTACATGCAAGGTCTCTGTGATGTTTCCTTTGCACAGCACAAGCCGACACCAGCCCGCGCTGTTCGGAGCACGCGGCTGCCACGTGCTCGGGAGTGAGCAGGGATGAGGGGCACAGGTGACAAGAGGGTTTGGCCTAAGCATCCCACCAAACCCAGCCAACCCCTGCTGACAAGGAGCCCTGGTGCCACCCTCCCTCCTCTCTCCCACTGTTTTCCCAATGGCTCCCAGAAGACACCAACCTTTTGCATCATATGCAGCTCCTCCCGGAGGCACTGCACCTCTTTCTTTAGGTACTGGAGCTCGTTCTCCTTCACCCGCAGCAGCACCTGGGCCAGGCAGGGGGGAGAGGAACCAGAGGTGACTCAAGAGCCCCGGCCTCGGAAAGGCCGGTGGCCCCGGCGCAAGCGCGGCAGCGGTTAAGGAAGGAAGGACCAGGAGGGCCGGGGCAGGAAGCGGCGTGAGCGCCCCGGGGGAGCGGCGGAGGGGAAGCTTGCGCGTACCTCCTTCCTGCAGCAGCCCTGCTGCTCCATCCGGCACCCCCCTCCCACGTGCTCCAAGCCAAAACTGCCACGAGGAGGAGACCCCGGGCACGGGGCGACCCTCATACCTCTAGCTCGCAGGAGCTCCGCTCGTTGTTGTGCGGAGGGCGGTCCCCGGCGGTGCGCGACGCGATGAAGCTTCGCAGCTTCCCGATCTCCTCCGAGAGGCGGGTCTGCAGCTCCTACGGGAAAAACCAGGCGACCTCAGAGCAGCCATGGCACAGACCCCTCTGCTGCCCCGACCTCGCCATCTTCCTGCCAGCCCTACTCCAGCTTAGAGGTCTTCTCAAGACCCCCTGCCCATAGGTGACAGCAGCACCTACAACCAGTAGAAGAGAAGACGCTCGCCATTTGTACCAGTATAGTTATGACAGGCCCATCTACAGCCTCTTCTTTCTTTCTTTCTGCTGATAAAATCTCAGAGGGGAAGAAATGTGACCAAATAGGGGAGTTTTAACAGAGGGGGGTGTGTGTGTGTGTGCTGCGTGAGGGAGGAATGTGCTCTGTGCTCTCTGGCGGCAGGGAAAGGCGCTCTCTTGCCTGGTTTTTCCGGAGGAGCTCCTTCCCCTCCTGCTGACAGCGCTGCAGCGTCTGCTCCCGCTCCTCTGCCTTCCGGGTGAGCTCCTCTATTTCCAGGCATTTTTGGGAGTACTGCTCGGAAAGCACCTGCAGCTCCCGCTTCAGGGAATCCACGTCCAACCTGCCAGAGGCACCAGCTCATCACTGCCCACAATCTGTGCCGGCCCCTGTCCACCAGCATCACCATCTCCTCGCCCCCTGGCACAGGCAGCCCCTGCCCACGTCACTCATTGGCACAGAATAATGTCCCCCGGGGACCAAGGCTTCAGTTCCCAGCCTCCCCCAAACGTGCATGGTGCTCCTAGGAGCTTCAAGCCATGCAGAAGGAACGGAGGACCTTTCCATAAAGACGACAGAGGGAAGGAGTGATGGAGAAAACAGAGGTGCCAGAGGGAAAATAGCCAAGTAGGGGATAAACCTCCCAGCCCTACAGCTCCAGCAGCCCTGGGCACCCACCACCCCCGAGAGGGAGCAGGGGAGGTGGCAGCAGGGACAGCTGGGGGCTATGGCTGCTGATGAGGTGCAGTAACCAGCACAGGGCAGCAGCATTGTGCAATGGGAGAAATGGTTTCTTACTGGTGCTGTTTCTGGAGGGCATCTGAGATGGAGCTGCACTGCTGGAAGCTTCGTGTCCTGCCCAGCTCCTTATTCATCTCCTCCCGGTGGGCTTTCTTTAGTGCCTCAATGGCTGCAGAGGGCAACAACGGGAGAGAGGGGATCAGGTTGTGCCAGCTCTGGCACATCTGGGGAAACTGTGCCAGGTAACCAGCCAAGCTCCTGCTGCTGCAGTCTTTCCAGGTTCCCTCTCCATCCCTTCTGCCCTTGGGGCATCCCCCACCTTCTCCACTCCAGCATCACCCTCACGCACCAAGTGCTGCCAAGGAGACTAACACAGGGCAGCATGGGAGCTCTTTGCCACATCTGTCAGCCCTGCCTGCCCACAAGAAGGTGCCAAGCATCAGCATCACACAAGCAGGGTCAGCACTGTGGCTCCAGCTAACTGGGATGACTGATTTCTCATAAGAGACATTTGGGAGAGGTGGGAGGGACCTTCCCAAGCAGGGGCACAGCTTGGTGTCTGCTCCTACCTGCTGCCGTTGCTGCAGCTTCCTCTGCCAGGAGTCGCTCCTTCTCCTGCCGCAGCCGTTCCAGCTCCCGCTGGTGGTGCCTCTGGAGCTCCTCCATCACTTGCTGGTGGGACGACTCCATCTCGGCCAGGCTGCGCTCACAGGCCTCCTGCCACGCAGCAGAAAGGAGTGGTGAGGGACCAGGAAGGCAGGAAGAAGGGCTTGAGCTGGGACAGACACCTGGCCGGGCTGATGTTTGCCCTTCCAAACCTCACCCAAGCTCAGGGCCATTCTGAGACATGTGAGACCACTTCCCAGGAAGGTCTTTTCCTTCTGAAAGCAAGGTGGCACTCTTACCACCACACACAACCATCTGACAGGGCCACGTACCCTTGAAAACCCCCCTCCAGCTTTGCAGAAGAACAAACATTCCTCTTGCTCTTTTTAAAACTGAAGCAGCAAGACAGGAACATCCTTCTTTGGTGCAAGAGCCAGAAAGAATGTGCCTGAGATCCCCATCCAGACCCTCCACCAGGCTGCACTGCCTGTCTGGTGGAGATCAACAGCAGGAACCGCAGCTCTGTATCTGCCTTTTAAATGAAGCAGCATCCCCTGGAATCAATGAAAACTGAGCCCGTTCTCCTGAAAAGTGACACCCTGCGCTGCCCCGCGGCGGCTGCCAAAGTGCCCTCCCCAAAGCCTGACGGTCAGGGATTCTCCTCACACAGCTCACCCTCCTTTCTGAAGGCTCTGTGACCAAGGGGATGGCTCTTTCAACACTGAGAGCTGTGGTTAACTGGGGTTACAGCAAAGCAAAGTGGTTCCCACCTCAGAGCTATGACTGCTCTCCCTCCAGACGCCAGAAGCACCAGCCCCTGGCCCCTCAGAAAGGATTTGTTCCCCATCAAACCACATCAGAGCGTTACTGTAAAAAACCAGGGCCCCCAAGACATGAGCAGAGAGCCAGGAAGACATCATGTCCCCCAACTGCCCCTCGCTGTCCCATTCCAGCCCTAGTACTAAGGCAAAGGCTGATATAAAGGTGCTGCAACATGTAGTGGGAACGCAAGTTCTTGCTGGCTGCTCCTCCCTGCTGAGATCAGGAAGCTGGGAAGCTTCACATAATGTTCAAGGGAGATTAAAAGTTTGGTGATGTGGCTGTGAACCCTGACAGAGAGAGAGAAGGAGCCCTTTGATACAAAAAACGCTGGCCTTCTGAGTTACGAGGAAGATTAGGTGTTACTCCTCCCCACTTCTTTCACTTTTTTTTTTGCCCATGAGGAGGCCTGTGAGCTGTAAATATTAAATCAAGATGCCAGAGGGACTGGTGGGTGGCTGGACACCACAAGGCTTGTGGGTTTCTTTATCTGGGCTAGGTCACCTGCTGCAACAGGCTTCACCAGCCCCGATTTCCTTCTCCCCCAGCATCTTTCAACATGTAGGCCATGTTCTGAAATCCCTACAGCGTGGCGGAACAGCAGCCTCTCCACAAGGAAATCCCTGTGGGATGTGACCCTGCTTGCTTTAGAGGAGTCCATGAGGGAAGAAAATAAATAGAGAAGCAAGAGGCGAACTGCTCTGCAGGCTTTCCCACGTGCCGTCCCAGCAAGCAAACAGGCTGTGCTGTCAAAGTGACCTTCAGGACTCAGGCGGATCTGGCAGGGACAGGAGCTCCCCAGGGCCTGAGGGATGGCTTTTAACAAAGGATTTGGGAGCCCCTGTTTGCAAGAACCACGCGTGGTGAGCTGCAAACCACCGGGAATGTTGGCAGGAAGCTGCTGACCTACTCCTGAGTCGGGACAGCTCAGCGCCCCCAGCCCAGGCCAGCATTGTGCCCACAGACAGAGCGGGGCACAGATCCTGTACCTCTTCCCTTATTCTCCTCCTCCTCATTTATACTCTGGCCCCTTTAAGGCCAGTCAACTCACACCAGCCTTTATGTAATTAACATTGATTACCAGCAGGCCCAGTTAGGGTCACCATGGCAACCCAATGATTAGGTCAGCAATGAGCCGAGTCCTGGCATTTCCCAGTTTGGGACTGGGAGTGACCCCTGAGTCCCACGTCCAGTGCCTTGCTCACCTGCGAGATGTAGCCCCGGGGCACGTGGCCGTCTCCCTGGGACCTCACCGCCTCCCGAAGGCTCTCATTTCGGGCCCGGCAGGACTCCAGCTGCGCCCGCAGCGACTGGACCTGTGCCAGGGACGGGAGAGAGATGCTCAGCCGGGGGTAGGAAAGTGCCACAACCCGACCAATGTGCCGCATCTCAACACGGGGCCTGGAGATGGGGAAGGCGAAGTGCAGCCAACAGCAATATCTGCTTCCCACAGGAATGGCAGCGGGCCAAGGGACCAAACCAGCAAAGCCAGCCCAGCAGACAAGTCATCCCAACTTCCAGAGGTGGATCTGTGCTGAAGAAACTACCGTTGCATGCACAGCTGGGATGACACACAAGTGCACAGCTCCTTTCAAAGGCTGGCAGGGGAAGTGCCTGCAGGCTTGGGAATGGCCAGAGAGGTTGCAGAGCTACTCCTGGGAAACGCAGACTCCATGTAAGCAGTGCCACCAACTAACTTATCCTGGCCCAGGAACCTCTCCAGGTGTGTGAGAGCAGATCTCCAGCCTCCCATTACCCGGTTGCAAAAGCTCCCATGCACTCAAGGGGTGGCAAACAGGGCCAGAAAGCACAAACACCTCCCTGCACCTCTGCCTTGCTCTTCTGCAGTCTCCTGCTGTCAGGGACCACACTAAGGGGCCATCGGAATCCCAGTTTCAGAGAAGAGGAATGCTCTTACCTCCTTTTTCAGTGCCTCGTTGGTGTCCCCATGTCCCCCCTTGCTCTGGTTCAGCAGTGTTGTTAAGGGAACCCGCCGTGACTCCTTCAAGGGCAGGCGTTCCAGCTCCAGCCACTTCTTCTCTATCTCCTCATTCAGTTGAATCCTCTGGTCCTCTGAAAGCGGGGGAGCGGGGAGGTCCTGCTCCCCCACCTTGCGGGAAGAGTCCCCTGCCAGGCCATCGCTATTGGGGACTCTGCCATCGGGGGTCTCAAACCACTTCCGCCTCTCCTCGGAACGGACGGCCAGATCCCGCTCTAGCTCCTCATGCTTGGGAGTTCGGTCGGCGACCCTCAAGCTCCCTCTGGTCCTCTGCAGGGAGCCCTGACTCCCGGGGTCCTGCGGCAATGGAGACAGCTCCACGTAGTCAAAGGCATGGCGCTGCCCATCCGCCTTCCAGTGACTGCTCTTTGAGTTCCCCTCAGAGCCCGAGCCTGGCCGTTGCTGCTCCTCTGTCCGGAGTGAGCCCTTCTGGGGGACACAGTTACGGAAGGAGTTCTCCTTATCGCAGTCAGAGAGCCTGAAACCAGAGCAGCAGTATGTGAAGGACTGGCATTGTGTGGGAAAGGATGCTGACAGAGGCACCATTGACCCCCCAAGGCTCAGCTCTTGCTCAGCCCAGCCTTACAAAACACCACCCTGAGCACAGAGCTGGGCCTGTAGCAACCCACCCCTCAGGGAAACGGGTTATTCCATGGGGCCGGGAGGATTTGCCCCAGTTACAGCCATACTAGTGGAGAAACCAGGCTAAACTGATGTGAGGAGGAAGAAAAAAAAAAAAAAAGAGCGAGGGCAAGAGCAGGAGCCATCAGCCTTGGCACTGCAGGGTGTCTCCAGGCCATGTTCAGGAGGAGTGGAGGAGGGCAGAGATGATTTGAGAGCGGCCGCATGTCAGGGGGACCTTCCCAGTACCTGTCTGCTAGGGGAGAGGGTGAGCAAGAGGGGCAAGAGAAGTGGCGCCAAGTAGCTCTTACTTGGTGACATCTGGCGCGCTGACTGGCCGCACATTCTTCCTCAAGGCCTCAATCCAGTTGCGCCGGATGCCCGAGGTCATCGCCGACAGAGTGAAGACAGCATCCTTTGTCTGTACCGGGGAGGACACAGGGGTTCTGTCAGCACTTGGCAGAGGTGCAGGCACCTCCCACTCGCTTCTAGAGACCCCCAAGTACCCACTCACATGGGTAGTAGTGCTAGAGAGGCCACCCAAATTCCCAAAGACTCTCAGGGCCAGGTGGAGGGGTCGGAGTGGAGACACCTACTTATGGGGAAGCCTCATGCTCTCTTGGAGACCATCTCCAAGCAATAGCAAAAGAAACTTTGCTGGCACACTGGCCAAGCATGAGACAGTGCAATCCAAACATTCCGCTGCTGGGAGCTGGGCATCAGTGCTGGGGTACAGCAGCAGGCCAGAGAAACCCAGAGCGTGAAGTGCCCTGCCCTGCACACCCACAGAAACACCAAATTTTGTGCCACCTTCTACTGCTACAGTGAGGAGCAGAGGACAGGATTGTACTGGGGCCAGATCCATGGTACAGGTTGTTATTCAGAGCGCGGTCAGCTAGGCTATGCTGAGATCTGCAGCGCTCACCACCCCCCTCTATGGCTTTAGAGAAGCTGCCTCAGCCAGCAGGTCAAGTAAATGCTTCTGGTGTTTAGCGTTGCTCCTGGGCAGCCCCCAGCACAGCTTTCGCCCAGGCCTGCAAAGCCTCCTTCGCCTCCTTCCTTTGCAGACAGGCAGCACTCATGCCCCTGAGCACTGCCACCCACCTGTCACCAATCAGCCTCACCAGACCACCATACTAGCACAAGTCTTGCCCAGCTTGCCTCTCAGTATCCCAGTACAGGGAGGGAGCCTGCATTCCCACCCCGCGTCCCTGGGTGCTGTCGCTGCGTGTCCATGCGGTGCCAGACACTCACGTGTATCTGAAAGCCGTAGTTGCGCTGCACCGCAAACTCCGTCACGTCTGTGCAGGACCGGAGGTCAATTTCTCCATCAAGGTCATCAGCCTGCAAGCACAGCCACCCACGGGGACATGAGTGCAAACCCAGCTTCGATAAAGCCCCTGTCACCTGCCAGTACCCTAACCAAAGCACAGACCACCTCTGCCTTCACTCCACCGCTCTCTGGGAGCCAGTCTCAGCCCCCCAGCACAGCGTGGCCTCTTTGAATCCGAGGAGCAGCCAGCAGTGTGGATGGAGAGCATCGGAGATGCCCAGCCACAGGACCAGTCCCTCAGCTTCTGCCACTGACAGCCCCCCGAGGCTCCACCACCCTGCCAGACACCTGTCCTCTTTGGCACCCCTTGGCCAAGGGCAGCTTGCCACCTCCAATGCCTTTCGGGACAGGATGTTGCCGCTTCTCCCTGGAGAGCGTTGGTCATGCCAGGCCCACGCTCCTCTCCTCCCTGGCCAGGAAGGAGGAGAGGGCCGGAGAACAGCTGGCCGTGCTTACCTCCTCCGCGTTCGAGTCCCGGTAATACCTCAGGCTCGAGTCGGTCAGCACGAACCAATGTTTCTTCCACTGCAGGCGATCGGGCAGGGGGAGGGAAGGGAAAAGACAGGAGGGAAATGGATAGGCAGTTACCAGGGGAAACATAGGAACAGGGAGGGACGCTCTGCGCCGTGACCTCTTGGCCTTCTCTTCCCCCTTCTCCACGCCCCTTCCAGCTCCCCCTTGCACCCCTCAGCTGGGAGAGGGGCACTGGGTGAACCTTCACGCCCCCAAGCAGAGCGAGGCACCTCCACTAAAGGCTTCCCATTTGTCTTTCCTAGTGGGAGCAACCTCAGTCAGCTGCTCACTGGGGGATGTCTAGCAGCAGGGGCTGGGGAAGAGGCAGACGCCCATCTCAGGCTTACCTCTCCCGGCTCATCCAGGATGGACATCCATCCCTTCTTGAAATTGAGGAGATCCGGCTGGAGAGAAAAGGACAAAACAGAGGGTTACTGCCGGGGAGTGACCCAGGAAAAGGCTTTTCACCCCAGGGTGTGGAGTCCCCACTGTGAGCACAACAGTGGGAAAGCCTGGCATCGCATTTTTAGGAAACTCATGGGGGTGTAGGACCCTCTGGTGAAGGAGGACTGGATTTAGCTCTCAGCAGCAGGCAGTTGTTCCTGTAAGAGGGAGCAGGAGATAAGGAAAGAGGTTTAAAAAAAATTTAAAGGAAACTACTCAGCAAGGAGGTTTCCACAAGGTGCCTCAGAGGTATTTATTCAGAGAGGGGGGAGGAAGAGGCAAGGAGAGCCTGCAGACAGGAGTGTTACCACTGCTTGCCTTAGAGGTGGAGGCAAAGTTGCAAAGAACCAGACACACGTTGTCCAAACCCTGGTTGTCCATGCCCCAGAGCTACATCCCTCTGGTAACTCCCCCACCAATCATTTATTAAAGACACAAGTAGCTCTCTCCCAAACAGCCCTCACCACAAACGGACAGGAGGCAACTCAACAGCTGTGAAAACATGCTGCCTTTAAATAATGTGCCCCAGGGTAGAGATGAAATCATAGTCAGAACCAGTGTGAGACTCAACCCTCTGCAAGACGATGGGGGCTCCTTTCTTACCGCCCAGCTCTTTCTCTGCTCCATCCTGCTGCAGAGCATGCCCTCTGCCCAGCCTCAGCCACAGCTACTGAAGATGCAGATGGAAGAGTTTCACCCAGATGGCACCATGCTAGAAAGAAGTTTCCCTCCCTTTTCCCTGCCTCCTCCTAACCTCACACCACCAGTGCAGCATCCCAACCAGTTTATCTCCTTCCCAAGGTGAAGTGCTGGAGAGCTGACTCAGGGGAACCATTCTCCCTGGCTTTGCTGTCAGCAAAACAGGCTGGAGCCAGTCCCTCCTCCCAACCCTGCTGACTCTGGAGAAGTTGCACCACCAAATAATTCAGCCCAACGCCTCTTCTCCCCAGGAAGCCAGAGTTTGCAAATCTGCCTCTTCTTCTGGAGGAGAACCATGGGGGGGGATGGTGCTGGAGATGCAACAGTGCCAGATGGACCTCTCAGTCGTATGCACCACTCTTCCCAGTCCCAGGGAAGCCACCAGCAGTCCCCATGTGCCACAATCACCACTCAAGACTGAGCTGGCAAGATGGGGTGACTCAGCAAGCCCACAGCCACCCCACAACCCCCAAACAAGCCCAGTGGCCAGCCGTGGCTGCCCCACAAGTCCAGGTCCCTGGCCACCTGCATGCTTTCATCTGCTTGAGGTTACACCCAAGGTTATGGGGTGGCAAGAGCCTAATACATGCCGGCCCACCCCAACACTTCAGCTACTGGTTTGAGCAGGCATGGGGATGCCTGCCAAGGGGAGGGTCACCGGCTACTACAGCTTCAGGCCTGGCCAGGAGTGTCTGACAGTGGCCCCAAGCTGCTCGGGAAGGAAGGCAGGCAGGGAAACCCGAGTAAAAGGGCACAGGGGGATCCCACACCTCACCTGCCACAGAGGTGATGGGCGCGGCCGGAGGCTGGGAGACAAGGGGGATGTGCGCATCCCCATCCCTAAGAACCCAGGCGTCCCGCTGGCTCTGCTGCTGCCCTGAAATGAATTCCTTCCCCGTGGCCGGAGCTCCACCCTTTTTCCCGTTATCCCTTCCAATCCAGTGACTTCAGCTCCGGCTCTGAACTGGGAGCGGCAGGAGGGAAGGAAAGGAGGCGAAACGTCAAAGCACAACCTTCCCCCCTTCCGGGACGCACGTGCGCTGGGCAGAAGAGAGCCAGGCAGGCTCCACGGAGGCGGAAAAACGCTATAGGGAGAGAGGAGTGAAAGGATCCCCAGCTGGGGCTGCTGCACAGATCAGCTGGGGCTCCTCTTTATGAGGATTTGCAATCCCATAGCGTTAGGTGCTGAAATAAGGAACATTAATGGAATATATGCTACTGAGAGAACCAGCACAGAGCCCTGCCAGAACCGCTGCCACCACATGCTGCCCTGTTAGTGCCCCCACTGCAATGCCAGGGCTGGAAAATACCCCTGGAGGGTTTCTCCCAAGCAGGAGAATTGCAGAGGGCTCCTGTTTTCCCTGCCAGATCTGCAGCTCTGGAATTGGCTTTGAAAAGGGCCGGTACCACAGGACGAGGCATCAGTTGATGCACAAACTAGTTAAAGCCACTTTTCTCCCCCTGCCCCCAACCAAATCCAACTTCCTCATCTGGAATAAAAAGCTCAAGATACTGGCAGAGGAGAGAACAAGGTTCAAACTGAAGCCCCTGTCCAGAGGAAACAGCCTGGCAAGTGGGAGGAGGAAATGCCCAGGAAATCCAAATCGCTGGGAGAGATCCGGATGCAGGAGATGCAAGGATGCGGCAGGATGCACCCCCAGCAAAACGCACCGCCCTGCAGACAGCTCGGGCTGCGCGGGGCGAGGCTTCGGCTGGGGAAGTGGCAGCAGCAATTCCACCCAGTTGCATCTGTACCCACCAGAGTGAGATGTTCAGCCCCACAGCTGGCCAGGGAAGGCACGGGAGGGGGTGGGAGGGGGTCCCAGGGACAGAGGTGAGGTCTGGAAGGACTAGCTTACAACAGCAGGTTAAGGAGAGGTGGCTGCCTGCTCTGGCTGAAGGAGGGCAACAAGGGAGGTGATAACAGCCTGCAAGTATCTGAAGAATGTAAACACCAAAGAAGGAAAGGGGATGGGTGGGAGCAAAGGAATGGCTTCTGGGTGGTACAGGGGCACTGGGATGGAGGAGCAGAGAAGAGGCTGGGACAGGCTAAGAAAGCTTGGTGTCTGAGGGAAGGGATGGTCAGGTGGACTCCTTCTAATGCTAGCCTCTGCCATTGCCACATCTGCTCTTCCCACTCCCAAAAGCTCCTCAGGACCCCAGATCCTGGAGCACTGCTTCCTCACACGTCCAAGAGATGGTGCGAGGGACTCTTGGCTTCTCGGAAAGCACAATGTCTCCTCCAAAAAGGGAACCTGCTCCACAAGGCGCAGGCCCCGGGCCAAAACGCAGAGCAAAACCAATCCAGCTCAGTTTGGTGGAAGCAAAGCCACTCCCAGGCCGGTGCACACATGCAGCTCCTGAATCCGTACACACAAAGCAAGCGGTTGACAGGCTCTCCCTTTCCCACAGCCCCCGTGTGAAACGCCCGCGGGCCCGGCCTGGCCTGTCATCTCCATTACCCCAATCTGCTCAGCAGCCTTCCTTTGGGGACGAGGCTGGCAAACATCCACACTGAGGAAGGTTCGCCCCAGGGGTGGGATGCTCCCTGCCCCAAAAACCACATCTTGCTTCCCACGGGGAGCAGGAGCTCCCCGCGCCCAGGGGGATGCAGATTTCACATCCGACTGCGGTCATCCATGCAGTGAGCTCGGCAGGCCTCAGCCCACTCCCTGCTTACCCATTTCTCTCGAGGTTGGGTGGCACCCACCCCAAACGAAGCGGCTCTACCGAGCGGCCCGGGGAGCCCTGGGAGTGACGGGGGAGGCAAGGAGGCACCGAGCCTCAGCCGCAGCCTCTGACACCCGGCAGGGCCAGAGTCCCCCGGGAAGCAGCGGCGGGCAGGGAGGGGATAGACTCCGGGGAGGCGGTGGCTGACAGCTGCGGGGGCCCCTTCGTCCCTTCCCAACCTCACAGGGTCCCGGCGGGCATCCCCAAAGCCCGGACGAGGAGAAGAAGAGATACCGGCTGGAGGACCTCCGCCCTCCCCCAACCCCCCCCCAAATCCCGAACGCTGCGGGACGGTCCCGACTCACCGTCATGGCGGGGGTGCCGCGGCCGGCGGCGGGGCC
>VZTU01033341.1:53237-71590 GCA_013400835.1 Zapornia atra
GGGGGAGCCGGCAGCCCCCGGGCGAGGGGCGGTGCGGGACGGAACGGGGAGGACGGTGGGGCTGAACCGCCTCCACTCCCTTCCCCTCTGGTCCCAGGTAAAGTTGAAGCCGGAGGAGGAGCCGGGCCGGGAGCCCAGCCCTCAGCCTGGCAGGGGTTTCCTTCAGGCGGGAGGCGGTGGCTCTTCACAGGCAGGGACTTCGGGCAGCGTGTGCACCCAGCCGAGCCTTCAGCTAAGGTCTTAACCCCCCGGCCGCCCAAATGAACCCCTAAAGCAGCAATTTGCAATCTTGGCAGAGGTCCCGGGAGGCCCCCGGTGCCCCCAGAAAGCCGTCTGGCATCGGGAAGGGGAATTACTAGAGGGTCCCAAAGGAAACGGGGCAGGGGGCTGCACACGGAGGAATGCCGGGCTCTGGTGCGCAGTTCCCCCTCGGAAACGCTTCTCGCCGCAAGGCCAGCAGAGCTGCCTGGCCCGGAGCTCAGTGCTGAAGAAACCTCGGACACGTGGGGTGAAGCAAGGGGAGCTCGGGGCTTTGGGCTCCTCTCTGGCCTGGGGCAGGGAAGAGATGTCACCCATTTCGAGTTCCAAAAGCCTCTGGGAGCCTCCTGGCCGGCCACTGTTTGTCCTTGTGTAAAGCACAAAGCAGGCCCTAGCAGGGAACAACCTGGCCAAGACAATTGACGCACATGGAGGAGGACGGAGGCAGGGACTCTGGCACAGCTGCCAGCTACACGGGCTCCAGGGACACTTTCTGCAGCCCTCTAAAGCTGCTGGGTTTTGGTATCCCAAGAACGCCAACACAATCAACCGTATCTTCTTTCATGCCACTAAAGCCTACTTCATCCCTGTAAACCCCTCGGTGCCATCACAGCACTGGACAATAATAAAGGGAAGGAAAGCAGCTACAATTGAGATTTTAGTCCTAGGTCTACTGCTTGCACCTCTCTGGCTTTTTTTTTTTAAAAAAAAAAAAGGCTCAGTGCCTCAGTTTCCCCACCTAAGAAATACGTGAAGGATGAAGGGAGGTGTTAGTGAGTTAACATGGTGCCCAGGGTGGGTCACAGGATGGCAGCACCACCATGCTGAGCCAGCTCAGATCAAGAACTGGAGATCCAGATGCTGCCCGCAGTAGCCTCCAGAGAAGGGCAGCTGCCCTTCCTCACTATTCCCAGGGCCCAGTCCTTACCTTGTTGCGCTGCTTCTCACTGGCATTCAAACGTGTCTGCGGGCTCCCCAAGGAGCCAGTGCTGCTTTGTGGTGGGAAGGCACCTCCACCCAGCTGGGGCTGCAGAGGGAGAAAGCAGAAGCTGAAGCCATGGGCATTTAGTCCTCACCTCAGTTTCCCAGATCTCAGCACCCACCTCCCAGTGCTGGTCAGAGGGAGAAGCATTCTCCCTCCTCCCAGTGCCAGGCAGGCAGCATGGCTCCTCTGGAGAAGCAGAGAATCCAGGGGAGACAAATCGGGAAAAATTGCAACCCAGTGGACCCACCCACGCTGTGTTTGCTAGTTTGATGCCTGGTGGGGTGCCCCATCACCTCCGGCTCCTGCCCTACTCACATGGTAAATGAGAAGCTTCTTGTTCTCCCAGTCACTTTCCAATGGCTTCTCTGGGTTGTTTGTGTTTCGGGTGTGCTCAGGACCCTTCCAGTCATCTTCCAGCTGCTGTGCAGGACTCTCAGGCCTTTTCCAGCTGTCATCTGGCCGTAGTCCTACGTCCAGACACCTAGCAGGGCTTTTCCAGTCCCTTTCCAGCTGGCGCATCAAGTCCACATGGCACACAGGCTTCTCCTGGCGCTTACAGTCTTTCTCCCATGCCTGTGTTTGGTGGGCATGGCCCCGACCCCTCCAGTCCTGTTCCAGTGGTCGTGTTGGGCTCGTGGGGCGCAGGGGCTTGCCTCGGCCCTTTGAGTCATTGCCTGTGCCCTTCACAGCATGGGAGGGGGGCAGCTTTTCCCGCAGGCTCTGCCAGCCCCATTCAGATGGCTTCCTGGGCCTGCTGACCTGCAGTGGCTCCCCTATCTTCACCTGTTGCCTCTCTGCCCTCCGCACCGGGCTGGGAGGGGAGATCTCCTTTTGGCTTCTCCACGTGCTCTCTGTGCATCTGCCAGGACTGAGGGACCGTGGTGGCGGCCCTGCCCGGCTTGGCCCGCTGTGATCTGAGCCCTTCCCAAGGCCCACAGGGTGCAGGGAGTCCCCTCGGCTCTTCTTCTCTGGTGCTTGCCCTGTACCCCCAGTCTGCCAGGTGGCTCGGCCCCTTTCTGAGTTCAGGGGGTGGCTGGGCTCCCCTCGGCTCCTCCAGCTTTTCTCTGAGCACCAGGAAGGGTTTGCAGTCTCCCCTGCCCTCCTCTCCGACCGGCGGGACGGGCTTGCAGAGCGTGGGCTCTGGGTGCCCCTCTGCAGCAGCCAGCTTGGGCTGGCAGGGTGCGAGGGGTCCCCCCGGCTCCTGCTGACCTTCTCGGGGACCCGAGCTGGGCTGGGGGAACGCAGGCGCTCCTTGGGGCCTCTGCTGTGCTGCTCAAGGTGCCAGGAGAGCCGCTGACCCTAGGGACACAGGGGAGAGGGAGCAGAGTCCTCTTAGAAACAAGTAAATGCTGGCAAGAGGAAACACAGTGGGATCAGGGCTGGGGGATGGTTGGGTGAAATAACTCCCCGGATGGCAATTGCATCCCCATGCACAAAGGCAGCTCGTACTGAAGAGAAGCCTCTTGCACCCAGAGGGTGCCAGGAGTCCCAGTTCACATCAAGAAGAGGGTTGGGAATAGAGGGAAGGGGGAGCAAAGGAATGGAAGAGAAGCACATGGCAGAAGTAGAGGAAAATGCAGCAGGGAAAAGCACCCCAGCTTGGGGAGTCGGGATGGAGTCCTGCTGCACAGCCAAGCCTTACCTCCCTGGGCAGGCTGGGGCTGGACTGCCTGCGAACTAGGCAGCCTTTGCTGGGTGGCACCGGGGTCTTGCCATCAAGCCGGTCCACACGACCTTCCTCCAGAGCCTGGAAGGCCTCCAGGGTCTCTGATTTCCTGTGGGCATGCACAGAGCCCCTGCAGACCCTGCTCCACCTGAGCCTGATCTGCACACCTCCATCTGACCCAAACACCGTGTGCACTGCAGCCTCTCCCTGTCCCCATCACTTCAACCACCGCAGCTTCCATGTCCTGCTGTCTCACCCATGCCTTCTTCACACTATGCCTTAAACTTCCCTCCATCTGGTTCTTCACATCACATCCACCAGCACAGGATTCTTCCCTGGTCCTTGTTTATGTTCCCTCCTGATCTGTACCACCAATGCTGGAGCCACTCCTGCTTCTCCAGCCAAGACCCAACCAGCACTGGATAATTCTCGTCAGCCCCCATCCTTTCCTGAGCAGTTTCTACAGTGGACTCTGGATCCCTTGGGAAGCACTGATGCTGGGAGTGGGAACTACCTCTTTCCTTCCCCCCTTCCATGGCTTGCCCTGCTCCTTAGCACGTCCTGCAGCTTCCAGGATGTGGCTGTGTGGATAGAGATGGTGGGCTGCTCCCTCTATGTCCAGCAGCTTCACTCCACCTTTCCCACGTCTTCAGCTGCCTGTGTGCCGCAGGGGGTGAGGTCTCCAGGCCAGGAGGCGCTGAGCCTAAACCCAATCCTTGCTTTAAGGGAAATTTAAGCATGGCTGAAAGCTGAGCTTTGCCATCTAGCCATGTTCTCTCCCTGAGACATGATGAGGTGCCCCCACCGACAGACAGCACAGGAGGGCAATCCCCCACCTCTGAGGAGACCCGTTGCTTCTCACCTGCGTTCACAGCCAAAAATCCTCTCCACCTCCACCCGGCCGGGGCTGAGCGTGCGGGAGCTGCAGCGGTCGACAGCATCCCGCTGGCCGAGGCGCCGGGGCTTGGGCAGGTCTGCCAGGACCGTGTACTCCTGTCTCTCCAGCCCGTGCCGCCCCTCCACGCCACCGCTGCTGGGGTGCCCACGGGGCTCCCGAATCTGGGAGCCAGCGAGGTGCCCACTGCCACCCAACAAGTTGCTGCGGGCTGGCGTGGAGCCGGTGGCAGCACGTGGCGGGGTGGATGCCCAAGGAGGGTCCGTTTTCCGGCGCTCCAGGGAGAAATAGCCGCTCTCTATGCGGTGCTTCGGCCAGCTCTCCTTGGGCTTCTGGCTGGCGGGGCGGCGCTCTGGGGCGGGGAGAAGGCCGTTACTGGGGAAGGCACGAGCGACGCGGGATGCCACCACGTCCACGGCAAAGCAGGTCTTCGGAGGAGAGCTAGAAACGGTCCAGGAGGGCAGAGATAAAACCCAGACTCCCTCCAGGCAGGGTGGGAACGCTGGGACACAGCACAGCAAGCCAAAGGCACACCAAACCATGCACACACAGAACACCCAGGAGACCCATAGCTCATGGTCAGCACACACAGAGATGCCAAGAGATGCCATCTCCTGGACTTGGGGCCTCATCCCTTCACATGGTGCCCATAGAGGTGTTGAATGACCCCTGGGACAAGAACTGGGTAAAGAGATGTTAAATCTAAATAGAGATCTGCCATGAACTTCAGAGACCCCAGGGTGGAAAGCAAACCAGAACTAGGATCTCACACAGGAGTAAACCAAGTGTACCTGCTTTCAGTGGGCAGATTTCTTGCCTAAAGCCCTGTGCCTCAGTTCTCACCCAGGATCCAGAGGGAACAGGCTGAGCCCACCTGGGTCTGTCTGCCTGCAGGGCTCGCTGCTGCACCTCCTCCTTGTGGCCTGCATAGCTGATCATGTCCCGTTTGCCCGATCCCAAAGTGGTGTCCCACAACCGGGTCATTTCCCCATCCTGGGAGACAAGATAGGGCAGATCTCTGCAATGGGGACCAGTAGCTTTCGTGGGCTGGAAGGAGTTAAGAGTATACATAAGAAGTTACAGCTTGTTCAGCCCGAAGCTGCTGGTAAAAAGGAAGCAGGAGAGGAGCTTGGTGAGCATGAGGTGACCCCAGCCCAACATCAGTGGTCATAGCAAGACACAATGTAGGGAAGTCTGTGTGGGGGAAACCACAAGCAAATCTCATGTGCTCTTTAGGAGGGAAGCCTCCTTTGTGGGGACTCAGGGTCTCAGTTGATTATGTCCCCTGCATCTCAGGACCTTCTGAATGTGCCCAGCAGAAGTGGCATTGAAGGGCCAAAATAGCAGGGGAGACTAAAATTACCCAAACCACAAGAGATCCCCATCTCACCCTGGCAAGCGCGTTGTTGGCTTCGGCACAGGCGCTGGGGTTGGTGCTGGTTTCTCTGTGCTCACCCTCAGCTCCGGGGCTGAGCGGGGGATATCCCCTGCTCTCGTGCCAGCTGTGGGGCAGGGAGAAAGGACAGCTGGTGGTCAGCACAGCCCGCAGAGCTCAGGGGCAGGTGGCAGTGCCGGCAGCCCAAGCCACGCCAGCTCTCTCTCCATTGGGTGGGCAGGTGATGGCATAACCCATTCTGAGACCACCAGCCTTGCTTGAGAGGCAGTGAGGAGGAAGGAGACTCTTTTGGTGGCCCCCTGATCTCTCCTAGGACAACTAAGAGGAACCTGGTTAGAGGGCGTGGTGTGGGGGGCTGCTCAGCCCTTTTTCCCAGGCACCAGTGTGCAGAGCATCAGGGAGAAGGCATCTGACTTCCCCTGCTTGGCTTCCCACTCCCCCCCTCCCCCAGCCTCCATGATTCCCACCGAGGGGGCTCGTTGGAGGAGCACAGCTCCTGGCTGGTACTCACCGCTCCGTTCCCTCCGCCGGGCCCACGCACACGTATACCTCACACTGGGGGGCTAAAATGTGGAGGGCGTCCCAGGGCCCACCTGGGTCTGTGTCGCTGCTGGCATCATGCGCTGCCACCTCCACGGCATGCTCCTGTGAGGAAGAAGGGGATGCAATGGTGCCGCCGACATGTTGAGGATGAGGAGGAAGGCTGCTCTTCAGAAACGCCTGCTTCTTCTGCCTCCTCTGAGAGCAGCCCGGCCTCTGGAGCTCTTGGTGCCTCTCCCGGCCCACTGTTGATGCTTTTCTCCTGCTTCAGGAGGCCAGAGAGACCCGGCATGCTCCTATTTAATGCTGAATTCTGCAAGCATCCCAGAGACAGTACGTGTGGATGAAGGCTGAGGAAATCACCACCCCACCCCCCCCACGCTGGTGCTGATGCTGTTGGCAGCCGCTCTCCCTCGCCTCCCGGATAGCCTGGGGAGAGGCAATGGAGCCAAGGAGGAGGGAGATTTTTGCAGCGCCCCTGCCTCTCCCTATCAGGGCTTGTAGCATCCTCCCCTCCTCCCCGGCCCTGTTACCTGCGGGGCTTATAAGCAGCAGCGGGGGAAGCTCCGGGGAGCTGGCTGTCCCTGCTGTTTTCCCTCCAGCGTCTCACCCGCGCCAGGATTCACTCAGAGGTGACAGCTCTGAGCAGATCACAGGCGAAGGGCTGAGGTAACCTTAGAGGGCCCGGGGGCAGGGGGAGAGGGAGAGGGTGAGAAAGAGAGGGAGGCTCATTACTATTTCATTATCCCAGGCCAGTTGCTCCTGGAGGACGGCGAACAACACGAAACCCTCCCTGAACATGAAACCGGCTGTCGCCCAGTCGGAGGCAGCTGAGCTGGGCGCCCAGCCCTGTTCCCAAGGACCGCGTTGGATCAAGGTATCCAGAGCTCAGTCTCCTAAGGTTTATCCCCCTCCTGCCTTCCCCTCCAGGAACAGCTTGCTGCAGCTCCCCAGGGATAGGACTCAGCCCCAGCCCTAAGTTAAACCCCGTGGGGGGCCCACAGGGACAGCCAGGACCATATTTTAAGGTAAGGCAGGCTGTAAATGCCAGGAGGCATCAAGCAGAGATTAATCCAGGGTGGGTCCCTGCTCTTTGGTCCTTGTAGTTTGCGTCCGGGACACCCTTGCTTTGCCTTCCAGGGTCTATTCCCAGCTCGGGTCTGGGCACAAAGGATGGATTCCTATTCCTGGGAAGACTCACTCCCCATGCAGCCTTTCCCCAAAGACACCTGGAAAGCCTTTGTCTTAAGAGATTTCCATCTCTACAAAGGCACATGGAGCCGGGAGGTGGAACAAAGGGGCCCTTAATGAAGTATTTGTAGCCTCCAGGTGGGATGGAGGAGCTCACCTGGGAAGTGTGCTGATGAGCCCCTGCAGCTCTGAAACAGTGCTGGCACAAGCTCTTTGCAAATATGTTGGCTTCAAAGTTCATGCAGGGCACGTCATCTACCAAACCAGACATTGTCCATAGCAGGGACGATGATCTTTGGCTGACGGGCTGCTGGAAGGGGGCAGCCAGGAGGAAAAGGAGGAAGGAACAGCAGCAGACCAGAGCTTTTGATTTCCAGACCTCAGGCTCCTGTGGAAGCAGGAATGTTATTCCCAGACTGAATTTTCCTGCTCTCAGCTGGCAATAATGGAATCAAAGGGCATCCAGGTGCAATCCATACAATCAGTACAATCCATATAACTATAGAAAACAAAAGGGTATGCTCTGGCAGGGACCTCTTTCAGAAGGGAGTACTGCACCCCACCCTCAAATAACTGCTGACACCCTCAATTTGGGAGTCCCTGCAAACAGAGAGAATGATGCTCATATCCTGCTATTCTGTTGAGGGGAATTTTTTTTCTTCAGGCTCTCTTAAAAGAGAAAAATAGAGAAACCTTTCTTCTTGACTACTTGGTTATAAAGGGATAACTAGAAAGAGCTTAGGAAATTTGGAAACCCACCAAGACTTCTTCTAAACTTGTCGATCCAACTAAAATTTCTGAGACCTGTAGGACAGTTGACTGCCAAGCTGTGAAGGGCAAAAAGCACTGCTAGCACAACAGCTGGCTCCACACTTCCATCCTGGCTCTTCACAAGCCACCATCACCTCCTGTGTCCCACAGGGTATTCATGTGAGTCCTTTGAGGATGTGATCCATGCTGAGGGCTCCACTTAATTTGTCTGGAGGAAGCACCAACAGAAGGACAGGAAATCAGTGTGGGATGAGTCCAGCATCCCTGATGTGAACACACCACTGCTCCCCTAAACACGGACACTTGAGTCAGAGCAGCTGATGAAGATTATCGATGCTCCCCAAAACCACCAGGGCCACGTGTCAATGCCAAAACCAAGCTACAATTTCTGTTTGCCAGCACACTCCTTAGTAGCACAGCAAGTTGCACTACTGGCAGCCTTGCAGCCTCCATCCTCCCATCCAGACATGTTTTCTTGGTTCCTTCACACCAAGAGCAGAGAAGAGCCTATGCACTCCCCTGCCAGGAGTGCAGCACAAAACACCCCACCACCGCTGCCCACCCCTGCCCAGTGTGCCCCCCGTGCCTGGAGCCCGTGGCACTCCACAGCTTGATAGGCAAATCATTGCTCCCCACATCCCTTGGGGCCTGCTGCCAGAACAGCACTGTGATCCCCAAGGCATACGTGCGTGCCAGCCGTGCCCAGTGCCCCCAGTACCTCGGCTGCCCTAGGGCTCCCAGTGCCCCCCAGTACCTCGGCTGCCCTAGGGCTCCCAGTGCCCCCCAGTACCTCGGCTGCCCTAGGGCTCCCAGTGCCCCCCAGTACCTCGGCTGCCCTAGGGCTCCCAGTGCCCCCCAGTCCCTCGGCTGCCCTAGGGCTCCCAGTGCCCCCAGTACCTCGGCTGCCCTAGGGCTTCCAGTGCCCCCAGTACCTCGGCTGCCCTAGGGCTCCCAGTGCCCCCAGTACCTCGGCTGCCCTAGAGCTCCCAGCACCTCGCCGCCCGCCGCGCTGCCCCCTCAATGAAGCTCGCCGTGGGAACCGCGGGGCGCGAGGCCCCGCCTCTCCCCTCTCATTGGTTCCCACCGAGCAGTGATTTGAATATCGCGCTCTGAGTGGCCGGCGGGGACGCGGGGCTCTCGCGCTCGTGGGTGCCGGCACCCACGTGGCGGTGGCAGCGGGCGGCCGAGCCACCGATCGATCGATCGATCGACCCGGCCCGGCCGGGCCAGGCGGCCCCGGGGCTGCGGGAAGGTTGAGCCTGAGGAGCGGGCACCAGGCTGCAGCTCATCCCCCCCGCCTTCTCCCTGCCTTTGGCTGCATTTCCCCCGGGACCACCCCACCGCCTACCGAGGGCCCGGCCCAGGGCTGCCCCAGGGCACCAGCCCAGGAGCTGGGTAACCCGAACCCTAGACACGTGTGAAGCAGAGGACTCATCCTCAAGCACCAAGACAGACAAACATCACCGTGCGTCCCCAGCACAGCGCCAACGGGGGGTCACCCCGACCCACGGCCCTCCTCAGAGAGGTTTGCCTAACCCGGGCTTTACCTGCCAAGCCCAAGCCCTGCTTCAGCCTCACTCTTCCTGCTGAAACGTGCTTAGCATCTGTCCTCCACTGTCCCTGCGATGATTCAACTTCCTCCTCTCACTTCCTTCCCTTCCTCG
The DNA here is from genome assembly GCA_013400835.1 of Zapornia atra. NCBI lineage: Eukaryota > Metazoa > Chordata > Aves > Gruiformes > Rallidae > Zapornia > Zapornia atra. The sequence continues at coordinate 62,604 of VZTU01033341.1, forward strand.
TCCCGGTGAGCACTCAAAAAAGAGAAAAAAAAAGAAGAAAAAAGCGTAATGTCACTTTTTGGTTACCAGTTGAAGGCAGACTGCAAATCACTGTCCCTCCCAAACGACCCCAGTTATTCAGCTCCTTTACAGAATCACAGAATCATTGGGCTGGAAAAGACCTCTGAGATCATCGAGTTCAACCGTACTTGTCCTCTACTAAAGCATATCCCTGAGCACCTTGTCTGCCCAGCTTTTAAATACATCCAGGGATGGTGACTCAACCCACTCCCCGGGCAGCCTGTGCCAGTGCCCAACAACCCTTCCAGTGAAGAACTTTTTCCTAATGTCTAACCTGACCCTGCCCTGGCACAGCTTGAGGCTGTTCCCCCTTGTCCTGTCACTTGGGCAAAGAGACCAACACCCACCTCTCTACACCCTCCTTTCAGGTAATTGTTGGTGGTCATAAGGTCTCCTCTCAGCCTCCTCTTCTCCAGGATGAACAACCCCAGTTCCCTCAGCTGCTCCTTGTAATGTTGCTCTCCAGCCCCTTCACCAGCCTGGCTGCTCTTCTCTGGACTCACACCACGACCCTCAATGTCCCTTTTTAGTCCCCAACAGCTCTTGTCACTCTCCCAGGCACTTTTTTCCCCAGTTCCTAAGCAGCAGTGGGACTGTACTGGTACAGCCTTGAGCTGGATATGCTACTTCAGAGCGATAAATACAGTGTGCTGATCGTCCCTCAGCTCCTGCACACGCAGCAGCCGTGCCCCCTTTGTCCTGCACTCCTGTTCTTCCCCAGCCACCTGACCGATGTGGCTCCAGCTCTGGTTCTGATCCTCTGTAATCCCAGCTATATCTGTGTGCACGCATGCGTGGGGAACGGGCAGTCTGGCCGGCGGAAGCCGCCATGGGCAGCAAGCCCGGCGTGGCAGCTCCTGTCAGAGCCCTGCATCTCACCAGGGGAGCCCTCAGCACCAGCCTGGGTGGCGCAGAGGTGCCCGAGGTGGCCTCGCTGCGGAGCCAGGCGTGAAAACTGCGGGCACGGGCTGGGGAAGGGGGCCAGGGGGCAGCACACAGGGGGCTCTGGCTTCTGTTCTTCCTTCATGGAGCGGTGGCTGCACTAGCATGTTGATTTTTAGAAAGCAGCTTCCTCCTGAACAGCTGGAATTTGTTTGGAGCAGCTTGGGGANGTAACCAAAACGCTCAAATCCATCTGGATGCCAAGGGGAAGCAGCCAACAAGAATTCTAAGCCACAGTCTGGGATGAAGCAACCTGTGTCTGGCAAACACTCGATGTGCTAACTTGCAGGGGGGGCTCATATCTGTGATCCAACACATCCCAGGGTAGCCTGACCATGCACCCTGCGTGTACCACAGGCAGCAGGCAAGGGCTGAGTCAGTAATTCACATTCCAAAATAAAGCTTTCAGTGATCAAACAGAGAAATCGATAGTGCAGGGAACAATCCTGATGGCTAATGCTGGGCAGGATGCAGCAGTTCTGCTCTCAGTTTTTCCATATGCCTTGTTGGTTGCTTGTTTTTTTTCTTTTAATGGGAAAATGCCACTTCCAGCAGGACCTGGAAGTTTTCAGTGTGTGGAAGAGGCTGTTGGGAGATTTCAGCTGACACTTGACAAGAGCTCAGAAGTTATTTAAGGTCAGGGAAACAAATTAAAAGAGGGAATCCTACAAATCACCTGGCAGCAAAATAACAAACACTGAAGTGCTTTCAAGGTCACTCTTAGCGTCCCAGCAGCCTGTGCCAGTGCCCGACAGCCCTTTCGGTGCAGAACTTTTTCCACAGGTGATCCACCACTGTCCAGCATGCCAGGCCATCTACAGGCTGTGGAAGGCAGCCCAGCCCATGGTTCAGACCCCACGCTTCAGCAGCTGTGTGTTTCCTAACAGCAGCTGTTCCAGCTCCAGAGCAAACTCTTGCGGCCAGGGCAAGTGCAAGTCACCTTCTGGCTAGGGTCACTCTGCAGGGAACCATGTCTTGGGGAGAAGGAACTGTGGTACAGCCCAGACCGAGGGTATCACACGCTGTCCTCCAGCTGTGAGCCACAGTCCCCTTGATGTGGTTCACCACTCCTAACAGAACTTCCCTCCTACATCCACCTCAAGTCCAACCACCACAGAACGGCTCAAGAGCACCTAACTCCCAAACCAGACCAAGACACACTCTGCTCCACACATGGCACTTTTGGGATGCATCAGAGTTTAGGCCCTGAGTTGTGTGTTTCTGCAGCTCTGAAACATCCGACATCCAGAGGCAAGACAGGGAGACAGGTGAGAATCATAGAATCATAGAATGGTCTGGGTTGGAAGGGACCCCAGGGATCATAGAGCTCCAACCCCCCTGCCACAGGCAGGGCCACCAACCTCCAGGCCTGGAGCTACACAAGGTTGCCCAGGGACCCATCCAACCTGGCCTTGAACACTTCCAGGGACGGGGCACCCACCACTTCTCCGGGCAGCCTGTTCCAGCACCTCACCACTCTTTCTGTAAAGAACTTCCCCCTAATATCTAATCTAAACCTTCCCTCCTTTAGCTTTAATCCATTTCCCCTTGTCCTGCCATTATCTGCCCTTTTAAAAAGTTGAATCCCCTCCTGCTTATAAGCTCCCTTCAGGTGCTGGAAGGCTGCAATGAGGTCCCCCCGCAGCCTTCTCTCCTCCAGGCTGAACAAGCCCAGCTCAGTGAGGTGCCACACTAGACCCCATGAGCTCTCTGGAGTAGCCTTTAAAGCAGAGGAGATCACCACATCTACCTTGGAGGTGAGGAAACCACACACACCACGTTTTCATGATGTTATTCAGAATTAGTGCCCCAGAGTGCTGAGCCTCAGCCCAGGTCAGGTCTCAAGTGTCCAAGAGCACAAGGCACCAGTGGCACATGGGGCAGCAGTATCCCCTTCCCTGCCATTTTTACTTTCTTTGGAGGAGAAAAGGAGGTGCAAGAGGACCCTGTTCCTCACCACAAGCATGTGTCACATAGCTCCCTCCAGAGGAACAAACTCCAGCAGAAACTGCATAGCTGCTCTCAGCATTGAGATCAGACCCCCCACCCCAACGCTGAAGAATTTCTGTGTTTGCCTGTGCATGCTCCAGGAAACAAATGAGATACATCAGGCTGGTGCCCTCAGCTTCAGCAGCTGCTGGCCATCAGCATTGCTCCGATGTTCACAAAGCCTCGGGCACTGGTTTTTACTCTTCCCTCTCCCATCCCTGCCATGAGGAATCCGTGTACTCGCCCTCTGCTGGGCTGCCAATTTTCTAGGGTGGGATTTGGCCACACAGGCCTGTCTCCCTTTGTCACACACACAGAGGGAGCCTGGCTGCCAGAGGCAGAATAGCCACCACCGCCTCAGACACTCCAGGACGGAGGCCAACACACTGCCTAGGCTCACTCTCCTCAGCGGATTCACTCCTGGCTTTACCACCAGTACTCCTCGCAAACCTTCCTGAGGGCACCCATCCGAAAAACCACAGCCACCGAGGTCCCAAGAAAGGCAATTAACTGCTGATGATTGTGGCAGCCTGAGGTAAAGGGCAGCCTCTGCTGCTCCCAGCCTGGAGAGGGCCACACACAGGCAGCAAGGGCATTAGGGCGTTTCATGCTCCTCTGAGCTATCGCAGTTCAGATCGGCACATTGAGCAGACAATGGAATGAGCCGCGCCTGCTCTGGCTGGTTCTGTATTACCATAGAAATAGCTCTGAGCTGTTCCCTTTTCTGAGCACTGGGGGATTTCAAGATCCTTTCACCACCAGGAATCCCCACCCCTCTTTCTGGACCGTACTGGCATTAGCACAGTAGCTGTTAGGCTTCAAGCAAGTCACAAATATTAGCAAAATTACTTTATTCACAAAGGTACCAAAATTTCAGCAGCTGGCACGGGTACTGAACAAAAAGTGCCCCTGCACTCAGGTGTGGCACTGAAGAAGAAACACACGTGACAAGATGACACATCCCCAAGGAAAAGGATTTACTGCACAGCAGAAATGCTGGGGCACTGATGCAGAGTGAAGGAGGAGCTCTTCCCAGTCACGTAAACTGCCACGATGACGTGCTTGTTGTGCTCAGCCTCAGATCCTCTCCTTTGATAAGGCCAAGTATCAGCTCTGGAAATGGAGGCCCAAGGACACAAGGGTTATTCCAAATAGATCATCTGACCCCCAGCAGAAGTTTTTATAGAGACTTCGTGGCATCCAGACACTTCAGCTGGAGATTGCTGCAGAAATAAATCTCTGGTCCCCCTGGCCAGTGCTCAGGAAGAAAGGCTGAGCTGGGCTCACTGCTGGTCAGAGAGCCAAGTGAACAAGGCCCTTGCCCACAATGAAGGGGTAGCAAAGAGCAGCAGGCCAGATGTGGAGTGCTGTCCCAGTTGCTGGTCTGAGTAGTAGTTTCTCCATTAGTCCTTGTCACGGCCCACTTTGCCAGTCAGCCTACGTCTCTGGCTCTTAGTGGTTCGCCCCGTGCTGGATTTCTGGATTTTCTTGTGTGGACCTTGCCCACCCTGGGATCTCTTTCCCTTCTTCTTCTTCTGGCTGTGCATGTGCAGCGTGGCAGTAAGAGAAGAGATCCTGTGCAGGGCAGGAAGAGACAAATGTTTGGGGACCATACTCTGCAGGAGCAAGACAACACCTCAGCAAGAGCAGAAGCACCCTGTACACCCCAGGAGGAGTGGATGCCAGCCACAAGTCCTATGGGATTCCTGTGCTGGGCATTATCCCAGCGAGGCAGGAAACCTGCAAGTCTACATGTGCAGTAACCACCAAAACAAATTTCCCAAGCAGCAGGCTGCCCAGCCACCAGAGAGTTAAGTAATTCTCCAAACCCCCAGAGCAGCTGTAAATCCTGGATACTGAAAAATGTGCAGAACGCCAAAGTTTTGGGCTCTTTTGACCTTCAGTCCCAGAATCAAACTCTGCACCCTGCAATACACCCTTCCCTGCAGTATCTGGGGAAAGACTGGGTAAACAGTTCAGGACAAAGCCCATCCTGCACTGCATCCTTCTCCTGCTGCTGTCACCAGGGATCAGTGTGATGGGAATGGAGTGTCCGGGGCAGGCTTGTGCTCTGCCAGTGCCCTCTGCTGGCCCTGGCAGCACCACATCCCCTCCCTGCGCCATCCCCTCCCTGCAATGCCACTGCTCATCTGGGAACACAAGACCCCCCAGCCCCGCTCCCCCCAGCCCCCCAATCAGCTTGCGCAGCCCCAGCAGCAAAGAGCTGAATGATTTCAAACATACTTTTCAGATAGAAGGGGGTTTCTGGATTTCTTGGGCATCATTCTCAGAGACTTGTTCACCACCTCTTCCCCTTTATCTTCTTCTGATCCATCACTTTTTCCCTTAAAAACGAAGCAAAAGAGAAAAAAGTCCCTATAGACACATGAAAACAGGCAGGTTTGCATTTGCAGCGTTTCTGCTGCCACCTTGGTTTCATCTTGTTTTGTGAACCATTTAGTCACAGATGAAGTAACATTTTTCAATTCTCCACATCCCTTGCTATCCAAATCTCAAGGTTTCTTATTGCAACCCCCTCCCCCCCCCGAAGGGGCAATCAGTGAGTAGTAATCCACCCTAAGATCCAAGAACTACAGCATGATCTTAGTGGCCATACAACTGAAGTCTAAACTATGAATTGAAGGTTTCAGCTTTTTTCTTAAGTTACTATAAAAACCTCTAAGTGGACCATCAGATTAGAAGATGACCTAACAAATGTAAAAGGTTAACACAGACACATCTCCAAGGAGCTCAAATCCTGCCATGAGTCCTGAAAATCAAACAGATCAACTCTTTATGAAACAAATATGAGAACTTAAGTTTTGAGAATAAAAGCAACCAAACCAGAACTGAACAGCTTCCTTATTTGTGGTCCAAGTACAGGATCATGGAGAGAGAAATCCTTCCCCATGCTAACAGGTAATATTTCCTGGACAGTCCATACAGCAAAGACCTGAAACATTGCTGCTTGTGGTTTATCTGCTTTTCAAATAGTACATTCTCTCCAGTCAGTCCTGTGGCCCCTTTCATTTACACAAGGTCAGGTGGGACTAGCAAAGGATTCCAGAGGATTGGAGCAAGCTGTTCACATTGGACATTTCTTCCTCTTTAGATGCCCAACATAAGTTGTGGAAGAATGTGAAAGTTGTGAGGTTCCCTTTTCATCCCTGCACCCAGACAGCTGCACATCTTTGTGCACATTCAGGGAGTACCAGCCCTACTTAGCCACTCCAAGGAGTGCTTGCTTACAAGTGATACAGAGAAGCAACAAGAGGCTTTACCGTAGGGGTGGTCAGTCCCAGCTGGCGGGCCCCTGAGAGGTCCAGGTCACTGATGGTGGTCACTGTTACAATGTGGTTTGGGTGGTCGATGTTCACAGACTCTGTCCGCGATGTCACCAAGTGCTCCAGTTCATCAGCCTCATCTGGGGAAACAAGCAATCCCACACTGCAAGGCGCCCAGCTTCTCACCAGTTTCAGTTGCTCATTCCCGCCCTGCCGCCCTGCCTGGGGGAGAGGCAGCCGCTGCGTGCGGGGCTGGAGAGCGGGGAGGGGCTTGAACGCTGGTGCTACAAGCATGACGGTGCTTCCAGCTCAAGGCTCCGGTTCACAGCCAGAGTGGTTAGCGCTTTGGAGATGCCCTCCTGCGTGTTCCCTCCCGCATAACCCGCCTGACCCCTTCCTGCCAGGGACAGAGGGCTGAGAGGGTCACCGCTCAGCTTCCCGGGGGGAGCGTGAGGAGCCGACCACACGGGGTGACGCGCGAGCATCCCTGCTCCTGCTCCCGCTCCCATCACCCGGCCGAGGGCGCTGGGCCGCGGGCACCCGCCTCCCGCCCCTACCCCGCCGCCGGGGCCCAGCACGTACCCAGCGCTTCCTCCCTCTCGCTCAGCATCTTCAGGTACTCCTGGTGCCGCTGAGGGATGGAAACAGGTCACTGCAGCCTCTCTGCCGCTCTCAGCCCGGGAGGGCCTCGTCCCCCTGCGAGCGGGCCAGGGAAAGCCCGACGCCCCCTCCTCCCCCGCGGGTCGGTCCCCGCGGCCTGCCCCGCTCCCGGCCCGCCATGGCGGGGGGGGACCCGGCAGAGGGCCGGGGGGTGCGTGTGGGGTACCTCCTCCTTCATCTTCCTCTGCTCCTCCTTCAGCTTCTGCTTGATCTCCTCCAGCGCCGCCTTCCTCCGCTCCACTTTCCGCTTGTGGAAGCCGGTCAGGTACTCCCTGCAGCCGTCAATACAGACGCCCCCCTCCCCGGCTTTAGCGACTTCCTCACCGGTAGATGCCTTCGCCCCCGCCCCCCGCGCCCTGTCTGGCCTCACCTCCGCCTCTGCTCATCGAAAGTTACCACCAGCCGCCCCTCACGACCGCCCGGTCCCTTCTTCTTCTTCTTGCGGCCCATGGCGGTAACACGCTGCTGCCACCGCCACGGCCTCCGCCCGCCCCTTCCGCCGCCGTCCGGCCGGGAGGGACGGCCCCCAAACTCGCCCGCCATTTCGTGCCGCCGCGCTTCGGGCCGTGAGGGAGTCTGAGGGAATCGGGGGCTGTTGGGCCCGGGGCATAGCGGACCTGAGGTGTGAGGGGACCCCGAACATCGCCGGCGGTGGGAGGGCGTTCCGGGGCCGCTGCCTTGGCTGCAGGAGCTGCTTGAAGGAGCAGAGTGGAGTTAGCATTGGGTTCTCCTGTCCCATCCATGTGCTTTCACGTGGAGGGGTGTCTGGCACACCTGGACTGCCCTGCCCCAAGGGTGGGAACTGCCCCGAGGGTGGAAACACAACTGCCCCGAGGGTGGAAACACAGCCCCACCATTTCCCGTGATCCAGACGGGGTGAAGCGGCAGGACATCAGCGACATCATCGCGTGGGGCAGCACTGCTGCAGCAGCTTTTGAGAAAGGGAAGAAAACAATCTAAATCCTTCTGACAGCCAGTTTTGCATGAAACAAAGTAAAGTCAAGGGACCTGCACGGGAGATACAGTTTTTAGGAATAAAATGGTGCCAAGGGCTTCATCAGATCCCCATGGATGCCGTCAACAAATTGGCAGCTATGTCTGTGCCGACAAGCAGAAAGGGAACATGAGCTTTCTTAGGCATCATGGGTGTGATATTTGTCCCTCTGATTCGTGTTAATATGGAATAATGTTGGGGGAATAATGACATGCCCTTGTATGGTCACGGGCCTGGGAGGGACAGTTTGAGATTTTGCATGTGCGGAATGAACTATGTTGAAGCAGCAGCAAACTATATAAAGGATGTGCAAATCTTTACCTAAACGACCACAATGTAGCACATTGTGTGCATTGTGATACCTTAGGAGAAACAACTTGTCTCTGAAAAGAAGCGAATCAACCAGAAGAAAGGAAGAAGAAGAGAGAGGAGCCCTGAACCTGCAGAACCATCTGCCCAGTCGTTAGCAAGACAAAAGCTACAGGAGGTCTTGTGGGGGTTACCTGGCCGCACTCCAGCATGTCAGCTTAAGATGTATATGGTTATGTCTTGTGGGGGTTGCCAGACACTCCAGCATGTCACTTTAAGCCGGTGGGCTGTGTTATCCCTGGAAGGTATATAAGCCAGGGACTGGAACTGTTCGGGGTGTGTCTTGGTGGGGTGGAGACTCCCAGCGCACCCGGTGCTGACTTTGCACCCCAGTACCGTTTGCTTGGTTTTATTCATTTAATAAATTGTTCAATTTGGTTAAAATCCTGTTTGGGACCAAGTCATTTATAACAATGGGCATCTTGGAGAATGTGTATTGCAGATTACAGGCTGATTGCCAGCCCTCTCTTATCAAGTGACCCAGAGGAAGAATGATTTTAAGTGGGACCCTGAGCCACTACCAGTGCTAGTGAATAATTGCAGTGTGTTGGAAAGTGTGGGACCTGGGCATGATGTGGATGATAGTGGATAAGGGGTGAATACTGGCCTGGTTTCAGCTGGGATAGAGTTAATTTTTCTTAGCTTCTTGAGAGTAGTCCTGCTGAGAAGGACTTGGGGATTGTGGTGGA
>VZTU01033341.1:71796-112221 GCA_013400835.1 Zapornia atra
CCCTGGGCAACCTTGTGTAGATCCAGGCCTGGAGGTTGGTGGCCCTGCCTGTGGCAGGGGGGTTGGAGCTGTATGATCCATGGGGTCTCTTCCAACCCAGACCATTCTATGATTCTATGATTCCTAGGAGCTAGAATAGTGCTGTGATTTGGATTTAGAATGGCAATAATGGTGGTAACACTGATTATGTTAGTTGTTTCAAACAAGTCAAGGACTTTTCAGCTTCTCATACCTTCTCAGCCTGCCACGGAAAAGTGGGGGAGCCCCAAGAAGCTGTAGGGGACACAGGCAGGACAGCTGATCCAGCTGACCGAAGGGATATTCCAAACCACATGATGTCATGCTCGGTATATACCTGGGGGTTTGGCCAGGAGGTGGCGTGGCTTGGGAACGAGCTGAGCACTGGTTCTGGGTAATGACCAGTTATGCTGCACATCGCCTGTTTTGTATATTCTTTTATCATCATTAAGCTTACTATTATTCTCTGCCTTTCTGTCCTACTAAACTGTCTTGTATCTAAGACCACAAGTATCACCTTTTTACTCTTTGATTCTCTCCCCCATCCTGCTGGCTGTGGGGGGTGTTTTAGCTGCCTGCCAGGTTTAACCACAACAGGCTTTAACAGTGCTGCCTTGTGCAGCCAGCGTAGCACCCAATCCAGTATTTTACATCCATGTCTCTTTGATAAAGGTCATTCCTCCAAATATTGAAGATCTACACTTCTTCAATAAAGGTCTGAGAGTTTACTTCAAGCTGTTGTCATTTCTTGGTGTCAGTGGTGCTTTGCTGCTTTTCACTGGGGGAGGCAAGTGCGGTGACACATCTCAGCATCTCCAAGATGCAGCAGTATCTGGCTGAACAGCCGTGGTTTCCGTAGTCAATGATGGAGAGAAGAATGGATGTGAGTAGGTGGGGGCATCAGGACTCACATTTTCCAGGCTGCTGGCCTGAGTGACTTTGGCTGAACTCTTAAACTTCTCTTGCCCTACAGGTCTCGTCCTAAAATGGGTGTAATGCTTGTGTGACAGCTAGTGGACTTTGGTGGAAACTCAGAATCGCTGTGGGGGCAGCCAAAGCCAACCTCCCCAGCCCACAGAGCATGACAAGTCCTGACAGGGCCTGACGGCCACTCTCCAGAACTGCCTCGCCTTTATCAGCCTGGGTTCTTTTTTCCTGGGCTGTCCTTTCACCAGCAGAAATGCGGAAAAACCAGTTCTGTGGTTAATTGCTGAACTTCCCTCCACGCCCATGGGGCAGGTCTTCTCCTTCTCCGCCCTCACAGCCTGGGTGTACTTCAGCCTCCAGCCCCATCCGCCTTGTCTGTGCTGGGCCGGCTCAGGTGCACTGTCAGGCCTCCACGCTCTTTCCACTAATCTCATTGCCTCTACTGCCTTCCCCTTTTTTGTCTTCCACCAGCAAGAGCTTCTGGCTTTCTGGTGGCTCCTTCTTCCTTGGGCAACCCGGTGGGTTGCCCCACAGGCGCAGAAGGTGCAGGCAGCTGCCCTGCCCAGAGAGATAACATTGGGTGGTGATGGCCGGAGGCAATGAGAGGAGCATGAAGGCCCTGAAGGAGGTGTGGAGAAGGGCAGAAAACTCTTTCTGTGCAGACTGCGGGAGGCCAGGTGAGTACCCAAGGGCTGCTGGAGGAAGGGTCAAGGCAGGGAGCTGGGGCTGGTCTGCAGCAGCGATCTGGTGCTGGCTATCTGACTGCATAGGAGCCTGGGGCAGAGAGGGAGGAGAGGCATTGCTCTGGATGCTTGTTCCTCTCCCTGGAGGTGAGTTGGTAAGGGAGGAGGAAGGAGGTGCTGCCACAGTGCTGGTGGGAAGAAGGACAGGGACAGGGTAGTGCCAAATGAGCAGGGGGGTGTAGTGGCAGCACTGTGGGTTCTAGTTTTGACAGATCTCAAATACAAATCAAGGTCATTTCCAGTCAGGACCTGACAGGAAAGCTCCTGGTGAAATCCTAACTGCTTCAGCTAGAAGCATGATTCAGGAGGGCATTGTCTCTCCTGTGACTCAGCTCTGAACTGACAACCTGCCACCGGCACTTCTCAGAGATTTCTTTCACTGAAGGGCTTGCCCTCCCAAAGGGGTATCAGTTGAAGACTCTACAAGGGCTGCTAGAAGCACCCATTGTACCCCTCCCAAAAGGGGCACATGGAGTGTACCACCCATGCCAAATTAAGACTGGGGTGGTTAGTACCATTTTATCTTCTTAAATTCTCCCTGCAGAATTTTGGATTCAAGGTTGCTTTCCACTTCCCAAGCTAAATCCTTTGGGGATTTGCTGTGTTGCCCTAAACAGCTCCCAGAGACTTTTCCCAGAAGCGGTTTCAGTTTCATCTGGGGTAACCCTTTGTGCAAAGGGAATTCGCAGAGCGCTTTGGAATTTTCATGGTTCAGGTCACCAGAGATTCAGATGCAATGAGTGAAGCAGAGGAATGAAGGACTAATAGCTGTGCTTTTTCCTGCCTGTACCTTGGAAGCTAATTGAAACTGTGGTCACCTCTCTCTCTCTTTCTCCAGACTATGTTCTCAGTTGAGGTATCTTCCAGGGGAATTTGAAACCTCTAGGCCTATTCTTTATTTTTTTTAATACCCTCAGATCCTGACTGGGCATCCTCTACATTGGGTGTCTTCATATGCCTCAGCTGCTCAGGAATACACCGCAACATCCCTAGCATCAGCAAAGTCAAATCCCTGAAGATGGACCACTGGGATGATGCTCAGGTGCAGGTGAGATCTTTATTTCCATGAGTATGTCAGGTGGGCTGGGTCTAGGCCATGCACTAACGTGTTCTAGGAGAATCTAGCCTCCTAGGAGAATCTAGCCTCACAGAGCTAGAGATTTAATCTGATACCTAGTCCCTTTGCTGCTCATGCTTTGGATACTTACGCGAGGATAGCTCCCCATAACCTGCTGGGAGAGGGGTGATGCACTTGCCTTATGTGTCTCTCCCTGTCCTGCTACTTTATGACTAATGCAGAGCTCTTGCTGTGTACAGTGCTCAGAATCTTTGCTGCTCCACGTTACTTGTTTCCCACTCGCCAGCATCACCTGGACTTAATGTCTCCTCTTGGTTTCAGCAGTCTGAGGGGAAAATCTTGGGCAATTCTAAGCTCCAAGAAGAGTTTCCAGATATAAGGTGTTTTCTTGAGAAAAATGGCATTTATGGGAATTTGACTTCACCTTGTTACAGCCCCCCCTCAAGCCATTAATCTTCAGGGGACTGAAAAATTTCTGGAGATCCAAAGAAAATAATCTGTACCTCACTGCTCTTTGGTGAGGAACGAACAAGTTTGGAATGTCCTTCCAGATGGGATTGCAAAGCTGGCATTGAATTCCATCTCCCCAGAGTTGTGGGACATGGCAGCAAATCCACTGGATGCGTGTGCACCCAGCCCCATGGAAGTGACATTTATGGCATTCTGTTGATTGAGGTGCAATCAATGTAGACAAGACCTTTGAGACCCACTGTTGTGTAGCTAGACTTTGCTGAGATGGTGCAATGGGTGGGAAGGAGAGTGCTCCATTAGAGCTCAGTGTGCATCTAGCCCTGTAGCGGGTCAGGAAAGAAAAAGGCCAACATGATTCTGCATCAAAGGGAAGGCACTAACACTCTGTCTAACTCTGCAGTTTCTGGCCAAGCACGGGAATGCTGTGACTAAAGCCACATACGAAGCTCACATCCCTATTTACTATTATCAGCCAACCTACAATGACTGCCAGTAAGTTGCTGCGTACAGAAGAGAAGGGGGAAGGGTAGTTCTGGGTTCCTGTAGTTCGTTTCTGAGCTACCTGTCACCTCTCTCCCCAGAGTGCTGAGAGAACAGTGGATACGGGCCAAATATGAACGCAAAGAGTTCACCGAGCCGGGAAAACATCTACCCTATTCTGATGGTAAGAGCAGAGCATGGCATCAAAACAGCCTGCCTTCTCTGCAGGCTTTTCAGCACCATGAGCTCACAGAGTCAGTGCTGCAAATCCCACATATACTCCTGAGAACCCAGCTGGTGCTTACAGGGCATTGTTTTGGGGGGGCGGGTGTTATCTCATGGATGTAGGTTAGCACTGCCACGGATTGCTTCCGAGCTTGGTATTATCAGCTGGCATTTTTCAAAGGTGTTTGCTGTCCCAGTGAGACCAGACCTCTGCTGTAAGGAATTCCTGTCCTGCTGTGTGCCACCCCCTCCAACCACAGCAGTTGTCTTTGAAATGTCACTGCCAGTGTTGTGATACGAGGCGCTGGAGCCCAGGGGCCTGCAGAGTCAAGTGGATAGAGTTCCAGTCCCACATGAGGATCTGTGTGGGCCAGGACTCTGGCATTTGCTGGAGAGACGGCTCTCACACTGTCAGAGGCAGTAGTGAGAGCCAGACTAGGAGGTGGGAAGCATCTGGGAATGTATTTTGGTGACTGTTTACCTGGGCTGCAAACCCAGGAACACCACTGTCTTCAGCTCTAAGTCAGAGGTGAGACCGCTCCTTCTCAGGTCTTTGTTCTCAGCAATAATCCAACACGTGCTTTACCCCAGAGGTGTGCCTAGGACCCCAGGCTGCATGCAGCTCTCTGATGCCTGCCATCTCTTTGGGGGAATGCTCTCAAAACGTGGCCTTTCTGCTCCTAGGTGTGAAGGAAGGCATCCTCTGGAAGCGGGGCCGAGACAATGGGCAGTTCCTACCCCGCAAGTTCCTCTTGTCTGAGAGAGAGGGATGTCTGAAGTATTTCACCAAGCAGGATGTGAGTATGGTGTTTGACTCCCACCTCAGTGTGTACTCCACCCAGGGCAGCAGGGTCACAGAAATATTTCTGTTTCCTACACGTTTCCGAGATTGTCTTGCTCATCCTAGGCCAGGGGTGGCAGCAGAAACATGTTGCTGAGGAGTCCCCTTCCTACTCTGAGAGTGATGTTTTCCCCACATCCTCCCTTTGTGCTTCCCTATACCCTTCCCTCATTGCCAATAAAAGGGCTGATCTTGCACTGCATCCCTGTGCATGTACCTGGCTATGGTAATCCTGCACAGTCCCTGGAAACAGGGAGTCAAGGTGGCAAAAGCCTGTTGTTTGGTTTGTTTTGAGGAGGGCTACTCTTCTGCTCCTCCCCTCTCTGAAATGAGTGGGGCAAGTGCTAATATGCTTTTGCAAGGGAGGGCATGGCTTAGGGTGGGGAGGAGCAGGTGTGGGGTCTTTCCTTTTGGGGTCAGTTAACCTTTAGGCTGGCTTGGCTGTAAAGCTGGATGCACTCTTGGTGTCTCACTGGCAGTTCCATAGTTGGCACAGCTCAGATCTAAATTGTAGGGGCTGGGACATCATTTGGGCTAGAGCATACCACACAGTGAAGGGAGTGTGTGCTACAACAGTTTTGTTGGGAAGCAGCAGTTACTCAGACCCTGCCTTACCCCACTAAGTCAGGGCTCTTTCCCACTGGGATTGCTCATGCATGTCCAATGCCATTCTGTTTTCAGGCCAAAGAACCCAAAATCAGTGTTAAAATAGATGTCATCAATGCTACGTTCCAGCCAGTGAAGATTGGGAACCCCAATGGCCTTCAGATCACCTGTCTCAAAGACAACAAGACCCGGAATATATTTGTCTACCACGAAAGTGGAAAGGTACCTTGTTTGAACCTCAGGCACTGCAAAGCGATCGAGGTGATTTGAGGAGCTGCTGGAATGAAACAGTCTGATGCATGGGTCGGATGGGGCACGTGCGGGAGTTGCTATAGGTGACAGGGTGGGGGTTCTGGCTCTGTGTTTGTGTGTCTGTGAGAAAGTTTTGCTGCAGGAAGCAGGGCAGGAGTACTGTCTGAGTCAGGTTGTATGGGAGGAGCTGCCCTAGAAGATGTGCAGATGTGCTGCCTGGGAGAGAGGCAGCTGTGCTGCCTACGTCTCTGTGCGGGAGATGCTGAGATGCTGTAGGTGCTGGGGAGGGAGAGCTGGCTCCGTTTGTAGTTAACGTAGGGTTGGGTGTAGCTGGGGGGATTTAGATGGCTCCCTCTTGCTCTGGCTAAGCTTTCTGTCCTGACCTTTTCCCTTCTCAGGAGGTAGTGGACTGGTTCAATGCCATTCGCTCCGTGCAGTTCCATTACCTGAAGGTAGCCTTTCCCATTGCCAGCGACAATGAGGTAAGACAGCATGAGGGTGTGGTGCCCAACCTCCCACTGGCACTGTTATGTCATACAAGAGCCCATTAGCTCCTGTTAGATCCCCAGGTACAGAAGTGGAAATTGCTGTGTTTAGAGGGGTGCAAAAGTGAGTGTAAAAGGGCTTGTGAGGGCCAGAGAAGAACCATGCTTGGCTGTTTCCAGGCACTTTGGAGACAGAAGTGAATCCTGGCTAAGTGGTTCTGCACACATGAATTTAAGAGGTGGCTGAGTTTGAGGGAACAGAAGGGAAAGCAGGAGGTGAAAGTGAATAGCAAAGAGTTATGACTAAGTGTGTGCTACTCTTGTCTTTTTGTCAGATTAAAAATCGCCTGACAAGAAACTTCCTCAAGGAGGGATACATGGAGAAGACTGGTCCCAAGGTGAGCTGCTATGGGAGAAAAGAACCTAACAGGGACCTGACAGAGTGCTGCTCACCTTCCTACTTCAATGTTTTTCTCGTGCTGTTTCCCAGTCCACACCCCCCAACTCTTTAGACACCCGTGGGAACTGTGTGTGCACCAAGGGAGGGGACAATAAAAGGAAGGGGAAGGACACGTGAAAGTAGATGAAGCCAGTCCCTGCTTTCTCCCAGAACAACACATCTCTCTGTATGTGCCTGTGTGTGCATGACCTCACAGGTATTTAGCGCCTAGATCTCTCCTGTCTCAACTTTGGGATCCCTCGCAGAAGCCCAACAGTTGGGGACAGCAGTTGGGACAGAAAAGCTCGCTAGTGATCCCCACTCTGCGCTCAGAAAAGGCGAGGAGGAGGCTACGGTCATTAAAGCAGGGGCTTGGTTCCTGCGGTCAGGATGAACTCCGGGGCTCCGTTCGCACTGCTGGCGGCAGAGGGCACTGTCCCCTTACGTATGTCACCTTTTCTCCCCACAGCAGAGAGAGGCTTTTAAGAAGCGCTGGTTCACGCTGGATCACCGCCGGCTCATGTACTTCAAGGACCCGTTGGTGAGGGGGGGATCTGGCAGCTGCAGGCAGCGGCGCTGAGGCAGGGTCGGAGCGCAGGCGTGGCCTTGACTCTGCAGTGAGGGAGGCCTTGGCTCTGCAGTGAGGGAGGCCTTGGCTCTGGAGGGACCCTGGGTCTTCCCCTTTCCGTCCTGCTCGGATCAGTCGGTGCTTTCTGGGTTTGCTTCACTGCCTGCAGACAATGCGAACGCAGCGGTATAAAGGTGGTGATGGGGAGGAGAGTGACATGGGGGAGACATGGAGCAGCGGTTCCTCTCTCAGAGCATTCAGATCATGATCTCAGGTTTTCTTTTCTGCCACTGCCTTTGAGCATGGCCACCCTGCTCTGATGAATCCCCCACTTCCAAATCTTTTTTGCTGCTACATCTCGCCTGCTCTCCTATCTTTAGGTGCACTGCTGTTATTTCTTGGGGGTTCTGGCATTGTGTAAATCCATCTTTTTCCCTCCTGGTGTGCAGGATGCCTTTGCTAAGGGTGAGGTATTTGTGGGCAGCAGAGAGAATGGCTATAGCGTGGAGAAGGGATTGCCTTCAGGGACACAGGGCAACTTCTCTTGGCACTACGGCCTCACCATTGTCACCCCTGACCGGGAGTACCTCTTCACCTGCGAGACAGAGACTGACCAGTTGGACTGGATTGCAGCCTTCACTAGCATCATCAACCAGGCCATGACACCACAGGAATATGCAAGTAAGTGTCTGGATGCCGTTTCCTTCCTCTCCTGCCACTCTGGTTCAGGGTTATTTCCCTAATCCACCACCTTTTTCCTTCACTGCAGTTGAAGCCTACTTCAAGTTTAAATCCTAGGAAGCCACGTGGCAACTTCACTATGGCTCGATGCTACCTGGTCCCGTTGAGTGGGCTGTCAGGAGGAGATCGACGTCAGAGAAACACAGTGCTCTTGGAGCACCCTTTGAAGCACTTTTTTTTCCCCCCCATACATGGCCCACTGTTTTTCTGGGGGCCAAATTAAGCTGCTTTCTTGCAAGTGCAAGATTTTGTGAGTCTGAATCTTCGGTGCAACCTGTCACTGTTAAATTGCTGTGATCTGACTGGGTGCTAGCAGGCCTTGCCTGCCAAGTTTCCAAGGCCTGATTGACACTTGCTGTGTTGGACATGGGGCCTAGCATCGCTCCTGCACTGGAACTGCAGATAGCCACCTACTTTATGCACAAAAACAGCTGACTGGCTGGAGCTACACCCCAACGGGTTGCAGGGGCTGCTGGACTAGAAGAGACTGTTCCTTTACAAGAAATGGTTTCTCTGCTGGTGACAGAGATGTGAATCATCTAGATGTTTATCAGTTGGAGCTGTAGCCAAGAAAGGTCACTTAAAAGATGTAATCTAGCAGCCACATGTAAGGCCTCTTTCCTCCTGCCGTGCATGGGCTTGAAAACGCCAGACCACATTTGCATGACCTTTCTCTTGATTCCTTCTGAGAAGATAAAGAGCTCCACTCCAACCAAATGTGTGTGTCTACTTGTGTGGATGTAGATAATGTGTGTGTGCACACAACAACAAGTGGTGGGAGGTGGAATACTGTGAGGGATACTCGTGTGGCTGAAGTTCTGCTGTCAGATCTGAGTCTGTAGTCAAGCCAGGGAAGAGAGGTTGGATCCTGTGGAGAGCAGCTTATGGCGTATCTGATGCAGAGTTCAGGCTCTGTTGCCTTCACTAGAGGCTAGGGTTTGATGTCTGAAGATACTAACATGGATCTCTGCTCTCTTATTCTCTTGTATGTCAAAAGCCTGGTGCTTTCATTCTGCCCTATACATTACACATGTATATACTGTATATCCCACATGCAGCAGTGTAACAGGGAAGTCTGTATGTTCATGTCCTTCTAGTAACAGCTAGCCCTAACCACCCAGTCAACCCATGATTCATAGCCTGATGATCACAAAGCTCCCCTGGGAGAGTTGCATTTCACATGCTGGAAAGACCAGCTGAGCTCTGCTGCTGACTGCACTATCTGATGTGTCTGCAGTTTTCTGTGAGCAGTGTGAGAGGAAGCATCTCGAGTATTAAGGGGAGCTAACTGCAATTGATGAGGCAACTAATATTTTAATTAGCTCCTAAAGAAATTAATTTAAAAATCCCATTGTAACTTCTGAAGTGAGCTGAGATGCTCACTGCTAAGACATGAGGTCATTTCTTGGGGAAAAAAGCACAGATCCTCAGAGCAAGGAGCTGTGACTACCCATTGCATCCTGGGGTATGTGGACTGTGAATCTTCTCATCAGGGTCAAATGGGCAAAGTCATGGTCTCCCTCTGCTGAGACCACCACAGTCAGGTGGGAGCATCACCCTCATCCTGCTGCTATGACACAACAGAGCATTCCACCCAGCAGTATATTTTCACTGCACTTTGCTATCTGTCCCACTCAGGAGCATTGCTGCCCTAAACACCAAGAGCTGGTGTTTGAAAACCAAGTGCCTTCTGGTTCTGCTAACACAGAAATGGGGCAGGCCATTAAAACTGAAAACCAAAAAACCCTTCAAGCCTCATCTAAACAACCTGACCACTCAGTTCCCCTCTGGGAAGAGGAATTGGGAGAGTGACCCAGGCATGCCAAGAGCTGACAGAGATGACTGAGGGAGACCTTTCAGCTCACCTCCATCAATGCCCTATGTGCTCTACGCCCACTCCTGTGGCACAGTCATGCTGAAGCTCGTGCTGTGATGTGCAGCTTGTTGCTTGGGAAGGTGCTTGGATCCTACTGCAGCGAGGGCACTACTGATGGGACACTTCTGTTTGCTGCAGTTATTGCTGCTGGAGATGAGTGAAGCTATTTGACTCAGCCACAATGGTGTTCATACACTGATGATGCCAAAGAGTGGCTGGAGTGGCCTGAAAACCTCTGTGAGGTAACAGCAGGGCACATTTAGTGATGGCTCATCTGTGTCCTGCAGAGTCTGTCCCGCTGTGTCAGAGGTTCTCTGAGCTGAGAGGACACAGACCTGGGAGAAGGAGAATTCCACTTGTCTGCTGCTTTCTGTGGGTTCAGTGGATGCTGGAGAAGCAACAGATGAAGTGCTGGCGAAGATCACAGATGTTTCCTCCTGGCTGGCAGAGGTTATTTTGCACCTGTTGGTTTTGAAAGGGAGAGAGGTATCACCTTCTGAGCCCTTTGGTGGTTAAGGAAAGCTACTGGACAGAGCTTGTGATGGACAAGATCAGCAAAATGGACTGAGCAGCTGGAGGTGAGGAATAGACTTCTCTGGAGTACTCTATGTCTGCTGAACTCTTGAAATTCTCTCTTGTGTTAAGGCAAGGCGTGTCCCATAGGGCAAGGGGGAAAGGCAGAGGGAAGGAACAGGTCTCTGACATCTTGACTTGCTCTTGTGTTCCCTACCCAAAGATGTCTTGTGATCTGTCTCCCATCAGCGCAAGGCCTGGAGAGGATCTTGAGGGTGGCAGCTTCTTGGAGGAGAGCAGTGGCAGGGGTGATGGCAACAGTGTCCTAGGAGGAGACAGCCCAGTCACTGGGCCACTGGGTGCAGTGCTGCTGGTCATGTGCCTCACTGGGATGGTGGGGAACATCTACACGGTAGTGGTGGCCTCTGGCAGGGTGGCAGGCCGCTCAGCAGGCTCCTTGGGGGTCTATGTGATCAACCTCGCCCTGGCTGACCTCCTGTACCTCTCCACCATTCCCTTTGTGGTCTGCACTTATTTTGCCCACGACTGGTTCTTTGGGGACGTGGGCTGCAGGCTTTTGCTCAGCCTGGACCTCCTCACCATGCACGCCAGCATCTTCCTCCTGACTGCCATGAGCCTGGAGAGGTACTGGGCAGTGGCCAGACCACTTCAGGCCAGGAGGGCCAGCAACACGTACCGCAAGCTGGCCAGCGCCATCCTCTGGCTTCTTGCACTCCTGCTCACAGCCCCCATGATAGCAATGACCCAGCTGCGGGAAGGGGGTGGCCCCCACAAGCGCATCTGCATCCCCACCTGGACACCAGCGACCTTCCGGCTCTACCTGACAGTGCTCTTCGCCACCAGCGTCCTGGCCCCTGGTGTGGTGCTGGGTGTTGTCTACATCTGCCTGGCCCAGGCGTACCGGTCCTCTGCCTGGGGCCCGGGGCTGCCAGTGGTTGGCCGGGCCCCCACCCGACGGCTCTTCTCCAGAATCTCCACCATCGTGGTGGCCTACTGGGCCTGCTTCCTCCCCTTCTGGGCCTGGCAGCTGGCCAGGCTGTACTGGGGCGAGGGGCTGGGCATCAGCCCCACCACCCAGGCTTACCTCAACTTTGGCATCACCTGCCTGGCTTATAGCAACAGCTGTGTCAACCCCTTCCTCTACACCCTGCTCGCTGGCAGCTACCGCCGGCGTCCCAGCTGCAGCGGGATGGGGATGGCACAGCCCCCAGCGCCCTCCCAGGAAGCTGCAGAGGGATCAGTGGGAGGCCATGGCATCCCCCTGGCTTTCAGGGACCTCGGGGTCTGTGGGGGAAAGTGAGGGGTGAGCAGCACTCCAGGTTGGGAACATCTCCCAGCCTTTGGCTGAGATCAAGTCAAGAAATAAAGTACATCGCCTTCCATGCTGGTATGCCGTGTCTTCCATCATTGGTATTGCAGCGCCTTCCCCTTTGCAAGGCCACTCACCATCCTCAGTGGGGTTGGGGGGAGGATGTTTATCTTGAGGATCCTGAGGTCCTTCAGCCCTTGCACATCAGCCTCCACCTTGCGCAAGGCTGGGGAGTGGGTGGAAAGGAGCAGTCAGCCTTGATATGTCTAAATTATACAGGTGGGGAACCTTCGCCACCCCTCACTAGCAACAGGCCAAGCCATAACACAGTCATGACAACAGTGAGTCACAGATTTCACAGGACCAGTGAGTCACTTCAAGAAGCAGCCACGCTAACAGGAGACCTGAATAAGGCTCATCCTCCTGTGGTAAAGCTCACACTCAGCTTTCTTCCTCCACCCTCCATTTCAAGCCTTGCTAAAAAAAGACTCCCAAGAGCACTTAAAAGACATTGTGAAATTAGCCTGAAGTACAGCTCAGAGAGGTCAGCGCATCTGCTCAGCTGTCAGGACCAGCCCAGCACAGAAAGCTGCAAGGTCTCCATGTCCATCACCACAGCTCATGGAGGGGGCCATCACCAGCACCATGTCCCTGCTGTGGTTGAGAAAATCCCCAACTCTCCAGCCTACAAAGTGAACCCCAGTCTGACAGATTGTGTCAACACCATTGCATAAACTGGGCAGGTCTCTCACCTTGAGGCTGTCTAGCTTAGCATGGGTCACCTCCACACACCTAAACTCTCTTCTCATCTTCTTAGAAGAATGGCCTCATCCATATCACACCACAGGAAGAGTCCCCCAGCTGTGCCTATGCACAGGGTAGCAAAGGTAGAGGTCATGTTTACTATTATAGATGCAGCCTTAAAGAGCAGGACACAGTCATCCAAAGGAAACTGGCTTTGGGCAACACAGGACTTCATGAGAAATCTTGTTGCAAAGCTTCAGAGTACTCGCACACCTTACATGTCCCTGCCTCCCAGTTCAAAAGCTTGAGCCCTTGTCTCCACCTTGTCCCCCAGTTCCAAACAGCCAAGCCTCCCACTTCACAGGTACCTGAGAAATGGGACCTGGCAGAGCCTCATGGATTATGGAGCAAGAGCAGGAGGTGCTGCCACTGTAAGAGCAAGTTTCTGTACTTGAGCTGCTTTGCAGCTACTTAATGGGAAGAGCAAGACCAGCCAGGCCTGCAGGGAGTCCTTGCAGGACATCAATTCACGTAGCTCCCAGAACTTCCATCCCAGGCCTACCTGGTAACTGTTGTGCAGTGTGGAAAGGGCAGCTCCCACCTTTCCTGTGCCCATGAGGCACAGCCTGCCCAGTAGCAGCAGTCACTGCTGCCAAAGTAGCATTAGACTGACAGAACTCCTGAGGCACCTGCTGACTAGCACAAACATCCCTCAGCCCTCATCCTCCTCAAAGGATAGGCTCAGGTTAGACCGAGAAGGGCTGATGTTCAGTTTGGGCTAATATGAAAGTCACAAAAGCATAGTGGACACATCCTTAGCATCTCACACCCCAGCTGGACATCACTACCTCTCCCAGGTCCAGATGTACCTGGCAAGGCAGACGGGCCAGAATAAAGACAGTAACATTGAGGTTACTGTCCTTAGGAGCTATGGCCCAGCAGCATTCATACTGCTGCTGTTACTGGAGAAAAGGATTTGGATGAAAAGCCCCTTCAAGCTCCACCCCACCCAGCAACACATCTTTTGTACTGCTGTCCCCATGCATCAGCAAGAGGGACAAAGATGACCCAGGAGAGAAGTGGGTGACTGTGCCTAAGGGACCTTTCTGCTCTGCCCTCTAAGTCACATCTAGGCCCTGTATCTTCTCCCCAGACTCTTTGGGCTTTTCACCTTCTGCCTTCCTGGACTTCCACCCTTCACCCTCCTCTCCAGGCACAAAGGCTGGAACAATGCCACCCACATAGGATACTACAGCAAAGTCAGATACCCTCCTCCCCCCACCCCAAGACAACCAACCCATGTAGATTTCCAGTATGAAAGAGATTAGACTGAGACTGGGTAGACCAAAACTCTTGTTTATTGATTGCTTTTTCTGTGTCATTGAGACAGAGGTGTGAGAGGAAGTTACTCCCAGCTGAGAGACTGGAGTGTGAAGTCCCCTTGTGTATCAAAGTAGTCAAAGACAGAGAGACCAAGCCGGTTGGGGAATGTGAACTGGTGGCCTGGCAGGTGGACTGTCAAATCATTTTGGTTGACACCAAAAACAATCTGCAAGACAAATGAAAAAGTCAAAGAAAGCTTCTACTAAAGTACCCTCAAGCCTTCCNCACCCTCTGCTTTTGCAGGGTGAACACTCAGCAGCATAACCTGCTCTTCAACAGCAGGAGCATTATTCTGGTCTCCCAAGAGATGCCTGTTCCCTGCTCAGCTCAACAGTAACATGCCTTTGAGCTAGATGGATCTCATGTTTGATCCCCACCCTCCATCACTGCTCAGAGCCCTGGATGGTGGCTCTGGCCAGGCAAGGGAAGCCAGCCACCTCCAATACAGAGAGTCCCAGGACAGCTTCTCGCAGTTGGATGCCCTGTGGCAAACAACCCTTCACCAGGGCAGGTACAGAATGTACACCCCAGACCTCACCTCTATTGTGCCTCCCTTCTGGAAAGGGAAGACAGTCTCCCTGTGCTCTGCACCCCACTCTTCCACTTTCTTCGAGTTGCACACGATGGTGTTCACATCACCATGAGCATCAAACCGGGGGTTGAAGTGAAGCCCTAAGTGGGAAGCATCCTTCCCCAGGTTCAGCACAAAGCTGCAGAGACAGACAGCAGTATTTGTTTAATCAGTACTGTGGTATGCCATGATAGCACATTGCTCGCTGCCATGAGCAGCTCTCTGGGTTTGTTGTTTCCATCCCAGCTGAGGGGAACTGAAGAGAAGCTCTTTGCTAAGCTGCACAGCTTCCTTAAGAAAACAGTGCTGTGTCAGCAAGGGGTACTGTCCTCTGCTGGGGCAATAGGGCTCAGTGCCATCCTTGGAAGAGACATGGCTTAATTTCCACAAAGCTTTTAATAAGAAAGATACAGCCTTTAACCCAGAACAGGGAGTTATCCTGCACCCAAACCAGCTCCCAGGGACTGGGCTGCTTTTCACAGGTTACTTTCAGCCCTAAACAGTTAGCTGGTGCTGCACCCTGCCTGAGAGCCACTGCCTTCTCCCCACCCTGCAGGCAGCTGAGCTAATTACCATGTCATTAGCTATCCCAAAGCAGTGGCAGTGGGAGGAAGCAGCTTCCTAGCCCAGTGTCCACCTTGCCTCCAGGCCTCTTACCCAGATGAGAAGAAAGGAGGTATATTATTTGGCAAAAGAAAACTCAGGAGGCTTCACTCTGACACTATCAAACTTCAAAGGCTTTGAAGAGCTGGGACATGTTTCCTGGAACACCACTAGTGCTGGTGCAGCACTATGGGCTCCACCTTACCCACCAAGGGGCCCCACCAGCCACAGTCACGCACAAGGGCTGGGGACTGCTGCAGAGGCTTCCCAAAGGGTCTCAGCTAGCCTGACCCCATAGAGTTAGCAGCACATCTCTACTTACTCCCACTTGCCCACTCACCACCTTTCCCCCTAGCACCTGGAAGGTATCTTCACTATGTGGAGACCCCCCACTGCAACATGCAACCTTTCCATTCACACCATCAGGAGCTGTGGCTCAGAGCATCCAGAAACATCTCAGATGTTTGGGCCAAGCTCCCCTCCTGCCAAGTGAAGCAAGGCACTACAACAGTGTCCCTGTTCCTGGGCCATCTTCGTGCAGGCAAGAAGATGTGACTATGGGGAAGCTCTTGACCCAAATCTCAGCATAGACACAGCTTCAATTTCCTTCGTCCTGCACCAGAGAGGATGTGGTCACTGCCAGTGCGTGCAGCTGGAGCTTCACATCTGCTTTGGCTTAGCCCCTTGGCAGTCGCTTTGTCTGCTATGTGCATTAGGCAGTGACTCATTGGAAAGCGCTGCTGGTGTTAACCCCTTCCAAAGCTGCTCCTCACCCACTCAAGGAAAGGGTTCCTTCTACCCCCCACCAGCAGAAGACAACTCTGATTCCTTAGCCGTGTCTGGTCAGCACAGCACAACTTACCTCTTAGCACTTGGTGCAATTTTCCCCTTGACAGTGAGGCGCTGGCCAGGCTTGAGACCCAGGTTGGTGCATACCGGTCCCTGGGGAGCATGGAGGCAGAGATGTTAGCTCAGTACCTGCTGGCTCACCTGCTCCGGCTTGGCAGCTCTCCCTGTTGCCTTACAAGACACCACATTGCTTTAGACTGCTGGAGACACGGGGAAGCTCCCTTCCCCTAGGGCACTGTACCAGGGACATCCCAGAGAAGTTATTCCAGTCACATGTGCCAAGTTTCCCAACCTTTCTGCTGCTGCTCTCACCAACATATCGCTATTTCACAGCGGTGAAGCCTAAGAACCTGCAAGCTCCCATCACACCACCCTGTCCCAAACACTCCCACATGCCTCTTGGGTCCCATCATCCCACACAGGCTTGGCTGTGCAAGAATAGAGCCTCCACTCCCTTCCCTGGCTTGGATTTGAACTTCAAGCCATGCCTAAGTCCAGGCACTCAGGCACATTGCTCCCCAGCACCCAGAGGTTTGGTGGTTTCGGGTTGGGTTTTCTGTATGTTCAGCATTTGCAAGAACATTCTCCTGCTCCACACACACCCTGTTCCCCACTTTCTCTCTAGAACTAAAATACCCCGGTAAACCCATCTGTACTCTGTTGCTATCACACCACAGCCAAGGGCCCAAGAACACTAGGCATCTTTCCTCTATTCCACTTTAATAAATAGCCCTCCAATTGCAGGGCTCCCTGATTAATTACCCTCAGTCTAATGAAAGATAAGTTAATCAAAAATGTGCAATATCTCCTTTCCCAAGCACCTCCTTGGCTGTCCCCAACGCTCACTGAACGACACTGCTGTATAGTGCACTTCCTTACAAGAACAGGAGAATGATTCGGTGACTCATGAAAAACTTCAGCCAGGAAGACAAGCAGCAAAGCTGCCCCAAAGAGGAGATGCTCAGAGAGCAGTAAACATTACCACCAACACTGCTTTCCCAGAGCAGAGCTGCTGTGAAACAGGTTACCCCAGCTCAGAAGCCAACCCCACAAGGACCCCCCACATACCTCCCCAAAGGGATCCCACAGGGGAAGGAATAAAGGAAAACCACTCCTGCCAGAGCAAGAAAGAGCAGCCACTCCCCTGCAACGGGTGCAGCAGAGAGCCTCCATCCCAGCAGCAGGCACCCAGCTCTAGCAGCCTCCCTGACACAAGGGCTGATGAGCAGATGGAGAAGGATAACACATGCCACCCAGTCCCACTCCATACAGCATCACCTCCAGCAAAGCTGCCTGCAGCACCACACACCAGCTGCCCCATCCCTTTCTCTACTCACGCAAGACATGGTTCTGGTCTGCAGGCTAATGCTCCTCTCCACCAAGGTGCAATAGTCCCAGGCAAGTAGCTCCAGGGACCCCACCCTTGCCCTTAAATAGATGGAGAGATGAGTTGTCCCAGCCTTTCTCCACCCCACCCACCAATCAGACTGAGGAAAGGGTGGGAGGAGTTGGTTTTGGAGGGAGGGTCTATCAGGGAGACCTGCCTCCTCCCACACTCACTCAGGCTTCTTTCCAGCATTCTAAACCCGACCCTTCCAAGCTGGCTGCTCCAGGAGGAGATCCAGCTGTGTGTGGCCATAAAGCCAATGGAAAATAGTTTTACAATGAGTGTTTTACTATCCAAGGCTTTTATCCCACACAGAAAATGGTCAGATGGATTGAGACTTGGCGGGAAGGGCCTGGGAGGAGGGCTGGGTTCTTCAGCTCTGGCTAAATCACTGAGTGCACAGAGTACCTCAAAAACTCTTTGTGGTCCAGGTGAAACCCCAGGAGCAGAGGACTGAAAATGGATTCAGGGTCACCCAGATACATTATAAAGTGTTGCTGACCCCAAAGGTTGCCCAAGCACTGACCCATCCCTTACCACCCACTCTTGCAGGTGCAGGAACCAAAGGAGGGAAAATAGTCCTTATTCTGTGGAACCCCTCGATGCTCTCCAAACGAAGCAGCTTGTCTCGGCTGTAGGGCACAGCAAGCCAGAAGGAAGCTGCCTTGGAGGGGTAAGGAGGAATTACCCAGGTAAGCTCAGTGCCTGGCTCTTGCACATACCCTGAGCACAGTGGGGGGACGGAGGAACAAGGGGATGGGGACAAAACACTCCATCACAAATGGCCGTAGGATCTATATGACTTTTATCTGCCTCCATGTTCTTGTTGCGGCAAGGATGATTCACTCCGGGTGAAAGGATTCCTTTGGAAAAAGTTACTCAATTACTGCACAGCTCAACTGTAATTAGGCTGAAAGAAGAGGGAAAAAATTCAGGCAGTGGTCCAAGCCTGTGGCTTAAAGCTCTCCTTGTCTCGCATATTTGTCTAAATCACAAGACACTGTGATTTCCTTAAGAGGCCCTGGACTGAAACTCCTTGAAACATTTTCTTCTTCCTTTTCCATGAGGCCCATCAGTTCCCCATCTCCTGAGGACTTGATAGTCCACACGCCTCTTACCCCCCCCATAAAGCACAACCCCAGAGGCTGTTGCTTCTGAGTGTTTCTGGTCAGAACCAGCAATGCCAGCAGAGGTAGCAGGGAGGCCCTCTTACCTGCTGGAGCTGGGGAGAGCCTGGAAAGGCTCCAGCCTTCAGCCAGGTCACTGATCACCCCATGGTATGAGGGACATCTTTGCCCTGACATGTCAGTGCCCTCTTTCTCCCTCTGGAAACTTTTATCAAGGTTCACCCCTTGAACCAAGTCCCTTCCATCTGGTGCAGGATGAGGAGTGCTCCATAGCAGCGGGAGAATTAAGTAGACCCATCTTCCCTCTGCTCAGGGGGTGTGTGTAGTTAAATAAATTCCTTTCAACTATAAGATTTTGTGAGTCCCTGCAAAGGACCCCAGTCATCACTCCACAGAGATGAGCTGGAGCCACAGCCTAGCTGGTTGAAGGGGTCAGACTAGGAGGGACTTTTCCCTTGCAAGAAGTGGTGGACAGGGAATGGAAATACGTAGATGTTTGCTCACTTAGAGCTGGAGAGGGGTGAGGCCATTTAAAAAGTCAGTATTTCTGGCAGCTGGCACTGTAACCCAGCCTTAGAAGCTGCCAGCTCCTCGAGTCACACCTATCCAGGGACCTTTCTCCAAATGCTGCTGAGAAGATTAGAGACCAGCTTGTGGATAACAGGTGATAACAAGGGAGGGGATACCATTCCAGAGGAGGCACTGGAAGGGCTATTCACATCAAGGAAATTCAGCCTCCAGACTTCAGTCTACCTCAGGCATCCTATGTTTGTCTGTTGGAAGTCCAGGTGTCTCTGCTGGCTTTCAAGGAACCCTAAATTAAATTACACCAGCACGGCTGGCTAATATTGTGGGCAGGGGGCCCATGGGGTACCCCATTGCCTGGAGACCACTGGCTATCTCCATCAGTACAATGCCATGTCTCCCTTCCTACCTCTGGATTGGAGCCACCATGATGAGGTGACAAAATCTAAAGCTCAGTGTCATCACAAGGTATGGCTGAATTCAAGGGAGGGAATGTCCCTGCTCACCATGATGGCACACACACCAGACAGGGGTGGTATCCCCAGCTGCTCCATCACACTGAGGATGCAGAGGGGTTTGCCCGTTATTTTCAGAGCAATGTGGTGTAGGAAAAGCAACTGTGGGCTGAGAGGGGCAGAGCCAGGCTGATTAGAGATGGCGATCCTCACCTCTAGTCACCTCACTCCTTATCAGTGTGTGGTGGGTCAGTCAGCTATGGGATGTGCCAACAGGTTATCAGCCTGATCTGCAAAGGATGGTGATGAGGAAGATGAGGACAGATTGCAGCGGATCTTGGTGGCATAGGCTTATCCTGCTGTGTGGGAAGTCAGCAGTGGGATAGGGCTCTTCTCCACTCATACCCAGGGAAGCAAAAGCCAAAGGGAGCAACTGGACCTGATGCTGTTGTTGCAAACAGTGTCCTTGACCATGCCAAATTCTTGACCAGAGAGAACTGCAAGTGTGGAGAAGGGTATAATGTCTGTGAGATATGACTTTAGCAGTGCTTCATCTCTGGTTATAAGGACAAGGCAGGTGGTGTTTGCATCTGCATTTGCATTCTCCAAACTGGGATCATGTGTCCTGAACCAGATGGGGCCAGCAGAGCCAGCTGCCATAGGAGAGGCAGACTAAATTTACAGCCAGTACATATGTCCAAGGACAGGAATCATAGTAAAGGCCCCACCAAGCATGTCCTGTGCTAGGGGTTAGACATCTTGCTCAGGTCCTGACCCTGGACACCCCCTGTGTGGCCTGTGCTTCAATGACAGCCCAGTTCCTGGTAATGACTCTCTCTCTGCCCTCTCTCTAGCTGTTCCTTGCACAATGTCCCTGTCCACTGACTCCTCCTTGGAAAGTGTAATTTGCCTTTGTACGGTGAGCAGTCCCTGAAAGTCCTCAAAGACCTGCTGCTGCCTTTGGGGACCTGACCTCATCCCCCAGCGCTGGCTGTGGCCCATCATTCCTGCAGAAGGGACCAGGCTACCCAAATCTGTTGCTAGGGCTGCCCATGATTTTCATGGTAGCTCTTCTCCCAGGGCCTTAACCTTCTTCCTGCAGTCACCTTGACACCCAAAGAGCACACGCCGATCTCTCCATGCTGAGATGGCATGGTTTCTTGAGCTCCCAGCTTTCCTTGTGGACATCCCCACCCCTCCCAGCCTCCAAGCTGTAATTCATCTTATGATGAAAACATGATTGCTAAGGGTGTTTCACCATTGCGAGTAGCTTTGATATAGAGCCTGCCTTCTGATCTAGCTGGTAGGCACTGGTGTGCCTCAGCATACCCAGACTGGTCCTGTGTGCTGAGGGCTGGAGTACGGATGCTGTATGCTGTGGAGCTGAGTTGAACTGCTGGGCTGAGCTGTTGGGTAGCTCTAACCAAGGCGGTTTGGCAGCCACCAAAGAAACAGCCCGGTCAGGCAAGTGTCTGAAGCAAAAGAAAGAAGACCTGTCCCAAATCTGCTTGTGAGGGATGCAGTGATAGACAGGGCATTGTGAGTCATGGCCTTGGAGGATTGGGAAAGGGCCTGGCTGAAAAGCCCGTGGACTACGTGACCAAAGTCCACCTGTATGCATTGTTCTCCAGCTGGAAAAAGCCTGTTTCAGCAGCAATTACTCCTTCAGTGATTTGCAACATCTTTCCACTGGGAGAATGTCTTTGTACCTGTTCAGCCACCTTGTGTTATGTGAGTTGTGGTACTTTAAATTCAGGATTAGTTGTGCTAAACTCAGATTTATTATCTCATGGACACAGCCTCACATCAGGAATGAGCCACAGCAGGATCTCCCAAGCTTTGCCTGCTGAAACATTTCCAACCACATCCAATTTCCTGGATTAGGGAGCCGTCTATGAGGCTCTGGCTCCTGCTGAGTCCAGAGTCTCTGCTTTCATTAAATTAGTATGGAAATATGTTCCCCAGTGGTGAAGATAGATAATCCCGATAGATAATCCCACAAATGTTATCAAAGGGTACCCGGACAAGGTGATTTATCTGGGTGAGCCTGAAATTACAGCTTGGGGAAGCGGGAATGACTCCTGCTCACGCTAATGACACTGGGATGCATTAGACACACCTCAAAGGGCATCCCCGGCGCTCCTCAAATCCTCCTTACACCTCCAGCTGCTCACCTTGGGCCCCATCGCACCTCTGGGGTGAGAAGAGGGGAAGGGAGTGCTCCTGGTTGGCCAGCCAGGGTGGTATCCCCACGGCTGTGAGACAGGCACAGTGCCCTGGCCGGGAGGGCAGGGAGGAAGCTGGGTGCTTGGTCGCAGTGGCAGGCAGCATGGATCAGCCTGCCCCAGCTCGCAGAGATGGTTGGCCCAAGATGCTCAGTGCCCTTCTAGCATGGGAGAACAGCGAGAAGCCAGCCCTTGACCTGGGTTAGCTCCTCTGCCTGGGTGATAGGCAGGAGAACTCCTTGCCTGATGGTGCTAGAAATACTGACAGCACAGCAAAACAGCACCAAGCCTTTGGTTAACTGGGATGTGAAGGATCCCGACAGTGAGGCTGGAGCAGTGGAGTTAGCAGATCTTTAATCCCAGACAGGCAGTGACTGGTTGGGAAGCTTCAGGCCATTTGCATTTCAGTTTAAGGGCACTTGGCCCAGGGCGGCACAGCAAAGGCAAATCAAGGAGGGGTGGCCTGGTGCTTTAGAAAAGCACCTTCTTGGTTTTGACACAGTCAGGTTGCTCGCAATGACTGCAGCCCAGACTGGGTGGTTGCTGCACGTAGAAGATTTCCAAGAGCTGCCAATGCAGGTTAAGAGAAGCCTTGCAGCAGGTCAGGCAATCGCTGCCGAGCCGGAGTGAGACAGCAGGCCCAGGAGAGCTGGAAGATGAATGGAGCAAGGCGTAAGTTCTCTGGTAGGCAAAGTACAACTAGGAACCTCGCATGAGGCTGCCACACAGTTTGAAACTGGCAGCATTTCTCTCATTTAAAGAAAATGAGAAATAGACTTCTGACTGGCAGTGTGAACTTGCAATTATCTTTAAATAAACCAAACTGAAGAAACAGAAAGGAAAAGGTAGACGTGAAAATGAGTTGGGGTGTAGCATGTGTTGTTCAGGAGGCACAGGCACTGCTGCAGTCCTGACCATCAAGAACTGGAAAGAAAGCGTGTTTCGAAAGCAGAGCTACCAGCTCAGCAAGTGCTGCCTGCGGAGGGGGAACATTGCCACTGCTTGCCTGGATGCTGGCTAATGACTTGCAGGGGGCCTGCAGCGCCAGCCCAGTGCCACCGCTGCAGGAGAGAAAGGGAATATTACTCTAAAACATGGTGCTAAGGAGTATACCTGGGCTGCTGGTTAGTGCTGGGAGTTCAAGGTCAGGGAAATGCAGCTCTGTGCAGGGAGGTCAGAGGCTTTGGCACCGATGGGTTGGAGCAGGAGAGCTGCGGGCTATCAACTGATTGTGGCCACCGGCTTTGTGCTGCTGCAATACCCAAATTGGTGTCCTTGCAGTACCTTAGAAACCTGCCATTTACTGAGCCTATTTCAAGCCTAGAAACAACCTGCTGAAGCATATTCCTTGTGTCAGATTGTTGTCTGTTAGAGAGACTTTTGAGACGCGCTAGGCAGAGGTTTGTTTGCCATACTTAATATGCAGACTGTAAGTGGATGCTGTGTTTGAACATGTTACAGCAACCCAGCTGCTGGCTTCAGCTTTTCCAAGAAACAGTGCTCAGGAGAAGTATGTTTATGGAATACAGGCACGTTCTTCCGCAACACCCTTGAGACCGAAACTCAGCTGCATGCTGCTCTTCAGAGAGTTATGTGTGTGAAAACCAGCCTGGAATGACAATCCTGAAGAAAATGGTTGCCTTGAATGGGCTTTGCAAAGAATCACAGAATCAATCACAGAATCACAGGGGTTGGAAGGGACCTCGAGAGATCATCGGGTCCAACCCCCCTGCCAAAGCAGCTCCCTAGCTCATATTACATAGATAGGCAAACTCTGGAAACACCCTTATTTTTGTACATGCAAAGTGGTACCTGGGGTGTGAGGTATGATATCAGTCTCCATACATGGCAGAAATGGCATCAGGGCTGTTCAGGAGGTGAGGCTGGCAGGGAGCCTGGAGCACGTCAGGTTTGTTTCACAGAGACGTACCCTGCATGAGCCATTGCATCTGCTTTGGCAAGCGCCTTTGTCTGCAGCCAGCCCATGAGCCAGCATTAGGGGCACATCTCATGCTTGGAGAGTCTCCAAAGCACATGGGACCACCAAGCTGAAGCCAAGGCAGGCAAAAGGCCATCTTGGCCTGCCCAAGGGGCAACAGGGCCCAGCAGGAGCTGGAGAAAAGAGGATTGCCTTGGGCAGACAGACTTCTACCCTCTCTTGGTGTCCTGCAGGTAATATGCTCATCGTTCCCCGACAGGGACACATCCTCCTGGCTCCAAAGCCAGCGCAGCCTGGAACTCCCCTCCACTTCTTTACTGGGGGCCTACCAAAACTCCCTCAGGGGTTTCAGCTGTGTGTGCCATCCCTCACTTGGTGCCCCGCACAGTTAGGTGGTACTGAGTCCTGCCAGCCTAGAGCCAGCTGGAACAATTACAGATAGTAAACTCTTATCTGTCGGAGATCAGCTGCTGAGATGGGAGGGTGTTTTGGCACCTTCCCTTCCCCAAGGCTCATACTATTTGGGGAGGGAAAGCACAGGGTGCTCCTCCCCGATGCTATCTCTGTTTGGAGGCAGTGGAAAGTGCTGGGATGTGTCATCCCCTGCAATGCTGTTGGTTCCCACCTCCTTGCAAGGGGGCCCAGGCACACTCTGGGGCTGGTGGGTACATGCACACCACTGCTGTGGTAAGCCTGTGTTGCTCTTTTGGGAGTTCTTGCAAGCAGATCTCTCTGAGGAAGCCCTGTGCACACCCATCCATCACGGTGTCCCATACGAGAGCTCACTCTTCCTCACCTCTGGCTTCTCCAGCTTGCTCTTCTTCCCATATGGAGAGCAGGTGCTGAAACTGAGCCTTGCCTGACTGCAGCAGTGGGTGGGGAGGTGATACAGGCCCTTTCACCAGGGGCACAGATTCACTGCCCCAGCAGTGGCAGCACAGACATACTCTTCCCTCTCTTCTACCTTATGCTCCAGGGTTGGGCTTCTCAGCTTTTCCCAGACAAAGGACCTTCTCGTTTTTCCCAAAGAAAGTTACTGACCAGCTGACATCCCAGGAGCACGGAGTGGCTTAGGAACAGGGCGGGAAGGGTGGTGATGCATGTAGCACCCCAGTAAACAACATGGCGTTGTTCTATGGGATCATAGTCTTACTTTTGTTGTGATGGACATTGAGGCTGAGCATGGACAAACTCTTGACTTTGGCTGGAGTGGGAGGTCTTGACATGCCAACTGACTGCCTGGCCATGTACGCAGATGGGGGCTTTTGTGGGGGTCAGCTTTGAGGGTCTTACAAAGTATTGTTGGGCCACGTGCTGTTGGTTGAGAGCAACTTTGGTAGGGAGTAGGGTCACAGATGGGGCAAGGGGATGGTTAGACATAGTATCATCTTCTCCTTAGCCTCTTTGTGGCAGGAGCCTGGGAGAAGTGGGATGGATGTTCCTTGCAGCATCCATGCACTGGTAATTTTGTGGCAAATGCTGCTCACTTGAAGGTGAACTCGGGTCTTCTCTCCCAGCATAGAAGGTAAGGGAGAGACCATCAGCCAGCCAGGTATTTTTTGGTGTACCCTCTATACCCCATGGCAGGCAGTTTGTGGGGCATGCACGTTGGGGTAGGTCAGTCCTGCCTGTTCAGCCCACAGCAGGTTCACCAGGCATAGTGTGAGGCCAGGGGCTGTTTGTTACTCCAGTGGGAGGATCCCTGAGACTCCCACAGAGCCAGGAACAGCTCCTCTCTTGGAAAAAGCAACATAAATGGCTGCAAGGGAGCGCAGCCCAGAGGGGAAGGGGAAGAAGACGCTGCCTGAGCACGGAGGAAGGTGCTGGGCACATCCCTGTGAACATGACAAAGCAGAAGCATTCTTGGAGCAGAAGTGGGACCCCTGCAAAGCTTTCTCCTGTTATCACTTCCTCTCAGCTCCAGCTGCTTCCAGAGGTTACCCAAGAGGATTACTAACCCTGCCTGACTTCCCCGGCCACCCCCGGCTCCGGGCTGGTGACAACACATTGGAGATCACACTGACGTGGTTCACGTGGTGTCCCCCGTGCTCCAGAGGGCTGGCTCATGCTTGGTCACCCTCACCTCAGAGGTCCACAACCTTAAGTCCTACAGTCTGAGAGTTTTGTTGTGCAGGGTGGATTAGCTTCAGAAACCCCGGACACCTGAGAGGTACTGGCCTCCAGGCCCTCAGGTATTTACTCCAGAAGAGGGTGAGAGCTGGGATATGTCATTTCTATTCCCACCAAGCAAACTGGGAAAACCAGGGAGGTTCTCCTGGCCTCTGTACTAGCTAAATTTAGTCAGGCAGGTTCAAGGTGTAATATAATGTACCTCCTCCCATGCAAAGGGAAGATGGGGAGATGAGAGCAATCCCCAGGTCAAGCCATGATAAGGAGGCAACATCAGGGGGAAAGCGATGAACAGGTGGGATCTGCTGTTGTGTAAAGTTGCCCGAGGGCGGCAGGCAGGACTGGACACCAAGCCAAGTTCAGGGCAAGGTGTCCCCCAACTCAGCCAGAGCGAGCGAGCTCTTGGAAGGAGCAAGCCAAGAGGCACTATGGGGTGCAGATGTTGGGTTGGAGAGGCATAAGCTCAGTGCTGCGCAACTCCAAGAGAAGGCAGCTTCTTTCAAACTCAGTTTCGGCTCCCATGGGATACCTGCCAGTCCAGGTACACATGGAGAGGCCCAGAAATGGGGGCCTCCCTGCACACACCTTGGTGAGTGCCAGACTAGTGTTTGTTCAGGATAAGAGCTGTTGGGACAGGAAGTCTCCTTGGTCAAGCAGGCATCAGCCCTGATTTTCCTGGAAAGAAACAAGCAAGGAGAAAAAGCCTCAGCCCCCTTGTCCCACTTAACAATAGCACTGTCAGCGAGGACTTGTGCTGCATGGCAGGGCTCTGTGTGGCCCTTGGGGACTAATCTTGCCCCTGACAAGATGCAGGGAAACATGCCATTCTGACAGTCCTCCCTGCTTTGGAAACAAAGGCATTTGTTTCTGTGGTGGCTTGTTTATCTGGGGGAAAGGGAAGGAAACACAGTTGAGAACAGAACAGAGCCTTGCCCCACATGGTGCTTTATTCAGTTGCCTGGGGCAGGGAAGGTTTTACCTGCTGAGCAAGTCCATGAGGACCTACACTCGTGAGCAGGGATGAGCAGTGTGGGAGGAGAAGCAGTGGCTGGGAGAAGGACCCGTCAGGGCTGGTGGGACAGGGCAGCTGGGGACCGGACCTACAAGTGGACAGAACCACTTCTCCAGCCATGAAGGTTTGAGTCCAAGGGGGGTGGCCAAAACCACAAGCAGCCTGCCGTAAACGGCACTCAGCCTTCCCTAGTAGGCTCCCCACTCATGATAAGAGGTTACCCCACTTTGTCCAGGCACTCCCACCCTTCTTCCCCTGGGGCTGGTCCCCTCTCCAAATGGCTCAGCCACTCTCTAGGCTTGGATGCCTCAGGGAAACAAGAGCTGCTGATCCCCCTCTCCTCCTTCTCTTCCTCCTTCTTCTGTGCTGAAGGCAGTGGTGGAAGGACTGCCCACCTCACCTCCCCTCGGTCTCAACACTCCCAGCTGGTGGGCGAAGGTACTCTGGGACTCGCTTAACAGGTAAAACCTTCCCTCCATGTGAAGTCGTTACCTGGGTTTATTGCTGCCTGCCTCTGAGCCAAGGGTGCCTTTTTGGCAGC
This sequence comes from Zapornia atra, assembly GCA_013400835.1. Classification (NCBI taxonomy): domain Eukaryota; kingdom Metazoa; phylum Chordata; class Aves; order Gruiformes; family Rallidae; genus Zapornia; species Zapornia atra. The sequence continues at coordinate 98,881 of VZTU01033341.1, forward strand.
TCCAGGAGTGGGCTCGGCTGGGTGCGGAGCACTGTTTTTCTCTGGATTTTATTATTTGCTTTGTTTCTCAGGGTGTCTCAGTTGGACTTCTTTCAGAGGCTTCACCACTTCATCACTGTCTGTTCTCTTCCTTCCCCCAGTCCTGCACAGACCTCACTCACAGCAGGGGAACCACAAACAGCACCTGGCACCTCCCAGAAATCTCTCTGGCCACAACACCCACTACTGAGCTTCGCTACAGCCTCCACGTCATCTGAGCTGTGTGGCATCCTTGTGGCACAGACAGAAGGTTGAGGAGATGGGGACTCATGCAGGACCTCTGCTGCTGCTGTGCTCCCATCTCCTCTGCTCTCTGGCTGTGCTGGGAACCTGCGCCAGCCTGGGCAGTGGGGCTGAGCCCCCCACCCTGGTGCTGGGCCACCTAACCGCTCCATACACATGCCCACCCGTGGGGATCACAGGGCTGCTGCAGTTTGGGTCAGACCAGCCTCAAAAACACCAGGCTCAGCCTTCTTGAAAGCAGTCAGCTTACGTGAAGAGCATGACTGACCAATGCTGATGGACAGGAGCTGCTTGGAGGGCACTCTGGAGGACTGACCCCAGATGCTGGCCAGCTCCCTGCCAAGTTGCCATTTCCCCTATGGAAACCCAGCCGCTTCCTGCTGCAGACAGCTCAGGCTGTGCCCAGCTGTGTCTCAGCTCGGCTGGGGGACAGATGCGTTTACCCCTCAGAGTGAAACCGAGACGCTGGGCTCTGCAGTGCTGCTCCCAGCAACAGAAGTGGGTGAGGATGCCTGGCTGTGCCATGAGCCCCCACCCCTCTGGCACGCAGGAGGGTGGACGCTGGCTCAGAGCACTACTCCCCGCAGGGAAAGGGGATGCTTTCTGAGAAAGGCAGGCTGTCAGCATGCCAGCACCGCTCGCTGGGCAGGGGCAAAAGCTGCCAGAGTTGAGGAGGCCTGGTTCATTTGTGTGTATGCTTGCCCTTTTCAGGGGGGACTTGCAAATGGCTCGGAAAGGTTTGCTTTTTTGGGAGGGGGTGGTTCTGGCCTGGCACAGGTCTGTCTGAGGTCAGGCACCTGCCAGGGTGCAGGTACCTGCAGTGTGCAGCGAGGGGTGAATCCCAGGGGAAGGCAGAAAGCAGGACAAGAACTATGGCTCACAGCCTAGCTTATCTTCTTTTTTCTTTTTTTTAAACTCTTTGGGGTGTTCCTTCAGAACAGATACTGTTTGGTCCCTCCAAGAGGCCGAAACATGAAATGCACTGCTTTTTCTCTTAATGGGATGTCGTTCAGTCTCCTGGGTTGTGTGCACATGCCTGTGGGAACACCGTGACGGCCGCTGAAGAGAATCACCCAGCACTGTAGTGTCATGGTCCAGGCCTGAGCAGCACCATCAGAGCCGACGGGAATGTGGGCTTAGGCAGGTGGCACGAGAGGCAGAGTCAGAGCTGGCCTGGCATGGGAAGAGACAATGGTACATGAGCAAGTGGTGGCTTGGGGATGACAATGGGGATCCTGGGACCTTTCAAGAAATCTCTTCTCTTGCGGAGGATGCACCACATTGCACTGTTCCTGCCTCCACAGAGCTGAGGACACAAACACCCACCAGTCCTTTTTTGGTAGCCGCAACATCCTACCCAGGTCTGGGTCCCCTGCATTGATCCCTGGAGCAGTTTCAAGCAGATGCTTGGCAGAGTGCTGGCACACCAGCTGTTATCAAAGGAAAATGGCGTGCCTGAGGGCCCCAGGTGCCTGAAGGTGGCTCTCCCAGCTCCCACTACTGGTAGCATCTCAGCACCACACCAGCTACAGGTGGATGGAGTCCCTGACCTTCATCTGCAACCAGCACAAGCACTAACAGGCCCCAGTTCCCCAGCACACCTTTCCCCAGCCAGCCTGTTTCAGCTCTGCCCACAGAGGAGCAGAAAGCTCCCTCTCTGTGTTGCACCAGGGTGCCAAGCCCAACTTTGCCAGGAGCCATGCCTGTGGGCCATCTGACCGCATCCCTGACTCTTGCCATGGTGGCAGCCTTGCGACGTGGTTGGCTTCCCTGCTCCGGCTGAACGTCTCTGGCCACCTCCTGTTGAAACATCATCCCTCGGGGTCAGACCAGCCAGGCACCAGCGAATGAGCTGGAATGAAGGTGAGGGCTGCAAGGCTGTGTACGTGCAGCGTCCCAGCATCCTGCAACTGCAGTCCCAGGCGCCCTCCTTCCCTCTGCATGGCCAGGCTTGCGTAGCTGCAGAGGAGAAGGGGCACTCCCTGGCTGTGCTGTGAAATCTGGCTGCTCACTCATCCTGGATCAATAACTGCCCCCTGCAAAAGTCTGGAAACAGACCCCGTGTGTGGATTTGGGATTGCTGCACCCCTTGGGGGGGTTGTGTAGGGCTCACGAGAATCACTCTGCCTCTTTTCCTTGTCCCGCTGCTCCAGACTTCAAGTCTGACTGGTAGGGATTTAGGCACCTGAAACTGCTGCTGAGGATTCTGCAGCAGAGCCTGGAGAGGTCGGGGCCTCCTTCGCTTTGACTTGGGCAGGGAAAAAATGCGCTACAGGGTAGAACACAGAAAACACAATTCCTGTGGTGGTGCAGCCAAGGGAGCAGCGAGTAAAGCAGCACGCAGGGAGCCCGGCGTCCATCAGGGCAGGACAGGGAATTGTGTAAGACAGCTACTGAAGGGAGGACAACGTGCAGGCTGGAAAACATGCATCTATAGCACCCAACCTATGGGGCACAGACTGAGAGCGTGGTCCCGCTAGGAGCAACTGGAAGCGTGACAAGGAGGTGCCAAGCAGCAGGGAGGCCCAGCTTGGCACAGAAGGAGCTGATTAATGCGCACAAAAGGGAGCCGTGCCTTGGCTGCAGACTGCAGGGCTGTCAGCCGCCTCGTGCATGGTTTGCTCTCCAGGACACAGGCTTTGCTTGCCAGCGACCAGGCTCTCCTGAGCACAGAAGCTTGCGTGACCCAACCGCTACTGACTGGAGCTGTGGGAGGAAGCAAGGATGAGCTGTGATGAGAAACAGCTCTGGAGCAGAGAGCTGCAGCTGCGGGGTGTCTGGTATGACAGGAGTAGTTGGGGGCCTTGCAGCATTGACAACAGCCAGTGAAAGAAGCTGATGCCTGAAGAGTGGCCAAAATTGTCCGTGGTTAAAAATCTGGCTGTTCATGCCCTCAGGAAGGGGGCTCATTCAACAGCTGGGAGGAAAGCAAGATTTGAATACATGAAGGCACAGGACTTCACACTCTTTTCCCAGTCAGCTGCTGTTTATCAACCCGCATTTCCGTGAGTGAGCTCACATCGGCCAGGATGACACCCTGGACCTTCCCACCCCACTCTCCAACCTTCCTTTGTTTGCCTTTGCCTGGCACAGCCTCCTCTCTCACAGTGAAAGCATTCCTTGTCGCTGAGCATCAGACCAATGTGAAAATAACTGGGATTTTTGCAGGCAGCACTAGCTTACCTTGGGTTTGCAGAGCAGCTCTGACGTGGAACCTCCTACTCTTCCCTTTCTACTGAGACAGAGAACAGGGAAAGTGAGGGCTGCTGGAAAACAATTTCAACTGCACTTCTTTCCACCCAATTGCAGAGTTCCCCTCTTGTCAGGCCTAGTAATGAAGCCTCTAGGTATCATCTGGCTGCGTGTTAAAGGACAGGGTAAGCTTGGTGCGGTGAGTAGTGGCATCGAGGAACTGAGAGGTAGTGGAGTCCCTGGTAGCTGCAGTAGAAACAGGAATGAAAACATTTGATATAAATGTTATGAAAGAGAAATCTGGTGCCAATGCACTCCAGGCAGCATAATGGGAACGTAAGGCAGAAACCTCCTACTTCCAGATTTATTTTCAGCCCGGAGAACAACAGTCCAGGAGATGGGAGAACGAGAGCCCCATTCAGATGACATAGTAGAGATGTCTTATTGCTCCTGGCACAGCATCCAAGTTCAAGAGGCAAGGAGCAGATAAGGATGATAAGGATGATCCTTTGTGGGTGCTTTACTCTTCTGCATTGCAGAACATTGCCAGGACAGGAGGCAATGTAGGTAGCGGACAGGATACCTTCATGTTGATGAGGTTTGCTGCCAGAAGTGCTCTCAGGGTAACTGAGGGATTCCTTTTCCAGGGAATTGTGTCTCTTCCTCATTCATTAAAATGGATGAGATAGAAGACTTTTCCTGCTGCTGTTTGTGTCCCATTGATGGAGACTGTTCTGGAAAGCACACGTCAAACTTAAAGCAGTAACAGCAGAGTTTTGTACTGCATCGGCAAGCAGGGCGGGGGGTCTGCCTCAGGTTCTGCCACTTAAAAGATGGGCCAGCCAGGCCCATGTGCTACTTGCAGTGACCTGCCACCTCCATCCCTGGATTGACCTGAGGAACAAGCATGCTCCCTTAGGAAGGACTGTGCTGCCACCGCTGGGCCATCAGCAAGTGACAAGCAAGTGACAAGTGACCTTTGGGATGAGGAAGACCACTTCTGTAGAGTTTTCCTGAGCATCCTTAACATCAGGCTGCCTGAACAGATAACTCAGAAGAAAGCACCTCAAAAACCTGCACCAACAGGTAGATTTCCAGCAACACTGGCTCAAGAGCAGAGTTCCCTTTGGCCAAACAGGAGACAACCACTGTGGGACTGCTCAATGTCACAGGTCCGTTCACCCTGAAATTGTTGAGGGAAGGCAACTAATGAGACTGTGGTAGATTACAAGGCTGTGAGCATCAGGAAGCTCAGCCTAAACACAGCCTAAGCTCTCACTGGAGGAGTATGGCCACCCCATATCATGAGATGTATAAATCTCCAAGGCTATGCAAACACATGAGTCTGGAGTGTTGAATGGGAACATATTGTCACTCTTCACACCATCACCCCCAAACTCTGTGAGTGAAAAAATAGTGACTGGCACTGCTTCACGCCACTCCTGGGCTCTGCTCGAAGTTATCTGAATCGGTAGGCTCCACACACTAGTCCAGAGAAGGACACCAAGTCAGGAACACCTCTCTTCTGTGAGGGAAGGGTACCTTGCCAGGGCTGCAATCAGTGTTGTTCTGGCAGGTGGGAAATCTCTGATCTATAGCCCACAAAGACTACATTTTGCCTGGCATCTGTGCTGCAGGGAGCAGCTACTTAGCTTGCACGCAGGCAGCTGTAGCACAACAGTGGGGTACACCTAAAGGAACAGAAAACTCTGAGCTGCTGCAGGTTACTTCAAACAGGTCGAGTAGGGAAGCAATTCCTGCCCCTAGATTTTCGTGACGTTCCACTCTCTCTACCATCTTCCATGCATGTCAGGCTAGAGGTTCAGCAAAGGGTGGTGAGCTGGCACAGGGCTTTGGGCAACCTGGTTTTCAGCCTGATGGACAACAGTGCCCATTTACAGGACAGGTTTCTCTCACCCGTAACAGGTGAGAAAGCATCTCAGTGCTCAGCAGTATCCGATGTACAGAATGGAAAGTGCTGTTTGCTGGAGCTGCTCATCTAGCAGACTAAATCACAGGGCAGAACAATCTAGATGGTCACAGGCAGCTGCCCTGTGATCTGGGGATGTTTCTGGCATCCTCTTTCCCTTGTCTGGGTGGTGAAGGCTTACGGAGCTGACAGCCCTTTGCTGCAGTGCTACACTGAAGCTACAAAGACCAGTACAACTCCCTGAGTTGGTGGAGTTGTTAATGGCTTGTAATTGTTCTCAGCAGGGGATTACATGGAGCACCAGAAGAGCTTGTCTGCCAGGAGCACTTCCAATACATTATCCACACACAATTCCCAGGCAGGCCAAGACAGACAACGCAGAAGCAGCTCCTGGATGTGCGTAGCCATGGGAGTAGCCAGAGTCTGTAGAGAGCACGGGGCAGCATTAAGGAAGGAAACAATGGATAATGACCCTGGGATGGCAGAGGGGCACCTGAAAGCGCATGTTTTGGGGTGGAAGAGTGAGGAGAGGGGAGCTGTGCTGCGGAGGAGGGACTGCTACCCACATCGCTGCTGGAGGAAGAGCAAATGCTGGCTGCCTCCCAGGGCAGGCAGCAACAGGCAGCTGCTCCTTCCACCTCCTCCTCCTCCCTGCTCCAGCTGCTGCAGGACAGGGTGGTGCCAGAGCTGCCTGCCTTGGCAAAGGGGAACTCTCACATCAGGTCGGGCAAGTATCGAGCGAGTTCCTCGGATCATGATCCTTTCCTGGCTCTGGAGGCACTTTCCCATACAAAAAAAACCCCAAAAACCCAAACCAAAAAAGCTTCCTCAGTTCTGCCAGTCCCAACACCTTCCAGATCCTCCCAGTTCTCCTACCATGTCATATGGCTGAACACTAACAGCTTCCCAGCCACAACAATCATTAGTTCCTCGTATTAAAGGCATCTGCTCACTGATTAATATCTTTAGACACATGTGTTGTCTTCCTGCAGTGTCAGTCGCTCTGTCCAACTCCATAAATTTCTCTGGTGAAATGACCAGCTTGGCAGATGGGCTGTTGTCTCCCATGACTTCAGTAAGGCATTTGACACTGTCTCCTGTAATATCCTCATAGAGAAGCCAATGGAAGTATGGGCTGGATGAGGAAACAGTGAGGTGGACTGAAAGCTTGCTGAATGGCCAGGCCCAGAGGGTGGTGCTCAGTGGCACAAAGTCTATCTGGAGGCCATTATAGCTAGTGGTGTACCCCAGGGCTCTATATCAGGTCCAATCCTGTTTAGTATCTTCATTAATGATCTGGATGATGGGACAGAGCAAGTTTGTAGGTGACACAAAACTGTGAGGAGTGGCTGATAGACCAGAGGGTTGTGCTGCCATCCAGAAAGACCTTGATGAGCTGGAGAAATGGGTTGGCAGGGTCCTCATGAAGCTCAACAAGAAGTGCAAAGTCCTGCACCCAGGAAGGAAAAGTAAATGCTGGGGACCACCCATCTGGAAAGCAGCTTGGCAGAAGAGAACCTGGGGTCCTGTTGGGCACCAAGTTGAACATGAACCAGCAATGTGCCTTTGCAGCAAGGGATGCTAGGACGAGTGCTGTCAGTAGGCTGAGGGAGGTGATCCCTCTACTCAGCACAAGTGAGGCAACACTTGGAGTACAGCGTCCAGTTCTGGGGTCCCCTGTGCAAGAGAGGCAGGAACATACCAGAGAGAGTCCAGGGAAGAGTCACAAAGATGATTAAGGGACTGAAGCAACTCTTCTGTGAGAATAGGTTGAGAGTGCTGGGATTGTTCAGCCTGAAAAAGAGAGGGCAGGCTCAGGGGAGACCCTGTCAGCATGTATAAATACCTGAAGGGAGGGTGCAAAGAAGGTGGAGACAGTGACAGGACCAGAGACAACAGCCACAAACTGAAACACAGGAGGTTCCCTCTGAACACCTGGAAATGCTTTTTTACTGTGAGGGCACTGGCCCAGTTACCCAGAGAGGTTGTGGAGTCTCCATCCTTAGAAATAGTCAAAAGCCATCTGGACATGGTCCTGGGCTGCAGGCACAGGGAGCACTGCTTGAGCAGGAGGGCTGGGCCAGATGACCTCCCTTCCAACCTCAACCGTTCTGTGATCTGTGGAAGGGCAGACAGCAGTGTGCTTGAGAAGGAACACAGGAGGCACCTCTTAGTATGCTGATCCCACAAAGAACATTTCAAACTAGGGGACATCAGGTGGCCAAATCCCCAGTGCCCTCGGGGTCAGGCTGGTGAGAGCAGTCTGGCCAGAGGTGACCAAGCAGTAAAGGAAAGCAGCAGGGGGCCAGACTGCTTCCAGGTTACCTGCCACTGAATCACTAATGCTGCACACAAACGGGAGCAGTATAGCTCAGTCCACTCTGGCTCAAGGGAGGGTTTCCTATGGAAGCAGGCTCATCTATACTCATATATCTGACCCTTTTCCACATTTTCCCAAGAGCCCAGACTTATCACAGCTCTCTGCTCCCTCCACCCATCTGTGTCTAAGGATCGATGGAGTTTGGGGGTGAGATGAAGTTGCATTGCCAGGGGAGCTCAGGCATCCCTGGCCTCTCCCTGGGCATTGCCCAGAGCAGGCAATGCTCTCCAGGTTGATGCAGATCATCCAGTCAGTGGTTGCCACAGTAACCGCACTTCTGGAGGAAGGATAGCCGGTTCCTGGGGTAACAGAATGCTGTCACCAGCCTGGGTGTTGTCTCTATTGCACAGCAGGGAAGGATGATTGAGTTTTCTGAAGGTGAGAAAATAAACACCCTTCCCTACACTACACCAAGCCCTGCTCCCCACCCACTTCACCCTCCCATGTGCAGCCGCAGCTCCACTCTCCACAGCCCTGTGCTCCCTGGCAACTGCACTGCTTCCTTCAACACTCAACCCAAGAAGAAAAGGTGCTTCAGACAAGAAGAAATCAGCCTACCCAGGCAGGAGCCAACAGTTTTCTTCCATTTCCACCGTAGATGTGCTCTGCAGCCCCAACAGCCCCACACCAGAGGGAACCGAGGCCCAACCCCCGTGAGGATCACAGACCTTTTAATGTCAGTGGTTGAATGGATGTCTGAAGGGTTTGAATGGAGAGCTCACCACCCCTCAGGCACCCTTCTAGTCTAGTTTTCTAACAAGATCTGCTCACAGTCCCCTTCATTATGTGCAGGAGCAATAGTAGCTCCTGCACATAATAGGAAGCCATACAAACCCAAAGCCTGGCAGACCTGAGGGACCCCTGTAATGCTGCTGTAGTGCAAGGCACGAGCAGCCCTATGACTAGACACAGCACTTATCCCTCTGCTTCCATTGCTGGGGAGAGGAAGCATTTACAGTATGCAGGTCACCCCTGCCTGGTGCCCTCAGCTACATGAAGAGCTAAGTGAAGGCCACGTAAAGCCTATTCCCTTTCTGCTCCAAGTCTACACCCCCTTCATAGCAAAGCCCTGTTGTGGTTTTACATGACAAGGTTCTGATGGAAAAGGGGGAGCTGCAGGGGTGGCTTCTGCAAGAAGCAGCTAGAAGCCAGACTTTGGGCAGTAGGCCCAACAGAGCAAACACCATCCAACTTGTTCGTTGCTGACTAAGGCCGAGCCAACCAGCAACGGTCACAGCACCTCCATGAATCACAATTAAGAGAAAAGGCCCTGCAAGCAGCCACTTTTTGCCACCATAGAAGGGAGTGAGAAGATGTAAGAGACTCTTCAGACACAAAGGTCAGTGAAGAAAGAGGGGAGGAAATGCTCCAGGTGCCAGGGAGAGAGATTCTCCTGCAGCCCATGGTGAAGACCATGGTGAAGCAGGCTGTTCCCTGCAGCCCATGGATGATGATGAGGAGCAGAGATCCCATCTACAGCCCACAGAGGAGCCCACGCTGGAGCAGGTGGAGACACCTGAAGGATGCTGTGATGGGAAGCTCATGTTGGAGCAAGGTCCTGGCAGCATAACCTGTGGCCTGTGAAGAGACTGACCCAGCCACAGCAGGTTTGCTGGAGGCACTTGTAACCCCATAGGGGACCAGGCTGGAGCAGTCTGGGCCTGAAGGTCAGCACCCTGTGGTCTCACTGTGTGTGCAGTGCAGTGTAATAAATTAGAGAGTTTCCTTTATTCTGTGTTGAGTCTGTTTTGCCCGTGACTCTGATTGCGGAATGATCTCTCCCTGTCCTTATCTCGACTCCTAAGCCTCTCAATATATATTTTCACCCCTGTCCAGCTGAAAACAGGAGTGATAGACTGACTTTGGTGGGCATCTGGCCTCCAGCCAGGGTCAAACCACCACAGGCCTCAGGGAAAGATGCACCAGATAAGAAGACATTACATGGTCATACGAGATAGGCATCAGCCACTGCCTCTGCTGAGCTGTTTTCAGCACAGCTGTGTGAAAAAGGAAACCTACTCCACAGGCTCACCATTTGGGGTCCAAAGGACAAACTCCAAAGTCTTTGGAGATGGCCAAAACCCAGGCTGTTATTAGCTACTGGATTCCCTTCTACTTCCTGGTGTGCCAGTCTGGGACACCATAACCCTGAACTCCTCTCTGTGAGAGCTGGAAAGCACAGAGTGAACAAGGCAAAGAGCATGAGAAGAACTCACCCTCAAAGCACCTGAGGAAATCGAGAGCAGCTGCTGGGGGGAGCTCGTGCTGGGCACCATCTCCTCTGTACACACACACATAACCAGCTCAGCCTGTGCAATCTGCAGCCACACTGAGCTTTCCCAGCTCTGGCCCCAAGTCACAACAGCAGTGGTCCCAGTTTCAGCCTGATACAAGAACTGAGAGCTCTGAAGAATAAGCCAGGGGCTGGGTATCTCTAATTAGGCAGCCAGAGTGAGCGGACACATTAGGTCTTGATCTTGCCTCTGCTTGATGATGCAAGTGTTCATCAGGCACTCATTAAGGGAGCACCAGTCCTCTGGCTGTCTAATTGGAGACTGGACAGACAAAAGGGAGACAGACACACAAAGGAGACTGGTTAAGACGACAGGCAGTCTTTAGAGACCTCTTGGGATGTTTAGTTTTAGATGGCCATTTCCTAAATAACTGGGGGAGGGGGGGTATGGGGTTGGAAGAACAGACCCTCAGCACCTGGAATTATCCTAGGGCTTGGAAGTTGCACCAAGTTCTGTCTCATGAGCTGCACAGCACTAACTTACACTGAGGTTGGTCATTCAGCTGAACAGCTGATCTCTCAAGCAGGAGATGCGACGCTTGGTCACCACCACCCGCTATTAAAGGGGTTGAAGGATTTGGCTCCTGTACCAGGGTGCAGGGTACCTTCAAGCAATTTCTAACACTTCTTTACCCAGTGGTTTTTTCCTCCAGCCTGGAACAGGGTTCAGGGCACGGCAAGCCTCAGCCTGGTGAAGGTCACCTCTGGGAGGCACTGACACTCACCTCCTCTTCACTTAAAGTTTAGTGCAGACGAAAAGGGTCACAGGAAAACCTAACCTGGGTGGTCCTCAGCCCCCTGCAAGCTAAGTGCAGGTGACAGATCACACCTCACCCCCAGCAGGACAAGACACTGCTGTGTTGGGGTCCACCTGACTACAGCAGACAGACCTCAGGCACATCATGAGAAGTCACCGTTCCCCACCTGTGCTGTGACATGCAGAGGCAGCTGGCAAAGATCACATCATGCTCTGCTCCAATTCACCTTGCTGGACCCCATGCCCTGTGCCAGAGCCCCACTGGCCACCACCCCCCTCAACTCCAGCTCCAAGACCCCAGTAAGAGACAGCAGCAAAGAGCAGCACATCTGGCACTGTCCACAAGATGCCGTCCATTCCTCTCTTGTCTACCCTGCAGCACCCCCTTGAGTGAGAAAAGCTCTTGCCATGTCCCATCTTCGAGGGCTGAGGTATCCAAGCTGTTCTCATTTTGATGGGACCACAGGCAAAAAAAAAAAAGCAGCCACTTCCAGCCTACGCTCACACTTTATTATATAGAGACACAGTGAGTGTAAGAACATCAACATGGGACACGGACAGTAGGGGAGGCCCGGAGGCACTGCCCCCTGTCCCCTTGGTGCACCAGTCAGCAGAGTTTATACAAATCATACAGTATTCGAACAATAAATAAGTTTGATAAATAAGATTGGTAAATTAAAAAAACCCCAAAAACGTAGAAAGACAAAGCAGCAAGGAATGATTTTGAGGGCTGCAACATGTTCACAGCAGTGACAATACCACCAACACCTCACCGGCAGCTGGAGCACAGACCCCCATCAGCCCTTTTCTCTCACCGTACTATGGCAAAACCCACTGAGGAGGGGAACCAAGGGAAGAGTTGTACAGTTCACTACTGCTGTGCTGCCATGGTCTAGGAGCCCTCTCTCTTTCTTGACCCCGTTCAGAAAGTGTGCATGAAAACAAGGTACAACTGCAGACCCACTGTGCTTGCCTGTTTGGTACAAACGCTCCCCTCAAACCAGTCTCTTCCCTTTCTATGGTCCTTCGGATGAACATTGGCACAGTTATTAATTGAGTCAGGGCAGGGGGCAGAGGGGGAAACACCTCTAAGGAATGGGGGAAGAGATGAGGTGATCTCCCTTTCGCTCATGGGAGGCAGCAGCACACCATCATTCGTGACTTCAGAGCTCTGGCATGCTCCTTCCACACACCAGCACCGATGGAGACTGGGTGGGTGACACCACCAGCCAGTCCCCTAGCAAGGAGGGGGTTACCACAAGGACTGCTGGGATACAGCTCAAGAAGTGGAGTTAGAGGGGAAGGGACAGCAGTAGAAGGCCGCCACTGGTTACCGAAAAGTAAGACAGGCAGCCCCTGACCCCAGCAGGGGAAGGGGCTGCACAGACACGCTGATCCGACCAACCTCCCTGTCAGCCTCAAGGCCTCCAGCTCTCTCCTAGAGATGCTGGCAGCTGACGTACGAGGGAGAGAAGGACTCCATCCATCATGGATAACTCTCAGCAAAAAGGAGACTTTAACCCTGCCCCCTCCTGCCAACTCCCCTTTCTGCCCCCAGAGAAGGGCGCTGGAATGTGAAGAAACCAGGAATTGAGGGAATAGGGCAGTGAGAGAGAAATGGGAACAGATGGAGATCTGGGATGGGGAACCCGACCCCTCTGCCCTCACATGTACAGGAGGCTACTCATCCAGGCCCGGTATCAAGTCTGCAATGCTGTCCACGTAATAGTCGGGCACCAGATCCTTGGCGGCAGCGCTGTCGCTGGCCAGGTAGGCCTGCGCCTCTTCCAGGCGGGAGACACCCGTCAGGGTGAGGATGGTGGAGAGGCCGCAGTTCTTGCCGAAGAGGATATCTGTCTCCAGACGGTCTCCCACCATGAGGGTGCGGGACGGGTCGACGCCAAAACGCTCCACGATGCAATCAAACATGTAGGTGTTCGGCTTCCCCACCACCAGCGCCTTGCGGCCCGAAGCAGTTTCCACCGCGGCTGTGAGGCTGCCAGTCCCTGAAGGGGAGGAAGGAGGAGAAAGCTAAGCACCTGCGGGATAACGGGCCGCCGGCTGCGGGCAGCCCAGCACCCCGGTCCCAGCGGGGCAACACGGCGTCAGGAGCTGCCAGGGACGCCGGAGGGCAGCCCCGCCCGTCCTCAAGGGAAACACCTTGCCCAGGCTCGGGGAGGTGAACCCCCTACCGAGACCAAGCTCGCCCCCAGCACCTCCCGTCCCCGGGGGCAGGAGGGGCGCGGGCCCGGGCTCACCGGGGGTGCGCTGGCCGTCGCTGAGCGGGTGCCAGGGGTCGGGGTCGGTGGCCACCAGGAGGCACTGCGGGTCGCGCAGGTAGCCGCAGGCCCGCGACAGCTTGGCGAAGGTGAACTGGTCGTCGTAGCCCACCAGCACGGCCCGCACCGGCTCGGCGCCGCCGGGCACCGGCTCGTCCTCGCCCACCAGGCGCAGGCCGGCGTCGCGCACCTCGCCGCGCAGCCCCTCGCCGCCCAGCACGAAGACGC
>VZTU01033341.1:112679-125026 GCA_013400835.1 Zapornia atra
AGGGGCGGCGGCGGGGCGCCCCCTGCTGCTCGGCGGTGCGTAGGGGCGGCGGAGCTGCTGTCGCTCGGCGGGCCAGGGCAGCCCGCTGCCTCCCCGCCTCCTGCCCGGGCCGGGGCTCAGCCGTGCCGCTCCGCCTTCGCCTCCCCGGGGAGCTCGCCTGCCTTCCCTCCTGCCGGCTGCCGGCGGAGCGGGCGGCCTCCAGCCGCTCGGGCTGCCACGAGCGCCCTGCTCACGCCTGGCCGGGGCCGTGGCGCGGCTCTTGGAGCCCCCGCGTTGAGAAGTGCGCGCGCACACACACACACACACACACACACACGTGTGTATATCTATCTATCTGTATTACGTCTGTCCGCGGGCTCCTGGGACAACACATCTTGAGGCAGAATGGTGCAGAAGGGGCTGCTGCGGTCACGGCCGTGCGCCCAGAAGCGGCGCCCCCCAACCCGGTGCCAGCCCGTCCCTGGGTGCGGGAGGACCCCCGGCCGGCCCGAGGGGGTGGCTCACCCCACTGGGGGGTTCCTGGGCTGGGCGCTGGGTCCCGCAGGGGTGGCAGGGCCCTGAACCCCAGGCTGCCTTCCCCGCAGGACGTGGTGGTGCGGGGAGGGAGGCCCTGTGGACACGGAAGGGCAGGGGGATGCGGGCAGGCAGGGGGGCTCACTGGCATGAGCCAGGGGAGCACGATGGAGAATCTGGAAGGGACACATGGTCCCTCAGGCCACCCTGGCGTTTCCACAGTGCCTGCTGGGTCCCAGAGGGGCACCAGGTCCCACCACCCTGGCCTTGCGGCGCCCCTGCACCCCCAACCCTGCTCAGTTCTCTGTGGGCTGTCCTGGTGGAGATGTGGCCACGGGGCTCCTTCCCCCATCTGCGGCTCTGGGAGAACAGTCCACGGCAGCTGTCCCATGGGTCTCGTCTGGGGGGTGCCTGGGGGATGGCAGGGCATCCCGGCTGTGCCGCCGTGCTGGCTGTGGGGGGAGCGGCGGTGGGACAGAGGGAGCTCGGCTGGTTGCCCCAGCCATCCGTCGTGGCCGGGCTTTCGGGCTGCCTGTGTGCTCAGGGGCTGCTGGGGTGGGAGCTGTGCTCCGGGGCTGGGCCACAGGCTGTGCCAACATCATGGGTGGGCCTGGAGCTGGGCGCTTGCCTGGAAAGAAATCTACAGTGGGCTGGGTTCCCCTCTGCTGGGGTCTCTCCCTGGGGCAAAGGGGGCCACAGTGCTGGCCATGGGTCAGGTAGGGTGCCACAGACAGATTGATGGACAAACTGCCCCTTGCCTGGCTCCCATAGCACAGACCCAAGCACACAACAGCTTTTGGAGGCTTTTCCCACCCTCCTCCCAAGTGGCCAGGGACATGAGGCTTCTTTACAGGGGCTGTTCACCCCCACACTGGAGAACCACCATCCACCTCTCATACAATGAGAGGCAGATCCTGGCTGTTCTGCCCTAGCTGGAGGCTTTTCCTCTCCTTTGGTGGCAGGGACATCCCCAGCACCCTTTTGTGTGGGGAATGGTGGGATGAAGGCAAATCAGAGGAGGTGGCGTTGGAGGGGTGTCATCTCCCAAGCACTGTGCTATCTGGGGCACACTAACCTTTGCAAGAGGTGTCATCGGCCATCTGCAGAGTTGGTGGCCCCACAGCTTCAGGAGATGGTCTGGTTGCTGCTGGGGATACTGGCTGGGACCTGGCCTCAGGGTCCCTTGAGGTGCTGCACAGAGAATGGAGCAAGACAGGCTTTGATCAGGCATGGCGGTCCTGGCCATGAGGCACCTCACACCCTTCTGCAAGGGTATGGCCCATGGTGTGGGGTGAGATGGGGGAGGACATGGGGACAGCTGGGACAGTCCCCAGCTCCTGCTGAACTTACGCCTCTCCATCCAGGGGAGAGGGGGTGCTGGACAGAGGGGACTTGGGGGATAGCTCTTCAGCCAGGGTGGCCTCGCCAGGTCCGCCGTTCACAGGTGGCACGAACATGCCTGAGACGTTGAAATCTACCTCTGAGTCAAGAGAAAGGAGGGAACCCTGTGAGGAAAGTCTTGCCACCCAGAGCTTCCCCCGGTGATGAGTGATCTGACATTGGGGAACTGGAGCAGCCCCCTGCTTCCCCCTCTTGGGGATGAAGAACTATCCCCTTCCCTTCCTCCACCCTGGGCTGTGGCCCTTCAAGCAAGACCCTGGCCCTACCTCCAGGGAAGAGGGTGTCTGCATTCTGGATGAGAGCTTCCACCACGCCCACCACCTGGATGGAGGTAACTGAGGCCAAGTCCAGTTGCACAGGGTCTCTGAAGAGGCAAGGGTGGGGAAGGCATCACAAAAGGCATTTGGGGCATTAACCCTTTTGTTGTTCATTCCTGATGGAGCAGAGCCCAAAGGGAAGGCAGCCCAGCTGAGGGGGGTGGTATGGTGGGAGGTGGGCTTTGTTCCCTGTCCTAGAAACCTGTGTTTGGTGTCGGAGGCCAATGGTGTTGGAGGCCGTCCATGTCAGGGAGTGCAGGGATTTGAGGACGGAAGAGGTGTGGGTGCTTTAGCCCAGCATGAAGACTGCTAGATCAGCCATTCCCATGGTGTTTGTGCTCAGGGCACCCCAGCCGGGGCTGGGGAGCTGCCTCCCATCCCTCTGAGCCCGGCCTTACCCCGTGCTCCGCTGCGACCACAGCAGGTTGGGGCCCAGCACGATGGCGATATTGCTGGGGGTCATTTTATTCACCTCCTGGTGTTCGGCCAGCTTGGCTAAAAACTTGATCAGATATCTGCGGGGTAAAAGGAGGATGAGGGGCCATCAGTACAGATTCAGGTAGAGAACAGCTGCCCCCAGTGAGCACTTGGGGCCGAAGAAGCCCCATCCCTGTAAAACACCTCAGGTTGTTGTAGCTCTCCCGGGGCAGGCGGCTGCAGGTGTCTTGCAGGCTCTGCACACGGCTGTCGACATCCTTTAAGCTGCGAGAGAGAAGGAGGAGGCACAGAGAGCTCCTATCGCTCCCTACGGCTGAGAGGGACGTGGTGTGCAAGGGAGGAAGGGCAGTGTCAGCTGCCCCGTGCAGGGATGGAGGTGCTGAGCCAGGCAGCTGAGCCAGACACCCACAAAACTGCACCTCAAAGGGATTTAATGCGATATGAATATAGCTCATGGGTGGGCCTGGGTACAGGCAGCAACCCTGTCCTCCCATGACTATGGGGGTCAGTAGCACCGATCGGTTTAGGAAAGTGCTCTCCCCCTTCCCCCAGGCTTTTTGCTGTGCCTCCCCTGGCACTCCTTCCACCCCAAAAGCAAGAGGACAAGGGTGAGATGGGGTTCACGCCACTGAGGCCAAGTGGCTTTTCCTAGGCTAGGCTTGTTTTAAAATCCAGAAGGCTGCAGCCTTCCCTCTCCCCGCTGTGGCATTTATTGCTGTGCTCCGAGGTTTTGGGCCATGCGGCTTTCTCCTGAGCATGGAACAGATCAGGAGCTTTGTTCTTACCTCCCCACGTGGCAAACAAGGCCAAGCAGCCCTTCTCTGAGTGACAGGAGGAATGGAGGGACAGTGGTGGGGTGGGGGAGGCTTTTTTAGCCCCACCAGGATTTTCCACCCTGACACCCAAACCCACCTGCCTACTTTGACCCATTCGTTGTAGAGCTCGCAAGTCATCAACGGCTGGGGCAGCTCTCGCAGGTAGGACTTCAGCGCGCCTGGGGAGGGGAGGGGGAGCAGCCAGGGTGGTTGGGGGTCAGCAGGGACTGCCCAGCTGCGTCCCCATCCTGCCTCACTGGCACCCACCAGCCACAGCGTGAGGATCTGAGTAAAACTCCTCCAGGGCGTTGGAGCCACTGGCCAAGCTGCTCTTCAGCTTCCTCAGCACCGAGGCACCAGCTGCCAGTCGGAAGAGTCCCTGGAGATGGGGCAAAGAGGGAAAAGATGCGGGGGGGTGTGGTGTGGTACAGCTGGGGAGGAAGGTGGGGGGGTGTCAGAAGCGCTGCCCACCTCCTCCCTCATGCCGGAGGCCAGCAGCATCATGACACAGGCTTCGATGGGCAGCGCGATCTCCCGGCCCAAGCTCTTGAGGTGCGTCTCTAGGGGCACACCATAGTACCCCACCACCGGGGTGGCTGCGGTGAAGGAGGGCTCTGGAAGAAGGAGGTGAATGTTGAGAGGGGTGGTGGCCACCGGGGCCATCTGGCACCTTGCCATGCCAACACCTTGCTCCGAGCTGGGGCTGGCCGGGTGGGCGCAGAGGCAAGGCAGGCGGCATCCTCAGCCCGCCTCAGGCTGCAGTCCCCATCCCACCAGCCTGACGTGGAGGCTGCAGCAGGCACAGAGAGGCCGTTCCCAGCCTTACCAGCCACTCTCACATCCCCCAGGCTCTGCTCTGGCTCTCCCCTGGCTGTGTGGAAAGCTGGTTGGTACCTGTCTGGCTCTGGCTTTCCTTCAGCTCGGCCAGAGCTGACTGCAGCGACCCCAGGGACTGCTGGTGGTACTGGGCTTGGATCTCCAGCAGCTGCCAGACAGGGAATATGCAAACAGCACTCAAATTCAGACACGGCCCCTCTTGGAGAGATCCCCATCTTCAGGACATTTCACCCATGTGGAGATATGGCAGAGGGGAAGCTGCAAGGGACATGGACACACCCCACCCCACCAATGCCCCCCTCTCCCTGCCCCACCAGCGTCTATGGAACCATGGCTGTAGTGGTAGAGGGCAAATTGGAGACCGTGGGGTCATTGGGACACGCTGCTCTGTTTGCAGTTGGTGCTAGCGGTGCATGGAGCAAGGGCAGCTTTGGGCATCTGCTGGTGCCTGGGGCTGTTCCATGCCCTGGCTGCAGGGCTTGATGTGGACAAGGCTGAGGTTATGCATAGGAGATGTTCACATGTGGAGGAGGAGTGCAAAAGAGGACTTACTCTGATGAAGTAGCTGGCATAGCTGTCTTCTTTTGTGGAGAAGTGGTAGAGGTCAGCCATATACTCATCCTGGAAAGGGACACATAGAGAAAAGCAACTTTCCACCTCCTCCCTGGCACCCATAGAAGAGGGGATGTCTTCACAAAGCCCCTCATCTGGGCCGTGATTTGCCTGGGCAGGGTCTCTGGGGTGCAGCGGGGAGGCAGGCTGGGACCATGTGGGCATTCATCCTTGCCCCTGTCGCTTGCATTCAGGTAGTGTCAGTGATCTGGCATAAGAGGCCTGGGGACAAGAGACCCCTACACCTACAGGTCCAGCACACCCGTGAGATCTGCCAGACAAGGTGCTGGGTTTTGCAGAGAAACAGGACAGGAGTGGAGAAATCTGAAGTGAAAATCCCATGGCACCCAGCACAGACCCCAGCTCAGCTGGCTCCTAGCCTGAGGGGACCCCATAAGCTCACTGCTGTAGCCCCTGGAACCTTATCCCAGACATAGATACAGAAGACTGGGAGAAGAGCTTCTTGAGAGTAGCCCTGCTGAGAAGGATTTGGGGACTGTGGTGGATGAGAGACTTAACATGAGCCAGCAGTGGCTCTTGCAGCTCGCAAGGCCAATGGGATCCTGGGCTCCATTAGAAGAGGGGTGGCCAGCAGGGACAGGGAGGTGATTGTCCCTCTCTGCTCTGCCCTCGTGAGGCCCCATCTGGAGTCCTGTGTCCAGATCTGGGGCCCCCAATACAAGAAGGATGTGGAACTGTTGGAGAGGGTTCAGAGGAGGGCCACAAGGATGATTAGAGGGCTGGAGCACCTGCCCTACAAAGAGAGGCTGAGGGAGCTGGGCTTGTTCAGCCTGGAGAAGAGAAGGCTGCGGGGGGACCTCATTGCAGCCTTCCAGCACCTGAAGGGAGCTTATAAGCAGGAGGGGATTCAACTTTTTATAAGGGCAGATAATGGCAGGACAAGGGGGAATGGACTAAAGCTAAAGGAAGGAAGGGTTAGATTAGATATTAGGGGGAAGTTTTTACAGAGAGAGTGGTGAGGGGCTGGAACAGGCTGCCCAGAGAAGTGGTGGATGCCCCGTCCCTGGAAGTGTTCAAGGCCAGGTTGGATGGGGCCCTGGGCAACCTTGTGTAGATCCAGGCCTGGAGGTTGGTGACCCTGCCTGTGGCAGGGGGGTTGGAGCTCTATGATCCTTGGGGTCCCTTCCAACCCAAACCATTCTATGATTCTATGATTCTCTGCAGCAGCTTGTGCTTCAAATCCTTTATATTCTTCCCTGGGATTGGGCATCTCCCTATTCCCACTCCTTGAGGGACCTGGTTGCTTGCAGAGGGCAGGACATGCTGATTGCTGCATTTGTCTTGGCATGGGGTCACCTTGGATGGAGCTGCTGGAGGGGGAGAAGATCTCTAGCCTAGGAGCTTCCCCGTGGG
The DNA here is from genome assembly GCA_013400835.1 of Zapornia atra. Taxonomy (NCBI): domain Eukaryota; kingdom Metazoa; phylum Chordata; class Aves; order Gruiformes; family Rallidae; genus Zapornia; species Zapornia atra. The sequence continues at coordinate 118,987 of VZTU01033341.1, forward strand.
GCAGAAAGAGTGATGTTCTCACCTTGCACTGCTCCACCTTCCTCTTCACCTCCTCCTCCTCTTCCTTCAAGTTCTCCAGTTTGTTGGCAGCAGCAGATGTTCCAGGGCCAGGGCCAGCAGCAGAGCTGTTACCAGAGTTCTTGGCAGCTTGGTTCAGCCTTTCGGGTGGGAGACAAGAGTCACACCTGCAGCCTCAGCACCAGGGACATGGGGCAGGACGGGTATGCAGAAGGGGTATGGGGACCACGAGGGGGTGGCCAGTCACAGTACTGCCCTGTGGTGGGTTTCCTTGGACAGCACCTCTCACTTCTGTCCCCCAGAAGAAGATGCTGCTGCACCAAGGGGTATGACATGGTCAGGATGTGGAGCTGCCTGAAACACCCAGGGTCTCTGTAAGACCCTTCCCAATCCCTGTTCTTTAGATGTTTCCTTCTCTTCTCCCTCCAGCCAAAGGGAGGGCAGCATGGAAACAAGGCACCAGTGACCCACAACTGCCCCACTCTTCCATAGAAACTTGGCATGGGCTACCTTGCATAAGTCAGAGTGGGGGAGTGATCTCAGCAGCACCTAGCCCACCCCAGCTGCGGTGTGCTCTGTACCGGCTCTTGATGTTGTTCCAGTCAGAGATGAACTTCTGGAGGGTCTTCTTGTGCTTCAGGATGATGGGAAGCTCCTCCTAAGGGAGAGAGGGGACAGAGGCTTGGAAGTAGGGGAAGGGGAGATGCGATGGGAGAGCCAAGCCAGGAGGGTTGCCAGGGCTACCTCGCTGAGCTTGTTGAGCGGCTGCAGGACATCGTGCTCCAGGGTGATCTCATACTCAGCCAGGATTTTGGCCAGTGAGCTCTGTATGCAGCAGCCCATCTCCAGGGCTTTCCTGTGTAGGGGACAGAGATGAAATAACTGCGGGCTGGAGCCATGCCCCTCTCTGACCCAACACCATGCCCATACCCACATGGAACCCAGAGCCAGCCCCCAGCCCCCTCTGTAACTGGAAGGCTCTGACTGTTCCTTCTCCTGTGACACCAACACTTGCTCCAAGGACAGGGTTTGACAGTGGCTCTGTCAGGGTTTGGCATCTCTCAAGGGTGAGCGGCTGCAGCCCTTTCTCCCACTGGCACTTACCCGAGGCTGGACTCTGTGTCCAGTTCCTTGAAGCTCTCAGCCATCGTCATGGACAGTGCCATCAAAGGCAGCTTCTTCTGCACAGAGCCAAGGATTCATGAATGGAATGGTGAGCTGGTGTGCGGCAGTTCCGTCCCCATAAAGCATGCCACCGTGACATGGGAGCGGGTGGCTAAACCCTGTGCTGGGTCTCCACCTCTCCTGCTGTCCCACCCAGCCCTGTTGGCCCTTTGGATGCCTCTTCAGCCAAATTCAGGACCCAGTTAACTAAAAAAGGCATCGAGGCTCCATAGTTGTTTAGAAAACCTCCAATCTTCTCTAAAATCATCCCATGTGGAGGACCACGACACTGAGGGAGACCCAGCCCTGCCATGGCTTCAATTGTACAGACCAGTTTAATCATTGCGAATAATTAAGCTGGGACTTAATCAGGCTGACAAGAAGAGTGGAACCCACAGAATCATGGGGGGAGCTGATAGAAGTGCAGGAAGATCCACTGTTTGCTTCCCAGACAAGGGCTGGTGAACACCAGCTGGCAGGTTCAAACCAAGGAGGAGGAAGTGGTGGCACTGCTGTGCCCTGCTGCACTGTGATGCTTCTCACCACAGGGCACCGTGGTTGACAGAGATTCACAGGGGGTCAGGAGGTGACATGGACAACAGGGTTTTGGACGGCTGTTCAACACAAAGACACCGTCTCTGTCTCAGAAAACCTCAAGCTAGGGATGGTTGAGAGGGCTGACTTGCTTTGCTCTACCCAGATACCTGCTCGTGGCCACTGCTGGAGATGGGACCTGAACTGGGCTTTAGGCTGCCCTTCAGCAAAGCCTGCCGAGCAGGGGCCTGATGTCCCCTTTGCTGGCGGGGGACAGAGCCGGGGCAAGTGTGGGCTGTGGAGGGAGGACACTACTCACCACTCGCTTGTCCATCTCAGAGCCATATTGACCCTGCAGGCAGGCTTGGAGCCTCTTGGATACACTGTGAGCCGCTCGCTTGGCCGGCTCGATCCTCTGCTCGATCTGGGGGGAAAAAAGGTGGGACTGGGGAAGCCATGTTGCCAATCGTGGGACCAACCCCTGAGGCCGTCTTCCCACCACTCAGCTCTGGACGTGGGTGAAGCTGCCCAGCATCCTGCCACAGCCCTGAGCATCCCCAGACCAGGGAAAAGGGAGCACAGCTCCTGGTCAGGATTCGTCCCCCTGTGAGCAGACAGGGAAGCCTTTTCCCGTGGCGGGAGCCTGGCATTCCCTTAACACCATGGTCCTGGAGTCGCCCTGGGGCACACAGGCAGATCCCAGCATGGAAGGGCAAATCGCAGGCAGGGCCAGGGCAGGTTCCCACGCCCAAGCACAAGCAGGCGCAGGCCCGCCGGCACAGCCCGCTCCATACCTGCAGCAGATCTTCCGGCAGCAGCTCAGTTGCTTCTTGCGCTCTGCGGAGAAAGGAGGAAGAGCCATCAGCACGTGGGGGTGACCTCCACCCAGCCTCCTCAGGAAGGCAGGTCCTCACAGGACCTGGGCGCGGGGAACACTGACTGTGGCCTACACCACCGTACAGAAGCCTCTGGGCAGGGGGAAGAAGCACAGCAGGAGCAGAACAAGGCAGCCAACCTTGCTGGCTGTGGTGACACCTCACCGGGGCTTCCAGTTCAGAGCACCCCAGTCAAAACGTCCAGACGCGGCTGGTTTTATGACACAGGGTGCCTAGCAGGGCTGTGTCGTGGGTGGGGTGGCTGCTGGTGAGACCTTCTGCCCCCACTGCCTGCCTCTCCCCCACAAGCGAATCCAGGGCAGTGCTGTCAGAGCCTGGCGTGCATCTTTGCAGGCCAGAGTAGCCACCAGCTGTGGGGTCGCCAGTGCCAGAGCAAGGATATCTTTGTGGTGGAGCTGGAGACACCAGCCCCCCAGAAGTGCCTGTGTGAAACCACCTTTCTGCTCAGTTTTGCAGCAGTTGTTAGGCGTGAACCTGGCAAAGGAAACTTCTGGTTTGCAGCAAATTCTGCTCAAACCCAAATTAAAAAGCCACCAGCCACCACCACCACAAGACCCCCCCCCGACACCTTGCGCAGAGGAAACCCCGCTTCATGGCCTACTGCCATTGCTACACCCTCCAGACTCCCATTTGCTTTCCCTCTGCTGCTTTCCCCCCAGTTCATGTTTCTCTTTTCACTGCTCGCTGGAGCCGATGCAAGATGAGGCCGTGGAGCTGCAGGAAACGGGGGCGGCTTGGTTGAAGGCAGGCAAAATCACGTGAGGTTGCGGCCTGCAGAGGAGAGGCTCTGCAGCGGGTGAAGAGCTTGCTTTTGGACCGTGTGACAGGCAGGCACCTCCTGCCTGCCTGGCATTAAACGAAAGGGAGGCAGTCTAACGTGGAGATGAGACATCTTGAGGGAGGGGGGATGGGAAAGGGGGATGCTCCTCTCCAGGTACTGCAAGAAGAGCAAGAGGCCACCAGGATGTACAAGCTGCTTCACTCTGGCCGGTCTGCTGGGCTGGCTGAAGGACCTCAGTGGTCTAGAGGACATGGATGGTCCTACTCAGCCTCCCGGCGCTGAGGAACGTGCGGAGGTGGCTGTAGGAAAGAGGGAGTGAGGGGGCTGGGAAGGGAGTGCCCAGCCCTGCAATTTCAGTTCTGGGTTTTGCAAGGGGAGAGCTTTGGAAAGCTGAAGAGAAAAATAAGGAAGCAGTAGAGGTAGGATGGGGCCAGAAGGATTTTGTGAAGCTTTAAGTCCTCCACGGGTCTTCTGAGGATCCCCAGTCCTCTCATTGAAGGGCATCCCATGACACCCGCGTTGCCGGGCTGACTAGAGCTATACAGGATATCTGCCTCCTGTGGGGCTCCCCGGTCTCAGCAGGGAAGGGACATCCCAGCTCCCAACACTCTCCTATTCACTGCACAGCTGAGGGCATGTGGCTTGGAGGTCCCTCCCCATTGCCCTTGCGTTCTGGGGAAGCCAACCTTGGGAAAGGCCTGTTTCCAGATGGACACAGTGTCTGTGGACCCTGGAAGAGCTAGCTGAGCTTGGGGGCCATGTCTGTGCTGCCCAGTACCAGTGCAGCCTTCCCACTGCCCCGCGAGTGCCAGGGGGACAGGGAGCCGCAGCCCCTTGGCTCACGCTGAAGATGCTCTAAAGCCAGGGTTGTTCCCTCCCTGTCCCTCACCACCGGCCACGGGAGGTCAGCCCAGCCCCAGCACAAGCCCTCCGCGACCCGTATCCCTCCCTCCCAGCCCTACAAGCACAGGTAGCAAAGTCCTTACCGGCTGGTGATGTTGGGATGGGACAGCTGCTGCCGCATTCGATTAAACTGCCTCTTCATCATCTTGAGAGCTGGGAGGAGACCACGAGAGCTGCTCCACTCGGCTGTACCCACTCAGCACCCTTCCGTGACACTTGGCATTGGGTGCCAGCAGCCCCTCGGCTCCCTGGAGCTGTTCTGCCCCTTGCTTTTCCTTGAGGACCTCTCCCTCCTTACTCCTCTCCTTCCTCCTTCCCTCGTTCCCCCTTTTTCTGTTTCCCCAGCTGGTCCCCTCCCTTGTCCCTCCCCGGGGATGCCCTGCCTGCTTTCTCTTCCCCTCCCTTGGACTCCTCTTGCTCCCTCTTTTTTTTTCTGAGCTTCCTTCCTCCTCTGTTCGCCCCTCCAACGCAGATCAGGTAAGAGCAGTTCAGGGCTCCTGCTCCGCTCTGTGTTCCTGTCACCACCCCACAAGTATAAATAACTTCAGCCCAGCCTTAAAGGGGAAATATTACAGCAAACACGTAACAAGGCAGGACAAGCACATGCTGCTGCCGAGGCTGAGGGAAGGGCCCAAGCTCTGTTTCTGGCTGTCTCATCCAGGGTGCTTTCCCCCCTTGCCTTGCCCACTGCCAGCTGCGCCCTGGGGCAGCCCGTGGCCATGCCAGCTGTCTGCATGGTGCATATAGGGTGCCCCAATATACACCCCACCACTCCCACCTTACCTCGGCACCCAAACTCTGCCAATGCCCTGTGGGGCACCTCTCTCCATGCTTGTGGGTGCAGCTCCAACCTCTTCCTCCCCACAGCATATTACCCTCAACAGGACAAAAGCAGAGGGGTAAGCAGCAAAGCCATACTTGAAACCCCTTCTGTGCCCCCCCACCCCAGTTTCTCTCCCTGCCATCGCTGAGGCTCTCCAAAGCCACAGCCATGGGCTGTTGCCTCACACCTCGGAGAGGTCCCCTTCCTCCCTGCTCCCCTATTGCTGTCAGGGCTCCTCTGAGTGGGGCCAAGCACGGAGCAGCAGCACCCATGTACAGCTGCACGGGGACCACAAACTCCCATTTCTCAGGCTTGGGTGTTGCTGGCTCTCTGCAGAGCTGCACCACAGCTCAGTTGGTTGGTTGGTCGCGTTTTCTTTGTCTAAAAACATCCCTCACACCATCACCACATTTGCCCCTGGCTGTACGAGATGTAAACCATATCTAATCTCCAGCTACCTGCAGCTGGGACTTTCCTCCTCCTGCACCAAGAGCGAGCAGAGGTTGCTGCCGGCAGCGTTACACGGCTGGCAAAGGAACCAGCACCCCAGCCCAGACGGGAAGTGGTCGGTTTGTGGGCAGATGAGACAAGCAGCAAAGGAAAGAAAAAGAGGCGGAAGGGCCACTCCACCTGTGCACCAAAGCCTGAGGAGCAAAAAGGAGGCTCTGTGCCTTCTTGGGGGGCAGAAGGGGGGTGGCAAGCCTCCAGTGAGGGCATGGCAAAGCTGTTTTCAAGGAGGAACTGAGCAAGCAAGCTCTGTGCTTCCCACCCAAACACAAGCTTGCTCTAAACCAGTGGCCAAGCATGCCTGACCCCACAGCCACAAGTCCTGGGGTGCTCCTAAGGGGCATTGCTGTTCCTGAAAGCAGGAAAGGGCTTCGAGCACCTATTGCAAAGACGCACAACAGCCCCCCCCCCCAC
>VZTU01033341.1:125039-135867 GCA_013400835.1 Zapornia atra
CCCCCAATTCTCCCCCTTGCTGGCTGCATCAGGTGATGGCCAAGCAAGCTGTGGCCTCTCCTCTCATGCAATGACAGAGGCCTGCTCCCAGCCCCGGGCTGCTGCTTGCCAGAGCAAATCATCCTCCTTGCACCCCTGCAACAACCACTTCAGAGACACAGCCCCGAGGAAGAGGAGGAAGTGCCGGTACAGGGGCTGATGAAGCTGCAAACAGCTACAAGGGGCAGAGGGGTGAGCTCAAGCACTGCTTCCCACAAACTGTAGGGTGCAGACCCTTGCCCCCCACCTCTCCCTGGAGAGGGAGGGAAACTGGCAGTGCCCAGCTCCCGGTCTGAAACTGACTCTAATCTCAAACAGGAATTGAGAGCAGTTGGGGGACTTCCAACCATCCCCTCTCCCTGCTCATGGGAACGGGAAATCATTGTAGCAAGGCCCCATGTGACTGGGAGAGGAATCGCACCATGGCAGGGGCAGCAATGAGCCCTGGCAGGGTAAAGCCTGCCCTGGGGCAGTCGGGGAAGGGGAAAACAAATCTCTTAGGTCAGAAGGCAGATGGCCAGGATCAGGAAAGAACTCTTTATTTCCCATAAATACAGCAGATTCTTCGCGCCGGGCGTTGAGTTTTAAATGTTTGATATCTTCAATTTACAGAATTTTGCACTGAAAATATATACAAGTCTGTTCAAGACCCAAACAAGATCTGCAAAGAAAAAACCCATACAAAACCCTGAAGAGACCAGAAAGGGAAGTAAGACACAGCAGAACCCCAGCATGAAGACCCCACTTCCCCTCTCCTCCATCGCTCGCTGCCCCCAGCTCCAAGACACCTTACCTTTGCTGCCACCAGGCAGAGAGAGCACAAGGCACCCTGCTCTCTCCCATCCTGCACAGACCTCCTCCTGCCTCTTAACAAGCCACAGGGCACAGCTTGGCCCTGCTTTTAGGATCAGGCCTTGTTAAGGCCAGTTTAGGGATGGGAAGCCACTCCAGTGGTTGCCAGTCCCATGGAGAACGGGGATCACTCAGGACGTGCCACCCCCAGGTCTCCTCCACGCCTGCAGATCCCCGCTCTTGTGTCACAGTGATCAGGCGGTGGGACAAGCCCCCTCCCCACCGCAGGGAGCCAGGCCTGCCCACCACTGCGAGTGGAGGTGCACAAGGCACAGCTGTACCCCCAACCCTTGTACCCCACCCCTCACCCCGGTGCAGAGCAGAGCGGTGTCCCCAGGTGATGGGCCGGCCTCCAGCCTCGCCTGGACACCCAGCCTGGAGTGAGATGCTGAAGAGTGAGGAGAGCCGCCCTGCACTCTGGCCCAGACAAAGGGAGGAAGACCACGCACTGCTTCCTCCTGCCGCTGGGCAGGAGGTTGCAGGGAGGACCAAGCCACCATCCCCTGCCGCCCCTTCCCTCCCCACCACACATCTGGGGGCTGGCCCACAGGATGAAGGCTGGCCGCAGCCCCCAATGCTTGCTGTGGTAGATAAAGCACATGGAAAGGGCACGGGGCGGGGGGTGGGGGTGGGGTGGGTTCAGAGCCCAGGAGATGGAGGGGAAGGCACAGAGCACACCCTTCCAAGCCCCCAGGCTCCCACCCTGCACCCACCTCCCACCAGCTGTTGGAAGGAGGGCTGTATGGGTAGAGGTCCTCCCCCGACACCCCTCCCCACCCTTCCCAAAGAAAGGGCAGCTGCCTGCGCTCTTGCTGGAAACAGCCTCTGTCCAGCCTCATTCCATGCTGGCTCCAGCGCTCTCCCCCAGGCAGAGAACCACGGGGGCCCAGCTCCAAGGATGGGACAAAAGAGGGAGCACCACAGAGCATGAAGCAGCTGAAGGGCTGGTAAGCGTGGAGGGGATGGACAAGGAAAAGGGTCTTCGTGTGCCAGGCCTTGCCTCAGGCTGAAGATGTTAAGCTCCCCATCCTTGTTCCCCACTGCACCTAAGGGGAAAGCAGGGTTCAAAGAGAAGCTGAACAAACTGGGGAGGGAGCGATGCCTTCGGAAGAGCAGTGAAGGCAACTGTTCACCCACATGAAGCTTTTCACTCCACTCCTACTCTTACAGGATGAACATCTCCTGGCATCTCTGCTCTCCTCCTCGAGGCACGCTCCCTCTGGCCCTTGCCCGGCCATCTGGAGAATAGAGCGTGAGCAGCAGCCCCCCACCCCCCCTCCCCGTCTCCTCGGGCTGCTCCAGCCCCACAGGGCTGGCTCCCCAAGGACTCTGCAGTGTAGTGCCTCCAATGCCTGGCCCTAGAGGTTTCCCCAGGACTCTGGTGGGGGGAACTGGTCCACATCCCCCATTTCGTTGTAGGTTTGCTCTCCCATGGTGAAAGTCAGCTTGTACCGTAGCCTCACTTTCTCCTGCAGACAGGGGAGAAAGGTTAAGCAGTCAGAAAGGGGGAAGGAAAAGTCACGAGGAAGCTGCAGAGGGAAGAGGGACAGGCTAACCGGGCTTTGCCCAGGCAGCAAGACAAGCCCATGCCTGTGCCCCAAGGATGGTGCTGTTACCTTCTGTGGGTTAGCTAGCAGCAGGACTTGGGTGATGGCACTGGGGTGGACTATGGGGTTGAATGCTGGCAGCTCCGTGCCTGAGGGAGGCTGTAGCTTCACCTTCATCACCTAGGGAAAGAAAAGAGCATTCCATTCTCGATAGGGACTTGGCAACCAGAGGCCCTACTCCTATGTTTATATTCCACAGTCTCATCAAAGAGAACACCATGCTGGCTCCTGCTGATCTAAAGGCAGCCCGACACTTTCAGAACCACAGAGCTCTCTTCACCCACCTTGCCCTTCCTGCAAAGGGCCTGTGGGGGCCCCCAGCTGGGACCCTCAGTCCCAGCAGACACCTTCCTTACCTTGGGGACAGCAGACTGAAAGACAATGTTGCGGATGGGCTGGGGGGCGGTGCTGAGCATAGAGATCACCACCACCAGCACGTCGGGCCTCTCGGGCAGAGCATCCTTCGCGAAGTGGAAGAGGACGCGGAAGCCGTGCTGATCATACACTGTCACAGGGAGGATGCTGCCTGTGGGAAAGGCAGGGACAGGCAGTCAGCCCGCCCGGAGGAAACTGGCCCTGCAGTAGCCTTTCCTCACCCCCCCATCCCCACACAAGAGACAGAGATACCACTCCTCCTCAAGCTCCACCAAGTCCAACAAGCAAGAAGATTCCTCACATTCTTCCCTCCCATGTGCATGTGGTTTGTTCCACCTTCTTCATACCCTGTCCAGTTGCTTCTTCCCTGATTTTTTCTGTCTCCCTTCAAACAGTCCATGCCCCCACACCCCCCCCTCTTTCACCCCAGCTCACTGGGTTTGATTGACTCCAGAGGCACAGTGATGTTGGCCAGCGAGATCTCCTGGGGCAGCGAGGTGGCAGGAGGCCGTGGTGGGACCGCAGCACTTCCTGCTGGTGCGGCGGCAGCTTTTGGAAGCGTGGCAGAGGCAGGCAGCTCTGAGGTCAGGGGCAGCGTGGGGTTAGGGGAACCACTCTGGAGCACAGGCAGAGTGCTGGGGTTGTGGGCTGTGCTGCCAGAGCTGCTCCTGTTCTGGAGATCCCTCAAGGTGAGCCGGGGAGGGGGCTGCTGCTTCTCCCTGTAGAGAGAAACAGCAAGGAGTGGAACAGGCCACTGAAAAGTCCACGTCCAACACCTCAAAAACGGAGAGGATGCAGACAGATGCATTGTCCTTCCCCTGCTTACCATCGCACTTGCTGGGACTCTGGAGGCAGGGACTGTTGCAGCAGAGTCTTGCCCAGGAGGTCCAGGTCATCCAGGCCACTGGTGAAAGGAGAAGGTTTGGGGGAGGATGCACCAGCATCTGCTTTGACTGGTTGTGTTGCCATGATAGGGGTGATGCCGAGCTCGTTGCTATCTGATGACTGTAGAAAGAGCGCAGAGGAGAGCCCCCTAAGCAGGGTTGTACATCAGCACCCACCGTCAGAGCCAGGACGCTTCCCTGCTCAGTCCATTCGTTCCTTCCACTGCCCTCCCCACCTTCTGTCCCAGTTCCCAGCACGTTACCTGGAAGCTGTTCCAGGCACTGCTGTCACCAGCCTGGGCAGGATGCGGTGCTGGGTCATTCAGGCCTGTTGGATAAAAGCAAACAAGGGTGGAAGCGCGTTGAAGGGGGCACAAATAAGGCACCTCTAACTGAGACCCCTCCAGCTGGACAAGACACAGAAGCAGCAGGGCACAACCACTCAGGTGGTCTCAATCTCTGGCCTTCATCCTTGCACAGGGGAGAGCAACAGTAGTTTTTCTGCCCAGAGATCCTCATTCATGGTCTAATTCCTACTGCAGGCGGCAGAGAAGTGAGTAGTACTGGGCTGACACCTGCATCTGCGAGATCATCTTGGCTACTTCATGCTATTGTATTCACAGGGCTGATCTTAGGAAACAGCTTGTTGGGAAAAGTGGGACTCTAGAACCTTCTAGGACTGGCACCTCACAACACTTCAGTGTGAAAAGTTCTGGGAGTCCCATGCATCTGTTGTCAGCTCATGGCTCCAACTGCAAGGAGTAAACATGAGGAGCTGGGGGTGACCCAACCTTACTATCCCATCTGAGGATGGCCATTGCATCACTCTTGGTTTACCTGCCAGGTCAGTTTTCCCAGAGCAAATCAGAGGGCACATCCCTGCAGGCTCTTTCTGACTAGTCAGGAAAACACCATGGGAGTGAAGTTCAGAATCACAGCAGGGTCTTTCTCTCTTCCCTCACACTAAGTGAAGGGCATCTCGTGGTCTTTTGTTATTCACCTCTCCCAGAGCTCTCTCTGCCACAAGGAAAACCATCCATGCACTGTCTAGAGTCAGGAAGAGAATAAAGAGCTTTATCCCTCTATTTCTCACCTAAAGACATGAGTTCATCATCCAGTAAGGAGACAGAGCCAGCCTGCTCAGGCACAGGGACTGCTGAGCCGCCTGAAAGGGTGGGCAAGGCTGGGTAGGAAGGGCCTGTTGCTGGAAGATCCAGGCCTGATAGATCCAGAAGTGCTGAGGTGCTGCCTGCAAGGAAGGCACAGTCTGAGACAGAAACCTTATGCAGCCCTTTTCCAGCTTGTTGAGGCCAGTTCCCATCCTTCCTCACAGCTGGAAGAAGGAACTCCCCCTCTGCTCTCCCTTCCAGTTCCCTCTCTTCACACATCAGCCATCTCCACAAGCCATTTCTCCATCTCACCAGCCCCACTCTGACCTCCTGCAGGTTTCACCTTCCCACTTCCCTCAGTCTTCTCTTGCACTGCAAGAAACCAGCAGCAGGGTCCCTTCTGCTTTGCTTTCCTGTTCCCACTCCCCAAGTCTCCTCACCTCGAAGGGGACCAGCCACCGTCTCCCCATTGATCTCCTCTCCCCGCACAAGCTGCTTGTAGAGGTTGATCACCTGTGTCAGATTGTCGTTGGCTTGCAGGATCTCAGCTGAAAGGGAAGAGGAGGGAAGAAAGGTTGGAAACTGTGAGGAAACAAGGCAGAGTTGAGTTCTATGCCCCAGCTCTGTCTATACCTCAAAGCAGGGCCCAAGAGGCTGGTAACAGCCCACTGCAGACAGCATTTTCACAATCGCTGCTGCCAAATTCATTGGGGTACACTGATCCCCCCCAACAGCAGTCTGAGCAGGACAAGCTCAAGCATCATTCCCACTGGGAAGCAGAGGTGGCCTGTAACATTGCTGATTACTGCCACGTGCCCCTGCTTTGTGCCAAACCAGAGACTCATGAACGTACAGCAAGCAGCCACCCCAAACAGAGCGGCAGCCATGCTGTGGGCATGAAAGACAACAGGAGGAGGGGGCAGCATGAGAGGGGGCAGCAACACTTACCCAGAGCTTCATCATTGTCTTCTGTGTCACTGGCAAGTCGGAAAAGCATGGGCCTCATGCGCTCGCAGCGCTGGTACAGCTCCTGGGGAAAGGAGAGAAGGGTGCTGAGGCGGCCAGCAGAACGCCCAGCCTGAGGTCAAAACCAGCAGGAGGAACTTGGGGGATAAGGGTGACCCATCTCTGCTAAGCCCAGGGAGGATGCTGGGCCTGGCCTCTCCTCACCTTCATTAGGTCCTCATTGCTCTCTGTTGTCTCCCCCTTGCTGTAGTTTGTGACCATCTCTGTCAGCAGCTTCACGTTGTTGTTCACCTCCTCAATGGCATTCACCCTCTTGGAAATCTTTTCCATGCGCTTCTGATCCTGGAGGGAAGAACCAAGGGATGTCCTTGCTCATGTCTGCAACTTGGGAGAGGAGGAAGGCTGGATTCCCTGGCCTGAGCTGCCCTCAAGAGAGCTCCTACTCCACTGGAGCACTGATCAGACGGGGCTGGAACCACCACAGATGTGGCGCTGCAGCAGTGCCTGGGCCACAGAAATTGCCCAGAGCCATTCCTCCAAGTAACCAAGGGATGGAAGAAATCACATGAGGACTCTTCAGCAGCCACTGCTGCAAATTTTTGAGCTGAAGGTCTCCATGTCTACATGACAACAGAGACCCACTGCTCCCCTGGTGCAGCCACTGCCACCCAGACTGTGACTCCCCAGCTCCCCATCCCCCCAGACATACCTCCTGAACCATCTCCTTGATGAGCTTGTTGGCAGCCCGGAGGTCCTCAGGATGGGAACTTTTTAGGAGACGAGCCAGTATCTGCAAAAGAGAAGGAATTTGTGAGCCCAAGCTGAGCCAGCATCACCACCAGCCCAAACCCGTATCTGGCAGAGGCAACAGGCACCACCAGCCTTTTGAAAGGCCAACCACTGGAGCCTGTGGGCTATCATAGCCAGGGAAAGAAGACAAACAACTGGTCTTCCTTTTCCCATTGTGGTTCTGGTTATGTACAACAGGCCTTACCCTGAAGATCCTCTACATTCAAAACCTGCCCCTGCCATGGAGACCCTGGAGCACAGCAGTACTGAGAGAAACAGCCTGATTTAATGCAGGGAACTGCCATGGGGTTGTAATAGACTCATACTCAGACCTCTTTATGCATCTCTTCACAGGTGCAATGGGTGGAGAGGGAGCGCTCCCACTTTCTCTCCCCTTCTGCAGTCAGAGAAACATCCCACTGGCCACTTACAAACCCTGATTTGCATGTTGTGGCCCGGGGAGGGAAAACACATCCCCTGCAGCAACCAGGCACCACACCCCTGCTGCAGAACTCGACCCAGAGAAGTGCTTGTTTAAATGTCCCAGCACTGATAGAGCAGAGCTTTGTCTGAGTGGTGACACAATTCTGATGGAAAGACAACACAGGATGGATCCAGGAGGGTATAAGGAGTTGGGCAATAAGCAGATTGCAGTGCTGGGGGTGGGGAAGAGATAACAGCAGCAGCATCTGGGGCTGGGATTTAAACCTCATGGCCAAATAACTCTGAAGCCTAGAAAGCGTATAGCAGCAAACCTCCCAGAACCTGCTGGGCTAAGGTCAGAGCTTCACCCTAAGCACCATCCTGCAGTTAAGAGCTCCAAAGGTCAAACAGACCCACATTCCCCACCTCTGACTGGTTCCTCTGTAGGGATTTTGCAGTGGGCCCTCAGTGTTCTTGTGATGCGCTTTCTGAAGGACAGCACGTGGAACAGGGGCCTTGTCTCTTTCTGGGTCTCTGCCCCAGGAAGACAGGAGGCCCTGGAGCAGGGAAGATGCTGCTCAGTGTCCCTCTCCTTGCACCGAGCCCTTACCTTGGATTTCTCTTCATCATCAAAGATGATGTTCTTGGGCCGCGGGGGCGGAGGCGGCAGCGGGGCATCCTCAGGCAGCTTTGGGTCACTCCTCACGATCCCTGCGGTGGAGACCAGCGGAGAGCTCAGGACGACTCACTCGCTGGGGACCCTGCTGCTGCCTGGGTCACCTAGCCCAGGCCCAACTGAGACTGAGGGGGTGTGGGTCTGTCCCCACTACCCATGACGCTGGGCTGTGCTCTCGTGGAAGAGCTACCCTCCACACCCCACAAACACCCTCTCAGAAAAGCCCCGCATCGACGGCCAGAGCACCCGCAGCGCTTCAGCCCCAGCTCCTCCCAGCGCTCGCCCCTGCAGGGAGCAAGCAGATGGCCCCTCCAACCCACCACACAACTCAGACCACCAACAGTTCCCTCTGTCCAGCCAAGAGCCCCAAGGCACCCTGCTGCTGAAGCAGGCTGATGGATGTGCTGGGTCTGGGCACAGGAAAGGGAGGGAGTGGTCCAGATTCTGCCCAGACTAAAAAAGAGGGAAGGCAAACTCTCTGTCCACCTTCACCCTCCAGATCACTGCCTCTCACCTTGTTTCTTCAGCATCTGATAGGCCTCTGAGATCTTCACCTCGTGAGGCAGCCCCAGTGTCCAGCTGTACATCAGCTCCAGGATCTTTGACTTCACTTTTTCTGGTGTCCGGCTGCCAAGATACTGGAGGAAGAGAGAAGAGGTGGCTCCAAGCTGACCTGAGCTGCTGCAAGCCTGGCCTGTGCTCTCCCCTCCCCCAGAAGAAGTGAGGCCGTTCCCAATGGCACAAGGAGGAGGAGGAAAGAGGAAGCAAGCAGGAAAGCTCACGAGGCCCTTGCAACACATCCTATGCTGCACTTGGCTTCCACCACAGGAAACACAAGATGTAGGAGAAGTGCCATACCAGCAGCCCCTCCACAACACACAGGGGCAGGTGGGAAAGCTCAGGCAGGTCTCTGTCACCTTGTGCAGGAAAAGCTGCTGCTAACAGAAGCTGCTCAGCAAGGCAGCCTTCAGCAACAAGGGGTCAGCAGGGCTGGGAGGGGAAAGGCTGTGGGTAAGGGTCCCTGGGGCAGGGCCCAGTCCTTTCTCTCCAGGACACCCTCCAGCAGTGTCCAGCAGCCTTTAGAGCTAAGTGAGCCCCAGGTGACCAGCACCCAAGTGCTACAAACGATCTCCAGACGTTGCATATCTTGCCCTGCCATACAATCATCCTTCACCCCGCTCCTGCTGGTCTGCTGGGCACCCGTGGTAGAAACAATGCATGTGCCACCAGAGGCCACTGGCTTAGAGAGAGAGGACATTCTCTAGGGAGCCTAGCAAGAGGTCTTTAGGGTGCTGCTGCCACTGTCCCTGGCTATTCATCATCATAAGCTGTGACTGGCAGATGAAGGTTTTCCTTAGTCATATTTAGGCTGTGTTCCCTTAACTCTATCCTTGCTGGTGTTCACCACCTTGACTGCACAGGAGAGCACACAGCTTGTTCACTGCAGGAACAGCAGCATCAGCAGAGCAGCAGGTACTGAGTTGGTGCTTCAGGGGGACTTGCCAGAGCACCACTGACCAGGCCTGGGCTTGCCCTCTGAGAGCGTCTCAGCCAGGTTGGGACACTCCAGAGAGACACGGTCATGATGTCAGAGCTGAGGGAGGTTCCTGAGGACATGTAGCACAGACAGGAGCCAACAGAGATGCAGGGAAGGTGACTCCAAGCATGCAGATGAGCTCGATAGTCTCAGAAGTGCTGGTTGCATCATGTCTAGCTGGCCCTCAGCTTTCTGCATCAAGAACCAGCCAGGGGCAGAGGGCTGAAAGCTCACCTTCCCACTGGAAAACTCACCAAGGAATGAGAACTAAATCTCCTACTAACACCATCCTGTTTGCCCCACATCCCAGTGGATGTCTGGCCTTTCTGCTTAGCGACTACTTCCTCCCAAAGCCCTCCAGCACCAGACCCACCTTGGGTGACACCACTTTGATGAGCTCGTTGAGGAAGCGGAACTTGCCCACCTCGTCGTGGAAGCGTTTGCCACAGCTCTTCATGCAGGACTCCAGCACCTGGGGAGAGGCCCAACATGGGGTCAGCAGCAGGTTCAGGGGAGAGCAGCTCCCTCCTCCCTCCTCTGCAGGCATGGAGCCTGTAGCTGTCCCCACAGCAGCATGGAGGGACACTCCCTTTCCCTCCCAGGAGGCCAATCACCCTCCCAAAGTGAAGCAAGAAGATTTTCCTCTTTAGAGGTCAGTCTTTGCAGAGGTGGCTCAACAGCCCATGGAAGGAGATACCCCTAAGACAGTTTGCAAATACTTCCACAGCAACAGGCTACAATCCTCCCTAGGAACAAGACCTTTTGTACCAGTGATCCCTCCTCTCCTGTGGAACCCCCTTCACCCCCTCTCACACTGAAGGGCTCAGGTGCTCCAGGGCTTTCTCAGAGGGAGTCGAAAGCTTTCTGTGCCACTCCAGTCAAACTGGAGCAACCCCACACCCTGGCCCTCCACCTAGTTCTACCAGCCCAGAGATGCCCTTACCGTGAGGGCCTGGATAGCTTCCCATTCTTGCGGAGACTGGATCTTGTGGGCAAGAAGTCGGGTGGCAAGTGGAGGACTGGAAAGAGCAAAGGGGGAAAAAAGCTAGCCAGTTACTGATGAAAAGCCTGGGGTTTGTATTTCTACCCAGGAATCCAGAGTTTAAAAGCATATTGCAAGTTTAAGGTATTGATCAGACACCAAGACACCTCAAAACCAGGGAGGAACCTTTGTTAGCAAACCATGACACCCCCTCCACCACCCGCTCCACTTTGAGGGGCTTCGTGCCTCTGTGGGGAATGGCAGCCCAGCCCCACAGCCCAGAGCACCCTAGGAAAAGGAGAAAGCGCTTACCCCTCGAGCTCTTTATTGAGCTGCTCACAGAAAGCATTGATACCGTCCCAGTCCAGGTCCTTGTTCAGGGGGTTCGTCGCTTTGTCTGCAGGAGGGGAAAGGGGGCAGTGAGGCCGGCTCCCCAGGCTCCCACCCGGCAGAGCCGAGGGGCCACATTGCTCCCGCTCCCCGGCCGAGGGTGGCTCGGAAGGAGAAGCACGCCCCAGGCTCAAACCCCCTGCAGCACCCACCGGCCCGGCGGCGCCGCGCGGGCGCCTGCCAACACCCCCCCGCCCCG